>VBSM01001562.1:60339661-60436651 GCA_008086735.1 Cheirogaleus medius
TTTCATAGAGTGACTTTTGTTCTTTTGGGTATATGCCCAGTAATGGGATTGCTTATACCATGTGTCTTAATAAAATTTATTTTCCTAGGTTTAGCAATTCTAATTCTAGGAAAACACACTCTGAAAATTCAGAAATGAGATAGATTTTTGAATAAGGATTTTTATTTAAGCATCATTTATAATTCCTAAAAATCCAACAATGGAGAAATGCTTAAATAGATTATGATATAGTAATATAATGTAGTATTACATAGTCTTCAAAAAGAGGAATCTAAATCCATTAGGCAAAATATTTTTACCATAAGTATACTTTAAAAAAAAAAAAACCTTACTAACCACACTATGATGTTATGTGAAAAAGTAAGATAAAAACTACAAGATTGTTTCAAAGAAAAAAACTAAAGTATAAAACGTGTAATTAAATATCATGTTTATATATGAAATTTAGAAAACATATGTAAAAAAAGAAAAAAAAGAAAAAGAAAATACAAACTATCCATAATCCCACCACCCGGGGCCAACTGCTGTTAAAGTTTTGTTGAATATATTTTCAGACTCTTCTCAGTGTATATATATTAATAGATATTTATGTATAACTTTTAAATAGAAACTGTAATAATGCTTTATGTCATATTTGATAACTTCCTTTTTCACTCAATAACATACAATAAACATATTTTTATGAAAATAAATTTTATCCTAAAAATTTGACTAGATACATAGCATTTCATTTTATGGAAGTGATTTATTTAATCATTCCTATATTGTCTGTTTTTTCACTGTTTCTTTTCCTATAGTGTTCAATGCTGTGAAGACCAATCGAGTAACTGATACATATTCTTATAAAGTCACTTTAGGACTTTTTTTTAGATTTTTAAAAATCAAAACATTTACTGCATGAATAATTATTGAAATTCTTAAAATGAACTGGATGCTGCAACTGCTGCCCTCTTGGGTCAGGTGTGTTCCTTCATGGAATCCATGCCTGAATCTGCAGCATACAATTTTTAGGTGCCTCATCCGACCAGTCCCAGTGGTATTTCATCTTTTAGCCTTGGCACTCCAGTTATAATTTCTCTTGCACTTAGCATGGTAGCCACATTTGTCACAGTTTGACTTTTGAAAGTCATAGGCCTTAGGGCCACAGCGGTGGCACGATATATGTGTCTTATTGCAACACTTTGCAAACGACAATCCCTTCTCCCTTCGTCATCTTGCTTCTGTGGCCAAGACCAAAGAGACTTTAGGATTTTTTTAAGCCAGAAAAAGTTATAAATGTTATGTTTTGTAATTAATATAAACATGAATAGGAAATGATCTCTAAAATGATAGAGAATTTAATAAGAAAGTTACTTTAGTTTTTAATTTCCAAATTTATAAAAACTACTTAAAATTTTTAAAGACACAAATGTGTGTAGTTAAGAAGTAAAGTCTCCTGGGAGTATTTTTTTTTTTTTAGGAAAAGCAGCTCTATGAAATGGTGAAGCTTGTCTAATTTCATGTGAAAGAATAGTGATCAATCTTTTATGTTTTGGAAACCCTAATGTTAGAATGTGAAGATCATTTTGGGGGGATATGACCTCCCACAATAAGGGACTTAGTTCTCTTAAATCTTTCACTCAATTTTTAAGAAAACAACTTTCCTTACTGGAAGGGCAAACACCTGTTTATTGCACATCTGCTCCTGGGGTGAAGTTGTTTTGACCTGTTAGTCTATAGACTTTAATTATGCCCCTATCTCTTAATATTTAGTCCCATGACTCACCCTGACCTGCTGTTGTACCTAGAATTCCCAAATTCAAGCTTTCCTGTGATCCTTCAGGGCAGATCATCTCCCTTTACAGATGCTCGCTGTCTTAGTTCATTTCATGTTGCTAGAGTACCTGAGATTGGTAATTTATAAAGAAAAGAGGTTTATTTGGCACACAATTCTGGTGGCTGCAAAGTCCAAGATTGGGCCACCCATCTAGTAAGGGTTTCATGCTGCTGCAACAAGCAGTGGCAAAGGTGGAAGGAAGGAGTGTGAACAAAAAGGCCAAACATGAGAAGGAACAACCCACTCTCCCAGTAACCAATCCAGTCCCACTAGAGTGAGAGCTCACTCCCAAGCAATGGCATCAATCCATTAATGAGGGTTTTGCCCCCATGACCAAAACACCTCCCACTAGGCCCCGTCACCCAACATTGCCACACTGGAAGTCAAATTTCAGCATGAGTTTTGACAGGGACAAATCCCATCCAAACTATAGCACTCACCCATCTCTACCTATTCTTGACCACAGTTTCTTTCACTTGGATCACTCACCATTCCTGCATCTGATTTCCATTTTTCTAGTAATCTATTGAAATTTCTAATGTACTGATAGTCCCCCTTTTCTCTTCTCTGTTGTGACTTTATACCATTTATTATTATTATTTCTTGGAAACAAATGTAATGGGGTGCAGGTAGGAGAGATGATATGTCTGATATACTCCCTTAAACTGGAAGATACCTACTTATTTTCAACGTGCTTGATGAATGATTTTAGCATGTGCAGTCTGTGTGCTTATTAAGTTCATATCACTAAACTTCAATTTCTTTATTTGTAACATGAGTGTAAGAAAACATGCCCTGTCTACTTATTAGATGAGACCAAAGGAAATTATCATATCCCTGCAAAAAAGCATTACAAAGCACAAAATCTACACACTACTAGAGTTTCTTTTACTCCCTCTGTCTTCTCCCTTTTGAGATATGATTATTTCATCTCACCACCTGGCCCATAAAGGAAATTTCTTAAAGAATATAGACTCCTTCCCATCTAAACCTATTTTGTGCTGCTGATAAATAAGACATAATATGATTTTTTAATGATCAAGCAAATTTATTCAAAATGGGGTTACTATTTGAATCATTTTCAAATGTGCTGTTGTCTTTCTATTATTTCAAAATGTCATGGGTCTTAGCAAAATATTATAATAGACAAGGCCATGCCAGGATTTTTCTTTCTGATAAAAAACCTGTTAGCTTATAAAAAGAGAATAAATGTACTTATGAAACCTCTAATCAATTTACTAATTGAAAAAGTAGTTCTTTTTCATTGTCATCAGATCATAAGGATCGTTGTTGTAACTCATTCATCAGCCTCTGAAGAAGAAGGAAATGTGAGATTGCTCTTGCAACCTGACTTCTGGTGTTTTTCTTAGACATAAGATCCCTATAGTGCCTTCCCTCATGCATTCTAGCTGACGTACAGGCAAATTAAAAATTATTACTATAACTAGGTTTTTATTCTCTCTCATTTGCTGCTGTGATTCAGTGCAGTTCACGTTTTGGTGATTAATAACTAGGCAAGGCAACTTGCCTGTGGACTTGCACAGGATTTCCTGCCTTGCCATCAAGCCATTAATCTGGAAACATCAGCAATAGGCATTAATCACTAATGCTAAGATATAGTGTTGTTATTGGGCAAGGGATTAGAAGCAGTGTAGAATGTGTCCATTGCTGGAAAACAAAGAATTCAATCTATTTCCAGGCCCCTCAAATTATGCTACCTGAAAGTCATTTCTGTACCATAGCCTGTTACTCTAGGAATAACAACATTAGGTACTATTATTTGCTTTATATATCAATTCTCAATTCCATTTTTGAGGTAGGGAAACTTCCACAGAGTATTTTAGATCATAGATCACACACCTGAGGGATGGTGGTTATTTTCATAACAACCCTATGCCCCTCAGAAAGTCATACTTCTTGGTGATTTTTGACAGCTTTTGGTGGATTTTTTAAGCTACTAAAATTAATATAAGATTTTCCTAATTATATTTTCACTTGTGTTCATTAGTGAGGCAGAAGAGCCAAATACCAGGTGTTTATAGAGTTTGGCATTCAAACTTACCTTTTTATTCCAAGAGAGCTGCAGATCTATCTATGGTAATGTTTCTCAAGCTTTCTTGATTATAGGAATCATTCAAGTTGTGCATTAGTTGGATACCCCAAAACTCAATTGCTTAACACAGATAATTATTTTTGCCTACAGATCTGTGGGCTGACTGCGTGGTTCTGCCGACCAAGTCGTTCTGCCAGCCAGCTTGTCTAGGCTGATCTTAGCTGGGTCACCTGTGGGTCTGCAGACAGCTCTCAGGTGCATTTGGAGGGTCTCACTCATATGTCTGAGGGTTGACTGGAGGTCAATTGGGGTGACAGGGGTGGCAGGGGCCACATGTCTCTAACAATTCAGCAGACTAAATTGGGCTTGCTAACATGGTGACAGGAAACAAGAGCACAAAGAGAAGCAAGCAAGGCCTCCTGGAGATTTAGGCTCAGAACTGGCCCAATGTTGCTTCTGCCACAGTCTACAGGTCAAAGCAAGTCACAAGACCAGCGCAGATTCAGGGGTGGGGAGATTGACTTCACACCCTCAGGAAAGTGGCTGCGACAACACATTGCAAACAGCATGGACACAGGGAAGGAGAATTCTAGCTATCTTTGCAAAGCATCTATCTTAGGGTACAAGTTTAAAAATATAGATTCCTAGGCTCTGCCACAGAGATCAATGCCCCTCCTCAGACAAACAAGCCTGTCAACTCTGTTCATGCAGTGAGTTCACCCCCATGCAGTGTTCTCAGAAAACCCAGGGAACTTCCTAGTCTACTCCATCTTACCTACAACCCCTTCCTCTCTGAGATTAAAGAGACAGGTGAAGACCTCTCACAACCACATTTTCTGCAAAATAAGGTAAACTAGGCTGAACATTTTAGTCAGTTCTCCTTTGGAAACATGGGGCAATAACACGTTCCAGGGATGGATTGTAGCTTATGGTATTTGTATGCCAATGTTACCGGCCATTGGTCAAATTTAGCCCTCAAAATACTAGCCCTATAACAAAGCACCACTAAATTCATTTCCTCAACAAACATTTATTGCTTATCAATTATGTACCAGACCTTGTAAACATAAGGATATTAGACATAGCCTTGTACTTAACCACTGGCTTTACTAGAGGAAAGAAAAGGACTTTATTGCCAGGAAACTTTCTAAGAATGACTTGGAATTAATAATATTAAGCAAAGCCTATATTTTATTACATGTACATTTGCTCTAAACATTGACAAAAGCCTTTGTCACTTTTTTCTATAGATTTTTTTCTATAGAATTATAAGAATAAGATAATTTAATATTCAGATTCAAAATTAGCACCCTTAATTTTTGTATTCTTGTATTTTCTTTCTTTGATGAGGTATCTTGGTTACTTGAAATTTAGTAAAATAAGGAGCAGGATAGGTCATAAAAATAACCTAAATTCACAATGTGACTCAGGTTGAAGAAAAAAATTTATTTCTTGTCAAAGTAATTGGTATAGATTAGACCATTTAAATGTTTATAGTTAACGACCCATATCAATGGGTCCCTCATGTATTTACTAGTCTATAATAATGGCTCTTAAATAATGAGTCCTTTCTTCCCTTCAGAAAAATTTTATTGAATGCCTATTAAATGCTAAGCACTTGGGATCTATCAGTGAACAAAACAAAAATCTCTGCTTTGGGGGAGCTTAATTCTTAGCATATTGAAATTCAAAGGATTCCCTAATTTTTAATGGATTTCGGTGTTGGTGGCTTATTCATCACAGGCTACTATAACAAAATATTATAGGCTGGGTGGCTTAAACAATAGACATTTATTCTTCACAGTTCTGGAGGCTGGCAGGTCTAAGATTAAGATGCTGGCAGATTTGGTTCCTGGTGAGGGCTCTCTCTTTGGGTTGCAAACGGCTACCTTCTTTCTATAACCTCACATGGCAGAGAGAAAGATCTAGTGTATCCTCCTCTTCTTATAAGGGCACTAATCCCATCATGGGGGTTCTACTCTGGAAACTAATTACCTCCCAAAGGCCCCACCTCCTAATACCATCACATTGGGGGTTAAGACTTCCGCATATGAATTTTTGGGGGATGGGAACACAAATATTCAGTCCATAACAGTGACAGTACCTTGTACTGAAAGGAAAAAATAAAAAATTAGGGGGAAGATGAGGCGAATACCTGCTATAGGAGTACTCCCTTTGTAAATTTTTTTCCCCAGAAGGTTTTGATTTCTGAAGACATCAATTGCACCTCCTCTGAAAAGTAATCCATTTAAATGATGATGTCCTGGAAAATAAAGATAGGAAATTCTTTTTAAGGAGACCGGGGATCTGACGGTGTCTGGGAGGAGCATGGGAATGTGGGTACTCAGGATTCCCAGAAAGGCCCAGTCTAGAGCCTCAGCGAGGAGGTGGTTATGGGAGGCAGCCGGCCTCCAGCTGCGGGAGCTCAGGCTGGGCCCACAGGAAGCCGAGGGCGTGGCTGGCTAGGGCTGAAGGAAAATTCCAGAGCTGAGAGGCTGTGCCTTGGGGACGCCACAGTGTCTTCAGCCTGGGCTTCATTACACAAACAATAACAAAAAACCTCAGAAAACAACAAAAAAGGATCACTCTTAAAGTGGGGATATTCAGAAATGAAATAAAATAAATAACATGTAAGTAGTTTATTTTGTTAGAGAGAAAAAAGGAAGCTTTTAGCCTTCAGGCCTTATTCATAAAAGAGCTGTCAGAAGAGAGAAGATATCTCAGAGGAAGCAGGAAGGATGTGATGAACCCCAGGGAAGGCCATTTGGGGGAAATCCAAGTTCGGATGAAGCTGCGGCTGTGGCCGTTCCTGGCCTGAATGGTGGCCAGAAACCTGAGCAGAGAAGGACGGCTCTGAGACGGGGCTGAGAAGCTCGGACTTGCTGTGTGGATCGGGCCAGAGCACAGCTGGAGTCCAAAGCGCCAGTGAGGTTCAGGAGCTGGCAGTCTTCCTGAGGGCCCCATCATCCAACCCATTTCCTCTCCACACTCTCTGCAGGCACCTCCCGCTGGAACCAGCCATGGCTCATTCCCTCCAAATGGCCGCCAGTGTCTGCAGCCTGCTTTTCCTGTTTCTTTAGGACCCTCTGAGGTTGACCAGTTGAGTAAATATTTAATCTGATCAACAGGATATATACATATCTATCATGGCTTATACAGTACCTTATAAATATACAATTCATTATCTGTAGTATAATATCCATCTATATGAGCAAGGTACATACGGTGAGAAAAACTTGTGAAGCTAGAACAGAACCAAGTCACCCACCAGAAGAGGGACTACACAATTGGACATGCTCTAAAGACAGAGTGCATTTGGCCAGTCTCAAAGGCAGGGTAGATTAGAAATTAGCTTCGGGTTCTGGAGTCAGCCCTCTTTGGTTTTCCTCGGATCTCTGTCACTCACTAGTTGCGTGACCCCCAGCAAATCAGCGAACTTCTCTCGCTTCAATTTCCCTTTTGTGATTTGTGGGTATGGCTAGAATGTACCTCACAGGGTTGTTTGAGGGTTAGATGAGGTCGTAGATGAAAAGAGCTCAGCCATGTCTGGCCCAGCATAAGCACTCAATAGATGATGGCTATTACTCCCCGCTTTGAACTAGTCGTCAAAACGGTCAGAGAAGTTTGTCACCAGTTTAAATGCTTTCGAAGATGAGGCATGAAATCAAGGTGAGGTTAGGTCAGCGAGGACCGACGGGTTCGTGGGAGTTGGGGGGCGCTTGTCCAGTGGGAACAGATGATGGCTGCTCAGATCGGGCCCTGTCTTGTCAGAGTTGCCAGATCTGATTTGTCAAGACAAGATGGATATCAGGATTGTTATATGCAACCTCCCAGTTTTTAAATACTGGAAACTGTCTTAAAATTTTTTTAAAAATTCTGTGCAGGTCCAACCAAATGTCCCTGTGGCCTGCGGTCCTAGATGTTTGAGCCGTAATTGTGTTTGAAGAGACCTCCGTGGAGCAGCAACAAGCAGGCCTCGCCATCGGGGAAGGGTTTTGTTGTTGTTTGCAGTTTAATGTTAAAACCAAACCCAATGCAAATAATGTCTCTTTCTTGTTCTCTCTGGTGAAGCAGCTGGGTTGATCCCTCCATCTGGTCATCAGACACGTAGCCTTCAAACTGAAACCTGAATGACCGCAGTTGGTGTTTATCTTCTCTTTAAACCGGGCTGATTTTCCTGCTAAATGTTCTCCTTTGCTAACTAGAACACAGCTCAGCACGTTCCATCAACTGCTGTTCTGCCCGAGGCCTTGCTTAGGACTCCAAGTTGGGTACAAAGAGGAAACAGATATAGGATTGACCCAGAAGAACCTCCACACAAAGGAATTAAAAGGTAGATATAATTCAGATGTTTGAGATCTGATTCAGGCCCAACCTCATATGACACTGAACACTCATAACACTTCTTTACTGGAGTTTTGGTTTTTTGTTTAGACAAATTTCCTTAAGTATGGCCTTTGTCCCAGTACTTATTTATGATAGTGACTCTTAACTTTTGAGATTTTGCAGATGGATGGTACAGCATAGGGAAGTGATAAGTCTACATAAGAGAAGCACTGTTGTACGCTCAATGTATGTATTAAAATGCATCCTACATTTGAGAATTTAGTATCTCAGTTGTTTCCTGGCTAGGGGCCAGCTTTTGTTAGCTGTGCGAACCTATTCAAGTTATTACTGTAGCTTGCAGTGAAATGAATCAATATTAAAACCACAGAGATTTCCACAGCAAGTCAGGGGTTTATCTAATAGCCTCAACCTCACTCTCCTCATTTTCTTCTTCAAACTACTGATACCTGCTGGTTCACGAAACTGTTATGTGCTGCTCTTCTTGCAGCCTCCTTCTGAGGAATGTGTCTTGGGAGGTTCAATCTGTAGCGTCTCCATGCCCACTACCAGGGACCATGTCACAGTGGCCATAGCAGCCTGGCCTGGACCTCTGGTCTGCATTGGAACAGAAAGGAACCATAAGGAAAATCAACAATAAGGCAGTTTGGTTTGAGGCTGCCTGAGAGGAGAGTTTCTTAGTGAAAGGTGTCCTATTGGCACAAACGGATCTTCTCTTCTGGGGACAATGAATGAAAAATTCACCAGAGAGAGATACAGGGAGCAAGAAGTGCACATGTTCTGGGGAAATAAATGGCCAAACTGCTTGGAAGATAGTGCTCAATGTGTCGGAGTGAATTAAACCATGATTTCTCAGAGGAGAGTGTTTCGTTTATTCATCATTCATTCATTCATCAAAATAGCTTGAGCAAATGCATGTCTGTTGATATCCTAGGTGCTATGGAGGACACATTTGGGATCATTCTCAAAAGAATTGAAGTGGACTTGGGCAGTGAGATATAAATGTAAAGTTCAATTTAGGAATTAAGTAATAGGAAATGAGTTGCAATTTCTTGGCTTTCCCAGAACCATCCTCCTTTTGGGGTTTTCAAATATCAGAGGGTTTTCTTTTTAATATAAAACTTTTTTGAGACCTCCTTATTTAAAATCATACCCTGATCTGCCTGACTTCTCCTCTCCCACCTCTCTGACCTGCCTTCCCCTGCCCTACATCTCTTTCATCACTCTTAGTGCCTTCTAGTATACATATTGCTTGCTTCTTTGCTGTACTCACTGGTTACTGCCTGTCTCTGCAAAAATGCCATCTCCACAGGGACAGCGATTCTCATCTGCTTTGTTTAAGGATGTGTTCCAAGTACCTAGAGCAGTGCCTAGAATGTGGCAGCTGTTCAGTAAAGACTTGGTGGATGTCAAATGAATGAAACCTTAAAAATCATGGGTGAAAATATTTCCAAAGTCTTTCTTATTATACTTCCTGCTTAACTACAATATTCTGGATAGAATGTAAACTTTTGGTGGGTTGTCACATTGGACCACTCTTGCCTAGTTTTTGTACTGCACTTGGGGCCCTCTGAATAGGGTAGGACTATCTTCTCCTACTCTGGGATAAAGGACTCTAGGAAGATGTACTGTTTGAGTTCCAGTGTCAGCTTTTTCTCTGATATCGGTGACCAGAGGTCCTTTCACCACTGGGAGAACTTCTTCCTGCTTCTA
Organism: Cheirogaleus medius; assembly: GCA_008086735.1. NCBI lineage: Eukaryota > Metazoa > Chordata > Mammalia > Primates > Cheirogaleidae > Cheirogaleus > Cheirogaleus medius. Next base: position 60,349,588 of record VBSM01001562.1, read on the forward strand.
ATTCTTGGCCTATTCAGAGGTGAACCTGGGAAATTCAGAGAAGGAAACCTACTGAATTTATGTTGGGAATAAGACCAAATAAGGAAGAATTAATTTTGAGAGCTTATTTTCTTGTTTCTAATCATCTTGCCAATCTTTTATGCTACGTCTCATATTGCCCATTTATGGATGAAGTAATTGGGGAGCACAGAGCAGCCCCTTACCAATATTTGCTCAAGTTCAAGTGGTGGACCAGTGGAAGGGATGAGACTTTGAGATCTGCCTAGCATCAGAATTAGTACTATTTTCTTGCCATATTTCTTCTATGAGGATCTGGAAACGTGTTCCTTCAAGTAATGTGTATAAAATTCCATCCATGAAGCCTACACTGTGGCTTCAGGCTGCTCATGTGACTTTTAATACTTTCTGCTTCTCATTTTTCTTTTCTTTTCAACCTTCCTTATAAAGTTGAAGTTTTGAGTGAGTTCTAGTCAGAGATGCTTATAGCAGAAGCCAGTAAGGGGTACCGTTGTTTCTAGAAGGCACTGAGGGTCCCTTTAGAAAGTCAAATATGGATTTTCAGATTAATGGCTGAGTTCAGAGCAGCATGAAACAGCTATTTGAAAGATATTTGGACACACGGCTCCCTTCGACACGGGGCAGCTGCCTACGATCACTCTAGTGACAATGACTTTGAATAGAAATCAATAGAGACCAGCCCCTTCATGCTTTTCCAGATTGGAAAGCAACCCTCTCTCCTAAGAGGAATGGTTATGTATCTGTTTCTGGCATCGCTTTAGAAGTTTAAGAGAAAAAGAAAATTAATTATAAAGCTCCCTGCACAGTAATAAAAATGAAAGAGAAAATGACTTAATGAGACCAGGGTAACAATAACACCATTTTTACTATCAAAAAATATAAACAAAATGTTTCCCAAGTTTCCTTTGGAGGAGGCTCTTCACATAAAACTGGTCCCAGCTTGACTTCTCGGACTGAGACCGATTCTCCATGGAAACCCCTCCCTCGGTCCCCAGGGATCTACCAGCGACAAATAGCCCTAAGACTTCAGAGCAAACACACTTTGGGCTGGGAAAACAAACAAACTTTTACTTATGCTGAACCCACGGTTCAGGTTTCCTTTCGCCGTTTCTAGAATAGGATTTTGCTCTTAATAATTATTCCTGGCTTCTGAACAAACTAAAGAATTCAAATGCTGCTTTTTCTATGCCCAGAACCATCTTCCCATGAGGCCTACTCTCTTCTTTCTTCTTCACTTCCTCTCTTTCCTGACATTGCCCTTATTTTTTAGATAATTTGGCTTCAGACTTTCGGTCTCTATTTCTAAGGGGCTGTTTTCTTACCGACGTCCTATTGGCCACTCTTTGGTAGCAGGTGGTCCTTTGGGACCAACCTAAGCAGTTTCTCTTCTCCTAGAGTGGCAGGAAGAGAGGATGCAACATCAGGCTCGTCGGGCAAATTCAATGGCTTTCAGAAGTTCCTTGGCCAATAACATAAAGACACAGTTCCCAGAACACCAGCATCTCTGCCATTTATTTATTAAATCCCTCAATCAGTCATGCCTTCATCTCCCAACAAACACGGTTCGCGCCTCTATTTGTCAGGGTTTAGAGAGACACAACGGCAGGACGTCCTCTCCTGTTTGGGATGTTTCCTCCCCTCTTCACTTAGTTGGCTTCTATTCATACCTTACCTTTCAGCCCAGTTATCACGTCCTCAGAGAATCCTTCCCCAGCCTACAATTTCACGCACTCCTAGAATCCATTTGTTTTACTTAATAGTAATTAACATAGCCAGTGCTTTTTTAAACGTGATAATTTGATTGTTGAGCTTCTCCACTAGACTGTAAACTGGATATTCATTTCATACCCCTTGAAGTTCAACATCTAGCAGGCACTCAGTAAACCATTGTGTAACACATGTTGAGTAGGGACGCAAGTCAGAAGATGATTACAATATTTAGTGTGACGACAGCATTAATCCTGGGGTCCACCTAATGCAAATTGAGTTGTGGGGTACAGAGGACAAAGGGAAAACTTCTGGAAAGGATATGTAAACTGAGTCCTAGAGAGTGAGGAGGTCAGTCAACAAAGAACAAACGAGTGGGAGCTTATGGTGACAACATTCCAGGTTGGGGTGACATCATCAGCCAAACCTTGGAAATAGGGGACACTGAGGCTGGCCTGTTGGGTTAAGGCAAAGAGCTCAGTGAGTCTGAGGTACAAGGTGTGAGCTGGGGAGTGGAGATATGACAGTTGAGACTAGAAGTGCAGATTAGGGGTACATCATGAAAGCCTTGCATGCCACGCTAAAAATTTTGACCTTAACCTGCAGGTGATGGGGAAATACTGAAGTTTTTTAGGCAGGGTAGAGGCATGAGCAGACGTGCTCCACGCTCAGGTGGGTGTACACATCCTATCTTGCACCACAGGCTACTGGAGAAAGATCAGGAAACTCCCCACACCTGCTGGTCCTGGAAGCCAGTTGACAGAAGTGGAAGTCCCAGAAGAGATGGGGGAGCTGTCGCCTTCCACACCCTGCAGACGTGAAGGAAGAAATCTGGGTAAGACTACTAAAGGCAAGTATTTATTTCTACTTCAAAAGACAGGAATTTGAATCTCATTTTTCATTTTCTGAGGGCAAAACAGGTATTCTGGCTGTCTGGATGGCTTGTAGGAGACAGGAGCCCCATGAGGCAGGCAGCCATTACCCCTCTTCCCCTCCTCCACGTGAAGTTGGGTGATTGTGCTGTGTTTCTTGTAACGGTCAATGGGACCGGCCACTTTTCAATCCTTACCCCAGTGCTGGGCGTTTCGGGAAATTGCACAAAAGAAGACATTGTAAGAAAATGATGCATGAGAGAGAGGAAATACATTGTATTGTACCATGGAATGAATTTGTGACTCAATCATCATGATTTAATTAGGACCCCCTTGAAGCTTCCCCTTCTGGGATTCTGAGTGCTGCTTCTAATTCTTTGGAAGCAATTCTTCCCCTTTTACTTTCCGACTTGTAATGCTACTGCTGGCCAACGGCCTTTTCGTCTTAGCCAGGGATTACCTCAAATCCCTTCTTCTGAGCAGCGACTGCTGCCCCATAAACCTAACCCTGTCCTGACTCACCAGCCTCTCCCGTCTCTCCTCAGCGCCTGTGCCAGCTCTGCGGGAAGAGAGCCCGACCCGTGAAATCCTTGCTCCAAACTCATTTAATTCTTAACATTCCCAAATGCCTCCCCAGCCTCAGCTCAAGGAGCGGCAGCACCTCTCAGGAGCGACGCTGAGGAATGTGCTTCCGGTGTCTGGACACAAAGCCAGCTCTCTGCGCGGGACTTGCTAAACGGGCGGCAACGTGTGGCAGTGCAAGGTGAAATTGTGAAATAAATGACCTTTGGTTTTTCCTCACATCTTAATTTGTCGCCAGATTTTCTTCCCAGTTCATTTAAGTTTCATTCCTCATCAATCTTAACAACCTTGCCCTGGGGGGGAAAAACTAGATTTAAAATCATAAGACCTAGGTTCAACTCCCAAATATTGGGCAAGTTCTTTCCTGGACTTTTCCCTCACTCATACGAACAGGATCCTGACACCTACCAGCCACGTTGGCTATGAGAATCAAATTTTTGGTACATTTATTGGTGCTTTGCAAACTATTTAGAGTGCCGTGTAAATGTGAAGGATATTATTAATGGTGATTCCTAAATCCTGGAACCTGCTGGGCTCCTTCCTAAGTCATTAATGAGGCACCCGACCTGAACATAATTCCTCTAGGTCCTGTGTGTTTGTCTTTATTCTCCCAAAATGGTCCTATTTTTTCCCAGGTTCTTATTTTCTCCCTTTAGTGTTCCACCTAGAAATTCAGATAAACATATGTACATTATTGAAGTGGTAAAGAAAATAATAAAGCAGTGATGTGGTATACTTCTGTGTAATATGATAAACTTGTGTACATTATGATCAAACTTACGTATGTTAATGACCTTGTGGAAGAAAGCCTACTGTGGGAGACTGTGCAAAAGTAAAGGTCACATGCCTCTATCCCTCCCCTCTCTCTCATTTATTTTGTGATCTAGGCCAGCATTTCTGAGGTTGTTATGCAGGAACAGAGAGAAGAAAGTGTAGAAACCCTGGGTTAAACAAAGTTAGATAAGTTTCTTTACTGCAGGATTAATGTGCACTGGGAATATTCAAGAAGGGGATTTGTACATCTTTTTTCGAACTTGTGGGACCATAAAAGACTTTTAATGAAGCATCTGGATGACTAATGTATTATGGAGTGCATCTGGGGAAAGTCTGCTTTTAGCAAATTCAGAAAAGTGGGATAATGATAGTTGGCCCCAGAGTATTTGCAGGATTAAATGAAGTAACACGTTAAGGTGAAAGCAAAGAGTTACCAGGATTTAAGGCTTAAACGGCAACGTCTCAGGGGCTGTTTTCTGAGAGGTGTTTATTGGTGATGCCCAGGAAATGCCATGGTGCCGACAAGTGAGGGATGTGCTCTCAGATGAACTCTAGGCAGGCTGGAGCTCCCTCCACCTCTCCACAAGGAGGTTTGTCAACCCCTCCCATCATCCAGCACCCCAGTAAGGCCTTCCCCTGACTTTCTGTGATCATACTAAGGATGGAAGAGGGGCCTAAAAGCCAAAAGGAACTGAGGAAACAATACAGATGGACCTTATACAGAGGCCTTAGCCATGTTAAGTAGCTAAGTTAAATGCCAGTGTTTTAGTAAAAAAAAGAAAGAAATAAAAGAAAAGAAAGAAAGAAAGGAAAAAGAAAAGAAAGAAAAACCAATAGAAGACCCATTGTTTACCCTTCATAGTTTCCTATATATGACTATATTTAAGACATTGAAATTTATCCTCATTAGGGATGTGGGTTCAGTCATACTCAATCTTCATATTGGTTTTTATCTTCATCATAAATCCCAAATTAAAGACCCTGTTGGTGTGTTCACAAGTAGCTGTCTGATGTGGGTGGACCTGACTTGCTGTGTTGGAGTTAGGTTCTGGCATCCACAGGGAGCAAAACCAGGATAGCAGTGCCCTTAACATCAGTCACAAAAGGTGCATACCAGAGGGTACATACCAGATGCTCAATGCATCATCTCATTCATTTGTTTGTTCCACATTCCCTAATTCCACCGTATCACGAGGACCTGCTCACTGACAGGCCCTGTGATGAGTGCTGGGAACTCAATATGAACAGGACAGACAAGGTCCTGACTCTCATGGGCCTGTGCTCCAATGATAGGAAATATTTGCATGTCTAATCTGAAATGAAGGATGGAAGGAAAATCCTCATCACACCCAGAGGGCTTATCTCAGTTAGTATTGTAACCTTCTCAAGGGATAGCATCCATCCTCTGGTCCAAAAGCGTGATTAGCGTAAGATTTACAGGCAGCCCCATGTCAGCAGACAGCGGTGCTAGGTCAGGCTTCTGAAGAAGGTACCTGGAAAGGTGAGTCTTTCCAGAACCCTCAGCTCTCTTGCAGGAAAGTGCCTATTTTGCCAGTAAATGGCCTGGGTGCTACAAAAGATAACATTTATTTTTAGTTCTCTAGATCAGGGTCTCTCTTCTAGAAGATAAGGCCCCTCTGCCATGATTCTAGGTGGAAGCTTGATCCAGATATACCAAGAAGATCAGCCGGCCTCAAGCAAGTGTGCAAATTGGACTGCAAGTCAGGTTCCCATCCAGGAATACTCCTGGCACCCAGTCTCTTTTCCCTTGGTTTACTTCCCATCCCCTGGTATTAAGCACAAGAGGTATTCAAACTGCGATGGCTCTAAAGAATCTACAGATGACTCTTGTGCGACCAAAAAGCCTAATTTCCCATTTGGTGCTATGATCTTTCTTTTGTTGCCAAGTCATCCTGATTGCACTAAAAACAGATTCAAATTTTTCATCAATTGTAATCTTGATTTGGAAGAGGGCTGTTATAAATGGATGAAGCATGAAGCTGCCCGACAGCCACCTACAAGTTCAAATATCACAGAAGAAAAATGGCTTTAACTTTCCTGGGTGGGAGGGTGAAGCAGATATAAAAGACAAAGAGAGAAAGAAAAAGAATGGTTGCAATAAGAGGTACCTTGACAAATGATGGATATTTCCCGTGTACTTGATCTTTACAGGATTCAGTGACAAGCACAGAGACATTTAATACAATTGTGAAAAGTTAAGGAACCTGGGAAAATAATAAGAGATGGTTTATAGTGCACAGGATACTTCTCAGTCTGAATGGTTTTCTTTCCTTGCACCATTTTAATACTATTTGCACCTCATTGTTACTTTTCTTTTCATGAATAAGTGAAATATTTAATTGGCACAAATGACTTTGAAATTGTTCTGTCTAGTCCTGATGACTCTTCTTAGTTTTTCATTCATTCATTCCCTAGATAGGGTATTGCCTTCTACATCCAGAGCACTTGAGAATTCAAGGGTTTCAGGGTCTGCCTTCAGAGAGTAGCAGAGGAAATAACATATCACAATAATGCAGGGTAGAATCTAAAGCGCACAGGGGAAAAATGATTGGAATGTAGAGGAGAGAGAAACCAGTTTATCCCACCTGTGGTCTCAGCCAAGGTAGTGCTTAAGAACATGGCTCTGAATCAGCCTGGCGGGCCCAGTTCTCAATCACCATAGCGGGAGCACCTCGGGCAGAATATTTATCCTCTGTAAGTCTCAGCTTTCCCATATGCAAAATGGGAGAAATAATAATAATATTAATATAATAATAATGGTATCTATTTCTAGTGTTAAGGACTGAATAAGGCAGTAGAATATAGTACCTAGCAGAGAGTAAATAGTAAACAGAACATAGTAAATGCTAAATAAAATGGATTGTGTCTTCTATGATAACTTACCCTTCTTCCTGAAACCCCTGTCTGGACTGATGCCTCCCTGCCCTGCCCTCCTTAGTCATGAGGCTTAAACTTCAGGAATTTCCCTTTTCCTTCTCATTGCCCTCTGAATCCAGTCGCCAAACTGCATCCCCCAGTCATGTCCATGCTGCTACCTGAATTTTGGCCCTCTTTTTAATATTAGCTGCCAATTAACATTTTGGTTTTAGTTTGTTTAATCACTTCGGTACGAGTGTCAACTATAGTCTACAGCTACGGATGAACACACACAGCCAAGCGTCGACTTTAGTCGACAGCCAAAAGCTTTTACGTTTACAGCTTTTATCTCTGCAGTTGCAGTGTGTACGTTCGGCTAATAAGTTGCTACGAATCTGTGACCTTTTAACAAGTCCTTAGTAGAAGTTCTTATAGTTATTTTCCTAAAGCTGCCTGTAAAGTAAAACAAGCTTTCAGTGCTTTAAAGCTTTCCTCATCACACAAGAGCAAAACGGATTCGTCGTCAATGCACAGCACAAACTATCGTGCAGACTATGAGTGCCGGCTGTGGGCAAGGTTTCATGGCCAGTGAGCGCAGTCCCGAAGTGGTTAAATAAATTTTATTGTGTATACTTGAGCCTTACAACATGACACTAATGGGATTCATAAAGATAGTAAAATGGTACTATAGTGAAGCAAATTAACCTACCTATCATCTCACATAGCTACTTTTTTGGTGTGACAAGAGCAGCTAAAATCTACTTATCCGACAACAATCCCGAATACAATAGAATTTTATTAACTCTAGTCCTCACGTCATACCTTAGATCTCCAGACTTGTTCATCCTCCATATCTGCTGCTTTGTATTCTTTGGCCAGCATCTCCCCATTTCCTCCCCCAACCCTCACCTTTGTCAACCATTGTCCTATTCTTTACCAGTTAATGTTTTAGAGCAGTGGTCCCCAACTTTTTTGGCACCAGGGACTGGTTTCATGGAAGACAATTTTTCCAAGGATCGAGAGTAGGGGATGGTTTCAGGATGATTTAAGTGCATTTCATTTATTGTGCAGATAAACGTCTCTGCTAATGATAATCTATATTTGCAGCTGCTCCCCAGTACTCATATAACGGCCTAAGCTCCACCTCAGACCATCAGGCATTAGATTCTCATAAGGAGCGCGCAACCTACATCCCTCACATGTGCAGTTTACAGTAGTGTTCGCGCTCCTATGGGAATCTAATGCCACCACTGATCTGACAGGAGGCAAAGCTCAGGCAGTGACGCGAGTGATGGGGAGTGGCTGTAAATACAGACAAAGCTCACTGGCCCACCTCTCACTTCCTGCTGCATGGCCCAGTTCCTAACAGGCCATGGACCAGTACCAGTCCGTGGGCCAGGGTTTGGAGACTGGTGTTTTAGAGGGTTTACTCTGCAGCTTTATTCTTTTATTAACCTATCATGACACCTGTATGAGATAGGTATTATTGTTTTTATGTCTTTTTACAGAAGGGAAGCTGTCTTAGTCTTTGCAGGCTGCTGGAACAAAATACCATAGACTAGGTAGCTTATAAACAGCAGAAATTTAGTTCCCACAGTTCTGGAGGCTGGAAGTTTTAGGTCAGGGTGACAGTATGGTTGGATTCTGGTGAGGGCTCTTTTCCAGGCTGCAGACTGCTGACCTAGTACTCTCTCATGGCAGAGAGCAGAGAAGGAGCTAGCTCTGTGGCCTCTTACAAAGGCACTAATTCCATTCTTGAGGGCTCCACCCTCATGGCCTAGTTACATCCTGAAGGCTCCACTTTCAAATACCATCACACTGGGATTAGAGTTTCAACATATAAATTTTGGGAAGAACATATTCAGTCCACAGCAGAAACTAAGTCTTACAGAGATTAAACAGGCAGCTCAAGATCACACAGCCTGGAAGTACAGGGCTTGGACCAGAACTGTCTGCCCAGTGGGTCCACTGCCATCCTCCCTGCCCTGGAGGAAAAATGGCAGTCTCTTTGCTCACATGGCAAGCTGTTCACCAGCCCCCAGCTCCACTTGTCAAATGCCTTGCTAAGAATGAAATAGATCGATCTATGGTTGTGCCAATGAGACATACACATAGTAGAACACACTGTTTGAAAATCCATGAACCCAGCATTGACCTTCCAAATTCAAGTCCTGATCCACCATTTACCAGCCGTGTGAGCTTGAACAAGCAATTTGCCTCCAGTTTCTATGACTTTAAAATAATGATAATACCTACTCCAGAAGGTTCATAAAAATTCAAAGAGGTAAAATATAAAAAGTGCCAAGAAAAACGCTTGATACCTTGTAAGCACTTAACATGCGCCTGTATTGAAGGGAAAGGACAGTATTTTCTGTGGTTTGCTCCATCATTGACCTCGCACAGCGACTTGAGCTTAATGGGCACTCAAAACACGGGTAGACTGTTATGAGAGTGCATTAAGAAGATTATGCAATTAATAGTGAAGAAACGTTAGACTATCCATAGGAAAATTATAAAAGCCAAGTAAATAAAGCCATCTAAAATAATAGTGCTGTCTTTTTCCAGGCCAGTTTAGTGCCTGATCATTTAGATAATATTTGCTTTTTGGTTTTTTATTAAGAAATAAATAAATGTAGTATCGTTAACTAGTCAAGGATTATGAGATTTAATCTACTCTAGAACTTGTTTAGGGGAATTGAAATTTGCCCCTAAGCCATGTATTGGAACTGCTAACCAAGAAGTTCCACCCGGAATGGGGGGAAAAGATGATAGTGAACAGAGATTTTCATGGATACCCCCAGGTGGTTTGACTGTATCTCATGTCTTACTAGAACAACTGAGTATCTTGTCCATCCCTGAACAGGTGAGGAATTGCCCAGTGACTGCTATTAATTAGGCTTGCTATTCTTCAGTGGTCACAGCCCAGCAGCGGCAGCAGTAGCAGCAGTTCCTGGAACCTTGTTATAAATACAGAATCTGGACCCCATCCCAGACTAAACAAGAATCCACATTTTAGCAAGATCCTCAGACGATTAGTGTGCACATCAAACTTTGGAGAGCAATGATACAGAGAGTAAAGATACACTAGGATTAGAAGTATATTTTGTTATATTACATGTTGTTGGCTTCCCTGACATATAGGGGAAATGGTGCTCCAATTCATAAGATGAGAAAAATGAGCTTTTATATGCAGAAATTCTTTTGAAAATAAACCAACCTATGGCATTCAAAAGCAACTGGGCTGCAAAGAGGTGCCTCATAGTTCAAAACATAGACTCTACTGCAAACTGTAATCATTGGCCAGATCAGAAAAGACATTCCAATGTCTTCTTGTTAATTTCCCGGAGAAGCTCAATGACTAGGACCAAGAGCAGGCTGGCATATCCGCCTGGCCAAGCTGTCCACAGAGCACAGTTAATACACTCAGCCACGGTGACTACAGAGTGAGTGAGGTTGCCAAGTGGGGTTAGCTTCCAGAAGGCTTTTGTATAAAAATATTGCCCATTTGAGGACTTTAAATTACTATAGGAAAGACTTGTTCTGGGCTCTCAAGACTATTGGAAATTGTAGGGCTTTAAGTAACTGTAATCTGCCTACTATGGAATATAATGCATAGTATTTGGTTAACAGAAGAAGTAATGATAAAATTTTCTCTCCATGCAATGGTGCTACCTGCCTGGGGACTCAAAAATTGATCCTGGTTAGGGTTCCAGCTAGGTAGCAAGTTTTTGAATCAATCTTACAGATCCTCAATCTTGTTTTTCTGGGTTTCACAAAGATTAAGTGACTTGCCCACGGCAACAGGGCTGGTTATTTCTGGATCTACTTTCCCTCAAATGAGTCATCTTGAATAACGTAACTTCAAACCTCAATGTACTAAATTTGACGTAGAAATGGTCCAAAAGCAATAGGAGAGGAAAAAATGACAAACAAAACAAAGGAAGGGAAGTAATAACAGTAGGCATTGACTAGGGAGATAAATGTACTAAAATATTTCAAGTACGACTTAAGGTTGTCATAATAGTTGAAGCATGTAAACTTTTTCTGTTGAATTGAAGCTGTGAAATATGATTGGGATTTTGTTGACTGTTTAAAAAAAATAGTTTATTAATCAAATTACTCCCAGTGTGTCATTGACTCACTGCATAAAAGACACAAGAGATTTGTCATTAGAAAAAAATGTTGCTGAACCATAAAATCTGAGTTGCATAAAAGTAAATACTGTCATCCTGTAAAGTGTATAAAAGAGAAAAAATATATAGCTAAAAGTGACACCCAAGATCCCAGGAAGTAATTTATAAAACAATTCTTACTATATGCAAATCGGCTCAAGGGAAAGAAAATAACTGGAGTTGTCTATTGACATTTCAACACTTTTGAGCCCTCTTCTGGCCAGCAAATGGTGACAGAAAATTTAAGACTAAATAACATCTGGAGAATAACAACAAAGATGCAAAAACAATAATAAATATGTTTGTTCTTTAAAAGAACAATCAAAACAAAATTGTTTCACTGGGTCAAATAAAAAAAATTTTCTATAACTTAAAAAGACTCTATTTTCCTCTATCTTTTGTCTGCTGTATCTGAAAACAAAGGGGGAAACGTAATAATCTTGATAGATACATCAAAGCAACAAGTGAATGTTTTTTTCTTCTGTGGCATGAAGAGAGAAAGAAATATATTGCTTTCTAAATATCAAGAAAATTGGACAGTGTGAATACCAGAAATAATATCTTCACAAATATGTGTACTTTATTGGGTATCATCTTGGTACTGTCCCATCAAGGTCCCTTTTTGTACTTTTTTTAATACTAATTTTGGGGATTATGGATGGCAATGAACTTAATCAATAGAACCAAAGCCAAAAGCTCATCAATAAATATAGCCTGTTCTTTTGTTCTTTAAGCCATTCTAGGAACCACCAGCCATCTAGAAACCACTCCACAAACAATCTCCAACTTTTCTGGGTACAGCCTCCCATGGATGTTTCTAGAACTGCTCAGCATATAAGAAGTCCTCCAGACAGGCAAGGGTGTCTTGTGACTAGAGCAGGATGGTGGCACTTGCATTGTGAAGGTGGGGTCAATGAAGATGATGTCTATTTCAGTTAAGAAATGTACTAAGAATATCCTGCTGAGTAAGGATATCACAACATATTCTTCATATTGGAACATATTGCCACCGTTTTTTCTTGAGATTTTATGTCTCTGAATTTGAAAACATTAAAACCCTACTAAAATATTCACAAGGTAGTGAGATTGTGACAAAGCAAGGCCATTGTAAGAGCCCAGCTGTGAATTGTTTAGGGATTAAATTCAAGGAATTACTGAATGGCTTCCTAATTGCCTTGAAAGAGGGCTACTCCAGAGAAGTAAATGTAAATTGAGCATTTGAGAAAAATCCAGAGTCAAGGCTTTTAATGATTGCTTTGTAGGAGACACTCCTAAGAAAAATGGGAAAAAAACATCAGAAATCACCAGAACATATACAATTTCACAAAGTAAAAAGAGAGAAAATAAGTCAGTCTAGTTCTTGACTCTTTTGATGCTAAACAATGCTTAAAATGTACACACTTTACTGAAAAAACAAATTTGAGACATAACATCAAGGCTCTTACAACCAGAATAAGTTTACATAGAACAGATCTTTCTTTGAGGACCACTTGCCAACAAGTCACGTAAAGTGGATGGTTAAAGTAAATGGGATGCTGTCTAGGTAGATGATGTTGCCTTCCCTGGATAATCATCAACTTAAAAAAATAAAAAAGAAAACTTTCTAGAACATAGCTATAAGTTCAACTAAAAATGTGATATTGAATGTAGTCCTTCCCTTGAAAATGTTTTGGTTTTCCTCTATTTATTTATGCTGTCAGGGATACCAATTCTCGCTCATGTCTACAATAGTGGACAACAATCCATTATCTACTAAATAATATAAGACAGTAAAAATGAAAATGAGAGTGGATTTGAGCTTGGTTGTATGTAGACTCTCAAACTGATTCGTAAAAAGAAGAAAATCCAGTTGCATTCAATCAAATGCTTTGATAAAAATGCCCTACTACTGACATTGGTATGTTAGGTGTGTGCATCTCACATGTTTTGGTGGTAGTGGAATGTCAAGAGAAAGTGGGGTGCAGGGGGAAACCACCTCATTCAATCAACCTATGTTATCTAAAATAATTTCATATCAAATAGAAAGAAACAGACTTGCACGCAGGCACAGAGCCTTGAAGGTCTTGAAGACATGACACAGTTTCTGAAAAGTAATTATATAAATGGAAAATTGCATAAACCTCCAGATGAGCACTTGGGTTTCTCTTTTTAATCTAATTCCTTCCCTAAACCATAGCACAAACCCAAGGAAAGCCCCTAAGATTTCCAGCGAGGTTCATTAAACCTGATTTCTTTTCAAAAGTTATCAGGCCTGAAATAATAGGTCTTTAACCATTCATTAACTTTACACAATCCATATGATTTTCTTTATATTTAGAAAATACATTCTCTCTCCATATTGAAGAAACAGTTAGTGAGAGCCTATTGTGTTCCGAGCACTAAGATAAATCCTAAGAGGGATGTGTGTGTTTGTTTGGTTTTGGAAGAATTAAATATCCCAGGGAAGCCCTCCTCTAAATTCTGGCAATGTTCTACTTTTAGTTATCAGTTTTCTTTTTAATCATCAATCTGTGGGGTGATTAAACCTGTTGTCAGAAATTTTATATCCCAGACCAGCATCTCCATCACTACTCAGCCCAGCCCAAGCACCCATAGCATTGCAACCTAATGTGAATTCAAAAGATGGAAGCTAATTTTACCATAGACTTAAGCAACACAGAAGTAGAAAGCTACATCTCTGCAAAACATTATAGGTCCCACTCCATGGGAAAATATGCCCTTTGTGCAGTTGCTTGCAATTTTCTTGTATTTGGCCCAAGCTTTCCTTTATTGGTGTGTATAATAGGAGGACTCCTCCCTGGGAATGAATCACATCCTGCTCTGGTAACATGGTAGGATGCTCTAAAGAGCACATGGCCAATTGCTGGGTTTAGCCAGAAATTAATTTTCTCTTTATTGGAATTTGCTCTTTCATTTTGATCTTCAGGAAGTTAGTAGAGGCTATGTAAGAGCTCTATGGGTGAGTGGTCAGGGACATGAGTGGGAATGAGTGAGTAAAGGTCTTGATTGTTGGGACCAAGGGAACTTCCCCCTTGCCCTCACAGGGTTTGCTGGAAAATCAACTCATAACAAGGCATATTAATAAGTGAGAAGGCTTTACAAATTTATTACTACCATGCACATGGGGAGAATCACAGAGTGCCCCATATCCCAATGGGGTACAGAGTCTTATCTACCCTACTTCTTAACAGAAAGGGAGATGGGAAAGTGTGGATGATTTTTAAGGGGATAGTAAATGATTTTTAGTAGAATTCTTTGGGCTATGGGCTTGAAGAACATACAATGGTCAAAGTCTGTTAGGCCTGCAGAGCAGACAATGATTTGTGACAAAAGTCTGTCCAGGTTTGTTGACAAGTTGTCTGGACTTTAGGCAGATAAGGGAACCTCAGCCTGTGCTTTGAGAGAGGTAGAAGATTGAGAGACAGGGAGTGGGGGGACAATTGTTCTCCTTGGTGAGTCTGATCAGTCGTTATGTAGTTGGGGTAAAGTCTCTTCTAGCATCTGTTAAACTCTAAGGGTCTTTAATTCTAATTCAAAATACTCATCATGCCAGGAAGCCATATTTTGGGGTAAACCTCTCTGCACTCCTTCACGATGAAGGGTAGGATCTGATTCTGGAAGGCCAGTGGGGGTGAGTGAGAGAAGAAAGGAGTATTGGCCACAGCCAGGATGAGCTGGAGAGGAGCAAGGAAGGCACCACGAGGATGTCAAAAGGGCTGTCCTTAAATTGGAGAGTTTCCCGAATGGGGTAGGTAGAGGCAGCATTGAAATAGATAATTAGAAAGTTATAATAGGGGTCCATCCAGCTCAAGACCCTGTTCTGAGCCAACATGTTAGCTCCCAAATCACCTTTGAAATGACTGAATCAGAACAAGGGAAGGTGGCATCTGTATTTTACCAGTGAGAGCAGAGCAGGGACCTGGTGGAGCCAACACTGACAGAGTTTCCAAGCCCTTCTGGGGAATACATGGACATGATACTCGGCAGCAAGCTCTAACGCTTCCAACTTCGAGTGTCTGAAGCAGCACCAGGAAAGGGGCTTCTAGTGCTAGCATTTGGATTGTGGCTCCTGTTGATCGCATCCTTGGTGTGCAGAACAGGCTAAGGAGCCCAAGGCATGGGCTGTGGGGGACACACCAAACCAGATAGTAAGATATATTATAAAGTTGTAAAAGTAATAATGATATAATTAAGGAAAAAACAAGTAAACAGAACATACAGTCCAGAAATAAACAGAAGGATATATCAAAAATTACAGAGGCAGTATAGGGTAGTACTTAAAGAGCTTGGGCTCTGGAGTTAGCGTAATTGGGTCCGAGTCCCAGCTTTCCTCTTCCTAACTGTGTGATCTTGCATGAGTCACTGAACCCTGTCTGCTCCTCAGTAAATGAGGATAACAATAGCAACTCATGGGGTGGGGATGAGATGGGTTAATGCATGAAAAGCAATTAACATGGTTAATTGCATGGAAAATGTAGCTTTCAAACAAAGGAACATGATTTATTTGATAAAGAATATTGTGACAACTGGCCAGATATTTGGGAATAAACATTTGATCCTTTCTTTATTTTCTACCCCAAATAAAATCCAGCTGCATCAAGAACCATAATAATTCTAGGAAAACATACAGGTCAATATTTAAGTAACCTTGTGGTAGGGCTTTTCTAAGCATAACACCAAAGGGAGAAGCCTGGAAGAGAAAGGAAAATGGATAAATTCAGTATGAAAAATGGAAAACTTCTAGGCTTCAAAACAAAATAAACAAAGCAAACTCATCCTAAGCAAAATTAGAAGGTAAATGACAAACTAGGAAAGATATTTGCAACATCTAAGGCAAACCAAGAGTAATGTACTTAATGTATAAAGAGTATATTATACTTTTTATAAATCAATAAGCAAATCTTATAAATAAGCAAATATAAATTAATAATTAAAAAGTTTGACACCTCTGCCAGAAAAATAGGCATAGGACATTATGAATAGGTAATTCATAAAGAAAATATGTAAATATACAAAAGCCATAAGATTAATCTAATAAGTAATTAGATGTGATGTGATATGATTTAAAATGAGATAGCATTTTTCACTTTTTAAATTTGCAATGATTTTTAAATGACCATAGCCAGTATTGATGAGAGGCAGAAAAACAAGCCTTCTCCCATACAGTTGGCAGAAGTATAAATTGGCTCAACGTCTCCATAGAACAAATTTTTAATACCTACCTAATGTGCATAATCTTTAATCTAGCTTTTGTGCTTCCAGGAATTTAATTTTAAAAAATGTTCTGAGATATGAAAAGAAAATAAATTTAATTACAAAGATATATACTGCAGCACTTTTAATAATATCAAACAATTGAACCACCTTAGTATCAGGTAGCAGTTTACTTGTTAAATATATGTTAGCACATCTTTGCTGGCCTGGAGAATGAACCTCTCAGTTCTCTGTAGTTGACTGGGGCTCCCAGCTGCTGTGCTCTGACATGCATCGCCTGCTTATGGGGAACCTTGAGAAATACAACATCTATACATTGTATTAGTAAATAGACATTCAAATGGTGTGGGAGGAGAATAACATATAATGACATAGAAAGATGACCCAACTATATAAAGTGATGTGCGTATGTATGTACATACAAAATAGGTTAACAAATGATATGTACAGTATGATCTCATTATTAGGAAAATGTAAATATATGCATAGATAGAAAATGTTAATGTTGTTACTGCTCAGTGGTGAAATTGAGTTGTTTTTATTTTCTTTTTTTATCTATTTAAATATAGTTGTGGTTTTATTGCATTATTTGACTTGGCTTTTATTTTACATTTTTCTCCATGATCTAATATGCATTTATTCTCTTGCAACTTAACATTAGATGCAGAAAGTGAGATATTTTAAGGGAATAATTAATTTCTGAATCAGAATAAGAGTTTGACGCCTGTAAGCATGAATGTTCGTTCTTAAAATATTCATTCTCGAAGATTTCATTATGCTGTTAGGTTAAGTAGATGGTGTTATGAATGAATATTTCCTTTAAAAATTCTTTTAATATTGTTGAAAATTGTTTTGATAGCAAACAACATGGTGTTCACCATATAGGCAATGGGAAGACACTCATCAGACCCTCAGATTTTCCCTCCTGGCCTGGGGGACTTCAGCACAAGAACAGACAGTCCTCCATGTCCAGACCAGAGCTCTGGACTTTGGCTTCCTTTTGGTGCCTGGAGTCCAGTCTCTTTCTACTCGTGGGCTTGAGAGGGTTTGGCATTTGCTCAGGGCCTCTGAGCCCAGGCTGTTTCTCTCCCTCAGTGAGAGTGTCCTTCCAGCTCAGCCTTCAGAAACAATCCTGCCTTCTGCCTCCCATCCTGACTCTTGTCCTCAAGTGCTTCTCAGAGGCAATTTTCTCTGCTATTCTGCTATTAATGGTGATGAATAGACTTTCCATCTCCTACTTTGTTTTTTTGTCAAAAATAGTTTTCTAAACGTCTTTTCTAAGCTCTTTACAGCCCTGACAGGTACAAACAGCCCATCTGAATTGCCTCCCCTGACATGTCTCTCTTTAACCTTCTGAAGACAAATTCCATCTGGCCTTGAGATGCCTCACTTTTGGTCCCTTAAACTATTAAGAGTACTAAAGATTCCACATGCACCAGTGAATACATAAACCTCCTAAGTCTAGACTTGTCTCAGGTTGCCCTTGACACCATCCCCCTGCCTAGGGGAGAAGAGGGTTTTTGTTTTGTTTTGTTTCATTCACTTTCCCTATGCTACTCCTTCTTGCTGTCTGGTGGTCTTGGAGGATAGGTACCTCCCTCTGGCTTCCCTTGCTTACTACACTCTGACCTTTCCCTCCTCCAGTCCTATCAAACATAATTCCCATATCCTATCCCTTCTAGGCACCACTTGTGGACCATGGTATCTCAAGCAGACAAACCCAAGGTTTTGTGTGCATCAGAATCACATAAGGAAGAATTTGAAAAGATAGTGCTCCTACCCCTCTGCTATGGTCTGAATGTTTGTGTCCCCCACAAAATTCATGTGTTGAAATCTTAAACCCTAAAATGATGGCATTAGGAGCGGAAGCCTTTTGGGAGGTGATTAGGTCATAAAGGTGGAGCTCTCATCAATGGGATTAGTGCCATTATAAAGGAGGTCTCAGAGAGCTGCCTTGCCCTTCCGCCATATGAGGACACAGCTAGTAGGTACCGTCTGTGAACCAGACACCGAATCTGCCAGTGCCTTGCTCTTGGACTTCCCAGCCTCCAGAACTGTGAGAAATAAATTTCTGTTGTTTATAAGCCACCCAGTTTTTTTATAGCAGCCAGAATGGACTAAGACACCCATCCATGAAGATTCTAATTAGATAGGTCAAGTAGTGCCAGGCAAGAGGGCTTCAGTGGTCCTCATGTTTCAGTGCAATTTAAAAAACTTGTGGAATTTTAGAAAATATACATATATACTTTCCCACCCTGTACCTCTTGCAGGTGTTTAATAAATGAGGGCAGGGATTTGTCATCTTGTTTACCACTACATCTCTTGTTCAACATCTAACATGCATCAGCAGAATGGTCTACTATGGTTGTGTAGATTGAACAACTTAAGATCAGTTGCCACTTACATAGATGACTGATTTGTACATGATGGTCTTGCAAAATAGGCATCTAATAAATATCGAGTAAATAAATGAGTGATTGGGAAAGAAAGTCTTTCTAAAATGTATTACTCCTTCTCAAGTAGCAAAAATTGAATGATTAAAAATAGACCAAAGTTAGGGAAGCCTCTTGTTTAATCATAGGCTGAATAATGGCCCTGAAGATGTCCATAGTCTAATCCCTGGAACCTGTGAATATCTAAAAAAAGAACTTTGCAGGTGTAACTAAAGATCTCAATATGAGAAGATTGTCCTGGATTATCTGGGTGAGCGCAATGTACTCACACAAGTCCTTATGGTTAGAGAGGTGGCAGGAGGGTCAGAGTCCAAGAAGGAGACGTGACGGCAAAAGCAGAGGTCATAGTGATGTGGCTGATGGAAGAGAAGTGAGCCAGAGAATGCAGCAGCCTCTAGCAGCTCGAGAAGGCAGGAAACAAACTCTCACTTAGAACTTCCAGAAGGAGCACAGCCCTACCAACACCTTGATTTTAGTCCAGTGAGACCCGTTATGGACTCTTCTGATCTCCAGAACTGTAAAATAATACATTTATATTGTGTAAACCCTGAAACCATGGTAATTTGTTACAACAGCAATAAGAAACTAATACATCCTTCCAGGAATGATACCTGGGAGGGAATTTCAGGCAAGGGGGTGGATTTGTTTATCATGGCTGCATAACAAATAACGACACAGCAACTTAGAGCAATCCTGTTTTTCATCTCACAGTCCAGTCGGTCCAAAGTCAGGGCAGGCTTGACTAGATTCTCTGCTTAGGATTCTGCAGAGCTGAAAACCAGGCCAGGCTTTCATCTGGAGGCTTTGGAAAAGAATCACTTCCAAGTTCACTCAAGTTGTTGGCCAAACTCAGTTCCTGGGGATTGTACTGAGGTTCCCATTTCCGTGAGTGCTCTGAGCCAGGGGCAGCTCTCAGCTCTTAGAAGCTGCCCACATTCCTTGCCAGGGGCCCTTCTCCATCTTAAGCCAGCAATGGTGCATCAAATCCTTTTGTGTTTCAAATCTCTGACATTCCCTTCTGTGGCCAGCTGAAGAAATCTCTGCTTTTAAAGGGCTTATGTGATTCAGTCAGTCTGCTAGACAATCTTCCTCTGCTACATAATGTAACAGTCATGCAGTGATATCTTGTCAGTAACCACAAGTTCCACCCACTCAAAGGAAAGGGCGGTAATACAAAGACTATGGTCTTTGGGGGTCTTTCTCAGACCCTGTGAGCAGTGGCAGTGAGTTTTGATAGTATTTGAAGAATCCGGGAATAGCTGAATTCTCTCTGCTACTCAAGCATGCTTCCTTCCGTGGGGTTCTCAAGAAAACAGGAAAAGCCACAGGGAGCTTCCAGTATAGCCCTGGTCAGCATTAAAAGCAACTGTCTTCCCAGTTCGGGCAGAAGGCCAGCCTTGGGTGCCCGAGCAGGGCCATGAGAGTTCCATGTCCAGAAAGCGGCTCATCCTTCATTAGCTGTGGATGAGCAGATGAAGGAACTTCAAGTTAGAGTTGGGAGATGAGAAGTTGAAATAAACAAGAAAAATAAAATGATTCACTGATTTTAATCATTAGCACTTTCTCTTTTGTATATTCTTGATTTTCAGATAATGAAATACCATTAGCATTCACTGCGTCTTGCAGAAATGTCTACAGTGTACAACTGGGGCTGAATCAAACCCTGTCCCCTAACTTTTCTCCCTCCTTGCTTTTCTGTCCTCTCCCAGGCCCGACCACTCCCTTATGTGCAGACAAAAGGAATATACGTTTTGGCCCGCACCAGATGTAATAGAAGTCCCATGGTGAGGTCAGATTCCCGTGCAAATCAAAATATTATAAAGAAAACAGGAAGGAGAATGTATGAAATGTTTCTTAAGCGAGCCCATTATTTTCTTTAAGCTGTGGATTTCTACTCATTAACCAGGCTGATTCATTTTCAGTTTTTAAAAAATTGTTGAACTTTAAAAATCCTATCTATTTTCATGTGGCTTAGAAGTCTTCTGAGAGCCAGCTATTTCTTTAATAACTCCCCTAAGTAATTTTTATTCTATTTCTAATCTACAAGGTTTTCTGACTTTTTGCCCTTCAAAGAGATTCAGTAGAGAGAGATCACAGGAGACTCTTCACATTTCATTTTATCCTGCAGCTCTCCCACCCACCCCAAGCCTTTGCAGAAACTTAGTGCTATTTTTGTCATATCTGGTTAATGCCAAAAAATGATTCTCTGGTTTCACCACTAAACCTCTAGGGAGGATCTGCTACATGGTTAGCAGAGCTCAGCAGTTGCTTCTATATTCTTCACTTCCTGTTATTTCCTGTCGTGTCTTGCATCTTGCAAACTTTATGAGGTTATCCAGTTTGGAATACCTTGTGTCTGATGTTTGCCTATTGCCTGAACAGATGGATTTTGACTCTTTTTTCCTAAAATTGAATTCATTGATGACTAGATCTTTAATAACCCCTCTCCACCTCTCACCGTCTCCATGAAAATCTGAAGAGTTATGAATGGGGATGGTTATGTCTCATCGATTACCTTTCACTATCCTTTTTTAAAAGGCCTGTTCTGGAAACTTTTATATTATATTTGTAAACATGTAAAAATGAGCTGTTAAGGATTTAATTCCTACACATTAGCATGTAATGCAAGCCCAGGAATGTTCTTCTTGACACATTTGAGGTAGGAATTATATTATACTCTTTCTCTGTTTCTCCTTCATGCCCTGTGCTCTAGGCTGCTCGTGTTCGTTTGGATTTACACACTTTCTCGGTAATCTGCCAACTCTACGTGGCAGCCATGCCTGTGAGAGGTGGCAGTGAGTTGTGATAGTATTTGAAGAATTGGGAATAGCTGAATTCTCTCTGCTCCTCAAGGATGCTTCCTTCCATGGGGTTCTCAAGGGAACAGGAAAAATGCAAATCCGCTTGCCATTTTATTGCAAATTGTCCCACGACTAAGTTTCCCCACAAGGAAGCACTTTGGAAAAGCTTGGCAGCCCATCCCTTTACATCCCAGACCTGAGGTGCCTGTGTGGAGAGGAGGAGAGAGAGAGGGAAGACCAGACAGCATCTGCTCACTGATGCAGGCTCTGCCTCCATTGGCCCCCCCAGCTGCCGGAAGAAAGGGAGTGAGGGACACGACTTTGTGATGCGTCTTCCTCCACTACTATTGGCCTTATTTTCATCCTTAGGAAATGTCAAGTTCTTTTCTTTCTCTGGCCTTCGCATTTGTTAGTAATGCTCTTCTCCGAGATGGTCATTTCCTCTTCAACATTCAGGTCAGAACTCAGATGTCATTTCCTTGTCCACACCAGCGTTCCTCCTGACCCCCTCCACATATGAGCCCACATCGTATTCTTGGTAGCACTTACTGAGAAAGTGTGTACATCCATTGCCTTCCTCTTCCCGTTACAATGTCAGGGTTGCTGTTGTGTTCATTGCTGTGTCTCCAGCACCGAAAACAGTGCTTGGCTCATGGTAGGAACTCAGCAGCACCTGTTGACTGGTCGCCAGTGACCCGTGCACCAGTAAGTAAAGCATCACCCAACCAGTGTCTAGAAATCTGGCCAATCATGTCAACATTACCTCTTCTAGGGGAGGAATGAAAGAAGGTGGGAAGACTGTTGTATTAGTTATCAATTACCGCACAGCAAATTACTCCAAAACATAATTGCTTAAAGCAAAGAACATTCATTATCTCAGTTTCTGTGGTTAGAAATTCAGAATGGACTTAGCTGCATTGTTCTTGCCCTGGCTCTTTCCTAAGGTTGCAGTCAAGACATTGGCTAGAGCCGCAGCCATCTAACGCTTAATGGAGCTGGAGGAGAAGCTTCCAAGAAGGCTCATTTACATGGCTGTTGGCGGGAGGCCCAAGTTCCTTGTGGACCACTGGCAGGAGATCTTCGTTCTTCCCCATGCAGACCTTTCCAGAGGGATATGTAAGTGTCCTGACAACATGGCAGCTGGCTTCCCTCAGAGCATATGATAAAGAGAGTGGCAGAAGCCACAAAGTTTCTTATGACCTAGCCTTGAAAGTGACATACCATTGTGTTTGCCATATTCTATGGTCATGCAGACCAACCCAGGAATAATACAAGAGACCACTATGCAAGGATTGTTGGGGGTCTTCTTGGAGACTATCTACCACACCTTTCCTCACCCCTACATCACCTACACTCTTTTTCTGCCCAAAGAACTGACTTGCTGTGATAGATTAGGTTGGAGCAGACAAGGAGAAAGGAAGACTAGAAACCTAACCATTGACTGTTGGGTTGAGAGGTGGAGTGAGCCTGTGTGCAGGTTGCAAAGAAAATTCCAGTTTGGCAGGCAAAACCAAGTATCTGGAGAAAGCGACAGTAGACGACAAGGAGAGTTGTAGAAAACTGTCAACAAGAGATGAAGGAAGCCAGACAGTGTACAAAAGGTGCCAATAAGTGGATGGAGCCTGGTGACCAGGATCCACAAGTAGACTGTATTTGAAGATTGAGGTTGAAAGACACTGAAATCTAGAAAGTCTATAATGAAGCACCCAGCCCTGTATCTGAGGTACCAAAACAGGATTCTGATCCCAGAAGAGAATTTCATTAAGAGCTTTACTGGTCCTTGGCCACGCCCCATTCTCTTACCCTCAAACACGATTCCAAAGACCTCTGCTCACTTCCATTTTCCGAATCACAGAAGATTCTCTGCTTCTTACTTTATTGAGAAACTCAAAGTGAATGTTTTTTCTTTACTGCCTCCCTTCCCACAACCTTCAACAGCACGAAAATATCTCTCATAGTAAGCAAAAACCAAAACCTTTCTTTATATTCTAAAACCTCTAGGAACTGCCCAATCTCTCTACTCCCTTTGTCATCCAAACTGCACACAGATGTTCAAAGGCAGCGTTTCTACTTCTTCACATCCCATTTACTCTGAAATCTCATTCCCTTCCTGCTATTCTGATACAACCCTCTGTGTGGTCACCAACAATGTCCCTATTTTAGGCTCCAATGGCTGTTTCCCAGCCCTTATCACCTAGGGCCTCTCTGTTACACCCAACAATGACGCCATGAACCACACCCTCTTCACAGAGCTCTCTCAGCCTTTGCCTTTGACTTTTATGACATCCCTCACCCTGGCTCTCCTTCTTCTAACTGCCCCTTCGGAAAGCTTCTTTAATGCTTGGCCTTTGAATCATTGCTCTTCTCGCTGTGCAAGCTCCCTCTAGGTGACCCAGTGCCCTCTCGTGATTGAAACTGTGACTTACATGCTTATGATGGCCAGCCACCTGGCTCTCCCAGGCTAGACCTCAGATGTAGATTCAGACGCTGTAGTCAACGTCTGTCTGACTTCTCTGTCTGGATATCCCAGACACAGCATCCTCACACATCCACAGTATAACACACCACCTTCCCCACCAAATCTGCTTCTTATAACATATTTGCTATCTCATTGGCTGATAGTCACCCTCTCCCCAGGCTCATGCTAGAGAGAAAGGAGTCACCCACGATGGCTTCCCTTCCCTCATTCCACTACTCTGTCCAATGTCTTTGATTTTTCGGGATGCCCTCCCCTCCATCCCCATCACCCTACCCTGGTTCAGGGTCTCATTATTTCTCTCTTGATTACTTTAACAGTCTCCTATCCTATCTCCCATTTCCTGTTTTCTAAGTCTTTATTTTTTTATAGTAGTTTTACATTTGCAGCCAAATTGAGAGGAAGGTACAGATTTCCCATATACTTCCTCCCCTACCCACACCCCGACACACAGCCTCCCTTGCCATCAGCGTCTGCACCAGAGTGGTACGTTTATTATCACCGACGAACCTACACTGACACATCATTATCACCCAGTCTATAGTTTACATTAGGGTTCATTTTTGGCCTGAACCCTGTCTGCAGATTTGGACCGATGCGGAATGACAAGTACCCACTGTTATAGTATCATACAGAACAGCTCCACTGCCCTGACAATCCTCTGCGCTCTGCCTGTTCATTCCTCCCTCCCCCAGCCCTTGGCAACCACTGATCTTTTTACTGTCGCCACAGTTTTGCCTTTTCCAGAGTGTCATCCAGTCATATCTGGCCTCCCAGTCTCTCTTTGTTTTGTTTTTTTAACCTCTCCTTAAACCTTTCTTTCGCAAAGCCGCAGACAGCTCTCTCTACAAACACAAATTTGACTGTGTCATGGACTGAACCCCTTTGGTGGTTTCCCCATTGTCCTCAGTCTAAACTTGTATCACAGTGCATATGAGACAGTCCATGAGTTGGTACCTGCCTTCCTGATGCTCTGATTTCATCTTCCAGCGTCTCCAGTAATGTGGACTAGCATGTACTTGCATAAACACGCACACTCTCCTGTCTCCTTGCTTCTGACAATGCTAAGCCTTCTTCATGGGATACACGTTTCCATTTTTCCTGACCAATCCCTGCTCCTCCTCTAAAGTCCATCTAGGATTAACCCCGTCCAAGGTGACTTACCTGACTGCCTCCGTCTGTCCTGAGAGTCCAGGCACCTTTGTCATAGCCACCATATGACCATCCACAGCTCTCTGACATTGCACTCACCTCTGTCTCCCCAGGGGCCTCTGAGCTCCTTGAAGGCAGAGCCAGGTTCTTTTGCTCCTGTATCCTCAACACCTTGGCCAAGACTTGACACATCAGAGACCCCATTAACATCTGTATTGGTTAGTGAAATGAACTGCCAGGGAGGCTTTTCCCCACTTTCTTACTACACAGTCAGAGCGGAGAATGTCTGACATGCCTTAGGGGCATTAGCACAAAGTGAATGTTCTCAGGGCCTCAATCTCAGGTCAGCACCAAGGAGTGCACAGGACATGACCTCACAGGTGCTCTCACCACTGAGGCAAGAAAGCAGCGTCACGCTCCTCCGGGAGGCGACATCTTCGGGCAATGGCACGCAGGGGCATGCCACGGTGTGTGAAGTCAGGAGGGGTGAGCAAAACCCACAATGACCTGGAAGTGAAGGCACACGACTTCACACAGCCTGCCTTGCATGTGACTAAATTCTGGTCAGCAGGATCTCAGTGGAAATTGCATTACTTTTATGTAAAGTGTCCTTAAATGGAGCATGCGCTTGTCCCTTTTCCTTCTCCCTCCTGGCTCGAATGTGGACTCATTGATTGGAGCTGGAGTAGCCACCTTGGACCATGAGCGAAGCACGAACACAGGCCTCTCGGGAAGAGCGCCAAAGCAGAGAGAATCATGGTGAATGACACTGCGTAGCCCCTGCTGGCCTTGGGCCACCTATTTCAGACTTTTATACGAGAGAGAAATATAGCTGTATCTTGCTTAAGTTATGTATTTTTGATCACGTGTAGCCAAACCTGATCCTAAGAAATATAGGCAGTTTATACGACATCTCCAGAGAATTTTGAGCTTCTTTAATGTCTTACAACCCAACTATATTCCTGGACTTGAAGGTGTAACATTCTTACCCATTCAAAATTTTATTTATTCAAGACTTGTGGCAAAGGAGACACCCAGGCAGGGTGAGCTTGGGAACAGGCAGCAGCTGCAGATGAAAACAGGAAATCTCTTTGGTATCTTGAAGGAAGGTAATGCTGGTTACCACTCTCACGGCTTCGGATGGAGTCACAGAGTTGTAATGCTGGCCAACCCTCTCTCCTTCTTGGAGTTCCAGTATACTTAGCTCAGTCTTGCGTGGTGTTGGGCTACGGGCAAAACCGACCAGTAAAGGGAATGGGGTGGTGCTTTACAATAGTTTGGGGTGAGGACTTTCCTAGAATCACCAAGGAGCCCAGCAGGCTCTTCGGACCATAAAGATCCATCTGCTGAATCCATTTACCACTCCCAAGGAGACGTGTTTGACTTAAACATTGCCTGGAAAGTTGCGGATGCATCCATCATCCACGCTTTTCTCACAATTGCTTTATTCAGACCAACAGTTAGCTGCAGTCAGCTTCAAAGGAATAGAGTTTACAAGACGGCCAGGATGGGAGAAAAAGACGCTGGTTCACCTGGGAGAAGTCAGGCTTGAATGGGACGTGGCCATTCGGAGCCCAGCGAGGCTGCAGGTCTGCAGGGCTGAGACGAGAGGAGGGTGGCATGGGCTGGGGAAGGACCTGGTCCACGTCCCAGCTGGCCCCAGCCCCTATTAGGGCCAAAGAGCCCTGAAAATCGCCTCACTGCTGCCCTTGGCACATCTTTGGCGCCTGGGATTGCCAGAGCTGCCATGTCAGGACTTGCCTGGAAGCAATAAACACGCCAACTCTGGCTCGGCCTGGGCCCCTGGACGCTGGGAGCAGCCATGTAGTGAACGCTGTTGATGAGGAAACTGGAGCTGAGCGAAGTCGGTGATTCACGCAGACCGCAGATGGCCAAGCGGCCCGACCCCACTTACACTTAGTCTGGAGACAAAATGCGGATACCCTGAGTGCAGGCGGCCAAGGGGCTTTCCAGCCACCTTCACGACCCTTTCCAGGAGCTCGTGGCAACACAAGGAGGAGCAGGGACGAGAAGTGCCAGCCTCCTGCCGCAGAAGGACACAGAGAGACCCTCCTCCCTCTTGACCTCTGCCCCTAGTCCACCGCCTCTTCCCCCTCCATCTTTTTGTCATTCTTAGAGATTTTTGGTAGTTTCCAAATCTGGCTGCTTAGGGAAACTTTAAAAATATGGATTCCAGGCCCCAAGCCCAGGAGACTCTAATTCCTATGGCTTTGGTGATTGTGATCTGCAGCCCAGGCTGAGGATGGAAGGGGATCAGGGTGGGAAGAGCCTCAGAAATCTCCTTCTCAGATGCAAAGGCCTCCAGTGTGTACAAATCCTTTGTGATCGGAACAAAAACAAAAACAAAAAACCAAAACCCACCACCCCTGTGTAAAGCTAATGAGCTGGGTTTAGAGAAACACCATCCCTTGTTTAGTGACTGACTATGGCATTTTAGTGGCTTCAACAGACCCAGAAACCACATGGGAACCAAACATGGCTTAAAATGCTTCCTGGGGTTTCCTTAAAATGTTTATGCCCCTTGAATAATAGGGAAGCAATTTTGCTGACTTAGGAAAACATAGAAACGTGGGTAAAAACTTTGCCCTGGTCTTCTTTCATCTCTGCTTCCTCTGAACAAGTGCCCAGGACTGTCACTCGGGCCCACAGGTGCTCTGGACACACCTCCTGCACCCCGTCCTTGCATCCTACAGGCAACGTGTCTTCCTCCTCTCCCCACCTTCTCCGCCCACAGCCTCCCCTTGAATCCAAACATCGTCTTGCTCTCTTAGGCCAAGAGAGCAGTCCCTTGAAAAGCAAGCTAATAAGTGGATGTCCTTCAAGGTAATGGTGACTCCATACAGCTCTGGGGAGTGCCACGCTTGCTCAGCTTTCACCCGCCCTCTTGCCGATCTTAGTAAGAGGTCATATACTTTGGAACTCAATACCTCCCTTAAGAGGAATCAAGAATTGACGAAATGACTAAAACATAGGAAGCCTGGTATTTTTGAAATCTGGCTACTGGCAACTAAAGATGAAAGTGTAGGCTAAGACAAGAAGCCAGTTTTCCGGTGTTACCCTGCATCTATTGCATTGAGGTGTTCTTGAATGAAGTAATTGCAAATTACGCTGTGTCCCAGCAAAGTGGCAGTTGTCTGTTACTGCAGGAGCATTCAAGGATGATGGAAACATGAGTCGAGTGCCCCCTTGTTTACTCCCATTCAGAGGGCAGGTGAGGTGGGTCATTCAGCATTGAACTCTACTTGCTAAGGATACACACTATGATTTGGGGGACGAGAAGGTTTGCTTTAGGACCACAGAATGTCAGAGTCAGAGGGACTTTTGATAGTGTATTTTTCCTTGGCTGACAGAAAAACTGATGTGTCATCTCTGAGCACCCTGCCGTCTCTGAGCACCCTGCCTATCACTCACAGGAGTAAGAGGTAGCTCTAATGATTGCTGTATCTTGAGGGAAGGAGGGAGAGCGAGATTAAACACCTTCCAAAAACTGGGAAAGAGCAGACACTGGGTTTGTCCAGAGCCTTCTTCCTGTTCCCTTCAGTAATCAGCAAAATTGAATGGATTGCTGATGGCCTAGGACCCTACCAGTATTTTCAAGAGGAGATGTTCAGTGCTCCATTTATGAAAAATGTCCTCAGATCCCAAGAAACCAGTTGTTTCCTGCAACTATTCTTTGTTCAGGATACACCACCCTAGGTGAAGACCATACTTGCCCGATGGTGTATTATACCTGTGACGTGGAGAGCAAGCCCCACTTAAAACCCCCAAATACCATTCCTGCTGTCAGAAAGACAATCTCAGGATCACCAGCTCCCACACTTTGTTGGGTAAGAGCTCTCTGTGAATATTAAGCAACAGTAAGATGCCCTTTCAATTCTTGCCCCACTGGGCTCTCCATTCCCTGTAATTCCACAGCCTTTTGTCTCCTTGGCTGCTGTGACCTGGATGTCACATAATAGCTCGACGTCCCTCTGGCAACTCACTTTCCTTGTGATGTAATTTGGACTCTCAACATGTACTTGCTGTGAGGCTTACTCTTTGAAAGGCTGGGCCTGCCGTGCAGGTTTTTATTTTTAATCCAAACATTCCCATCATTCACGAGGTATAGATTGTTCTCCGTGACTCACACTTAGATTAGGACTCTGTGTTTATAATAAAGTGGTTATTTTAAGAGCATTTTGCACCCAAAGCACCCAACCTACAAAGTTGGAGTTCAACCTCCTGGTCGTAAGATAAGAGCTCAGTCTGTTCTTGGAGCTTCTCAGTGTTGGCCGGACTGAGACGTGGGTTTCGAAGGTCTGTGCACTCATTTCTCACTAGGTCAGGCTCCAGCCTAGGCTGAGAGTTGCTGGAAGCCTGGCAGCCGTAATGGAGTCCTGGGCTGGGTGCCTGACAGTGCTGCTGTGAAAACAAGCCAGGGAAAGACATTCTTGTCACTCATATGTCACTTTTGATCAGACGATCTTGTAATCAAACCTTTCCCATTATGTCATAGTCTGTCCTTCTCAAAGCAGGTTCCCCACAGCACCCCTTCCCCTACCACTGCCATGAGCAGGCATGAAGAGGGCCCCTAGAGCCTTCTTGGGTGTCTGTAACATGATGATGACCCACACCTACCTCTTTACCACTGTCTGGAGGAGGCCACTGGGTCAAGTCTCCTTCCTCACCCTGGGGAAGCTGCGACGCCCCATCCACACCTGGTCCTTCCCACCCTGCAGACACAGCGCTGCCTCCCACAGCCCCCATGGGATAATCCAACAGCCTAGAGGTGGGTGGGTGTCATTCTGGTTCCTTACTGTCCGTCTTCCAAACCACGGTCTCACTCTCTTCCCTGCCCTTCTCCCCTCACTTTTGAGGCTCATGCCATCAAAACCACCTGCTACCCCTCCTTATTGCCATCATCTATAGACCCAAGGGTCACTCACCTTTGTTCCTGGAAGAGTTTAGCTCCTGGGTCAGTGTCACGCTCTCCAATGCCACCTTTATCATGACCATTGAGGACTTCATAACCACTTGGATGATCCTTCTAACCACTTAGATGTCCTGGGTCTCCTCTTCTCCAAAGCTGTGTCCTTGTCCGACATCATCCAAGCATCTCATGGCCTTAGCCTTACACAGCCGCTCTCTGCACTGCCCCATACACTCAGCGCCAGACACCTCCTTTCCCGACTCCATCCTCCCAGATTTTGAGCTCACTCCCTCTAATATCTCAGCTTCAATGATTCTTCCATCCTATTGAGAATGCAATCATTTCCTATGGCTATTGTAACAAATTACACACATTTAGTGGCTTAAAACAACACAAAATTATCGTACAGTTCTGGAGGATGGAAGTCTGAAATCAGTTTCACTGGGCTAACGTCCAGGTGTCAGGAGATCTGCTTCCCACCAGAGGCTCCTAGGGCCCACCTGTATTTCCTGCATCACTCTCTCCCTTGAGAAGTTACCCTCACTGTCACATGCTTTTTCTATTTATCACCATCTGACACAGCATTGTGTTTGTCTGGTTTGGGTCCTCTCCCATCCCTGCTACCTGGTCTAGACGTTAACCTCCATGAGAGTAGAGCATTGTTTTGTTCATTGACATGTTCCTAATACTTTAAGAGAGTAGGTGCTCAATAAATATTTGTTTCATAAATAAATAAAATGTAATCTTCTCACTAGTTTTTGACATCAATGCAGGAAATTGAAGTAATAATTTCTAAGGGGCCAGGCATTGTACTAGACACTGGTTTGGGGTTGTCAGATGGTTTTCACAAAACTACTAGCTGGGAACAATTTATCAAGTATATCATGAAACATTTAATGATGGCAATCTGCATTTACATTCTTTTCCTTACCAAATAAATAAATGTCATTTTTTTTTTTTTACAAAACTTCCAACAAACCACAAAGTTTGTTTTTCACCGATTCAGGACTGCTTCTGTTATAACCATTAAACCAAGATTACTCATAGTACAAAAATTATTTTCAATCTGGTATTTGATACAGAAGTTAGGGCAATTACCAAGCTAGTTCTTACACAGAGCAGCAGGTTCCCTGTGGAAAACACATTTTCACTTATCAAAAAATGAGTTCTGTTGAGGGATGTGAACATCATGTCCCAAATACCAACTTTCCTCCTGAAGAGAATTTGGAGGGAGCTCCTTTTTTCCATGTTGATAACCTTCAAATTTGAATTACTCATTGAAAGATTGATCATGATTAGCAAATGCAAAAGACTCAGAGCATGATACCATGAATTCTAACCACTCCTTCTATAATTTGAGACCTCTTAGATTCACATTTGTGCCTTGGCAGTAAATTTATGATCTACATAAACAAGAAACTCATTTTTATGCAATTTAAATGTGGCCTTCATGCCAAAGATTATAGCATCAATTTTTGAAGGGCACCTTGGAGCCAAATTAAATCTTTAAAATTCTTGATTCAAGCCTGATGGAGTTACCAAAAGTGTCTCGCGTTTTAAAAGTTCTGCAATAAACAATTTAAAATTTTGTACATCCTATGATTTATAAGTACCACTTCTAGAATTTTACCCTAAGAAAATAGTCCTATAAATGGAACTTAATAAGTGTTCAGGCTTTAGAAGCAGATAGGCCTGGCTTCTGACCCTGGTCCAGCAATAATACCATGTGCACTTGTGTAAGCCTCTGTGTTTCAGTTTTCTCACCTGTAAAATGGGAATAGCCTTATATACATTTTTGGATTGTTGCAGAGAATTAGAGAGATTAGAAATATAGCCCCCTGGGCAGGTCTGGTCCATAGAAAGTACAAAAAAAATTAAAACTACGGAAGGTCCCACAGCTCTAAAAACAGTTTACAGTGTTGAAAAGTTTGGAGCCAACTAAATATCCAGCAATAGGGGATTGTGAAATAAATGTTGATAAACCCATACAATGAAATTTTCTGTGGCCATATGAAAGGACATTGTAGAAGAATTTTTAATGACATAGAAAAAATGTTCATGATAAAATGTTATGTGAAATTCCACTCCTAAGTACAGGAGTAAAAATAGATACTCAGACAACACTTGTACATAAAGGTTCACAGAAGCATTATTTGCAATAGACAAAAGGTTGAAACAAACCAAATGCCCATCAATTGATGACTGGATAAACAGCATGTGGTACATCCATACAATGGAATATTGTAAAAGGAATCATAAAATCATAAAACGAATAAAGTCCTGATACTGGTATGACATGGATGAACCTTGAAAATATTATGCTAAGTGAAAGAAACCAGGCACAAAATCACATATTTATGATCCATTTATATGAAACACCTAGAATAGATAAAACCATAGAGACAGAAGCAGATTAGTGATTTCTATGGGCTGGGGGGAGGGAGAAATGGGAAGTGACTGCTAACTGGGTGTGGGGTTTCTGTTTGGGTTGATGAAAAAGTTCTAGAACTAGTTAGTGGCGATGTTTGCACAACATTGTGAATGTGCTTAATGCCACTGTATTGTACACTTTGAAGCAGTTCAAATGGTTAAGTTTATGTTAAATGTATTTTACCATAATAAAAAAATAAGCTGAAGAAAAATAGCTTGCAAATGCACGTTTACGGTGAAATATTACCTGTGTCTATCTATACACGCACACAAACATACACACATACCGAAACTTATACACCTAAATATTAGCAGTGGTTATTTCTGACTATAATATCAGAGATGGTTTTTTAAATCTCCTACACTTTCTTAATTTTTTCAATAAATGTGTATTTCTTTTATAATAAAAGATGAAGCTTAAGAATAAAGAATCAAGAAAACAAAATTGCTAAATAAATGTAAAAGATGAAAGTAGACCCAAGACTAACTTGCACTGTGTTTATACAATGAGAGTACTGAGCATCATTTCATAACTGCATCCTGTGTGCTCACAGTTCTGAACTGTGCTTTGTGCACAAGCCATACCTACCTTGTGCACCAGAATTTATGTGGAATCAAGTCCCATATTGAACATCTAATTTGCAAACCAGCATAGTGATACATAGCCTAGAGAGTAAGTAAGAATAATTGTACCTAAGTCACAGCATGACAAGATAACTGTAACATTTACCATTATTATATACACAACCATAAATGCCTCATTTAAAAAACCTTTTATTTTGTCCCCAAATGGAAAACTCAAATACTAGTTGGTGGGGTCCAAAACAAGGTATTTGGCACCTTTACTTATAATTGCCTTTATTTATCTCAATAACCCCATGAGGAAAATCTCATTATTCTTATTTCATACACAGTGAAATTTGGACTCGGGTGAATCACTTCCTTGGGTTTGGAGTGTTAGTAAATGGTAGACCCAGAATTCACACGCAGGCTTGGAGAAGCCTCAAGTTCATCCTCTGCCCCCAGTGGCTGACATTGCCTTGTCATCTGATGGGTGAGGGAGCAGATGTTCAGAGAGGTAACCTAACTGGGCCAAAGTCACAGCTAACGTGTGATAGACTTGGGATTTGGTCCCAGGCGAGTGAATTCCCACAAATTTCAGCTGCCTCCTTGGCATTTCTCAACGATACTAACTACATAGATGTTCTCTTCAAGATGGACACCAAAAAGACCACTATATAATACGACCTCAAAGAACTAGTAAAAATATAATGGGACTTCAGAATAAATAGCTCTCATATGCAGATAGAATAATTATTTAACTAAGAATAAAGTTCTGACATGAAGTTGTAAAATGTTCCAAGTTCTAACAGATGCAAATACCTTATTTTAAATGGTATGATCATTGAGGGATAGCACTGAAATGTGATCTACATTAAAACTGGAGCTGCAAAATGAATGAGCCCTCTTAAAGACAGAATGCGACAAGACTTGGTATGAGCCTGGCGGGCAGAGCCACCTGCCAGCCTGGCGTGCCATCCGGCACCTTTGTTCGGTGGACATCATCCACGTGTGAGCAGATTTTTATATTCGAGCCACATACCTCTTGCTCCACGGGTAGTCTAAAGGTGAAGCCTACCAGACCATGTTCTCTAGACACATTTGAAGAAGTAGTGTGGCGCTTTTCAGCATGAAGAGAAAACATAAATCGTTTTCCTAAACATACTGGATTATTCACTCCAATGATTCTACCCTGGGCCCTATTCTGCATGTTTCTGAAAACCTTTCCAACCCTGCTCGGAGCCCACCTGGGGTATCTCCAAGCTATGTATCAACCAGGTGACCTTTGGTATCCTCGTTGTCTGATGGCAAACATTAGAGCTAAAATGACATTCCTTTCCCAACACCCTGACCACATCGCCCCTTCTTTATATACCCAACCTGCTTTTTTCTTCAATAAATCACAACGACATTCAAACTCAGTGACTTGACCTTCTGATTCTTCCATGTCGCACTTCGTGCTCCTGCCAGCCTGTGCCTCCTGTTCTTGTCTCATCCAGCACCTCCCTTCCCTTTCATTCAGCCTCTCCCACCACCCTTCAGCTGCCTTTGTATTTTTGTTCTCAAGCTTTCTCACGTGCTCCGATCTGTCTCAGATGCCAGCCTCTCCCTTAATCTTACACACCTTGCTTTGTGAAGCTTTCTTGTGTGCCCAGAGTGCTGCCACTGTCCTTTCAGGACCTCACTTGGGTCTCATTCCCTTGTCCCCAGCCTGTCCAGTGAAAGGCTGGAAGGGAGATTTCACTGAGAGGGCTGCACCCTGAGCTGGCCAACTTGGGCACACATCCAAGCACGGGAAGGGAAGCCGGAGAGGAGTGCTGCTTCCTCATTCGTTCATTGAGTCCTCGACACGTGTGTTGAGAAGTTATGTCACATCAGACACTGTGCTGGGTGATTAGTACGTGTGCAAATGTGTGTGTGTGTGTGTGTGTGTGTGTGTGTGTGTCACAAAGGGTCCCGGCAGAGGTTCTCAAGCTTTCTTGGTCATGGCACCCTTAGTGTCTCAGATATATTGTCATGGCACCCCTAGTCACAAAGTAATAACTAACAGTTCTTTTTTTTTTAATACTTAGGTTTAAACAACTTCTAATAGTAGGTGATTATGGATTAACAACTTAGTAGTCGTTTGAAAAATAGCTACACATAAATTGAAAGAAAAAAATTATTATTTCATTTCCAAATAATCATAATTACTTACTAATGAGATGTATGTGCCTGTTGGGCACTGCACAAATTCTCAGACCTTAGAATCAGATTGGATACTGCCACCCTCACTTCCCATTTCTTATTGCTTTCATGCTTACTTGCTTTTTAAGATAGTGAATACTAAACTCAGATTTGTCAAAAAATATAACATGACAAAAAGGAATGTAGCATAATATACATTCACAGCTGAACTACTTTGAGCTAAAAGTTTAGGTGATAGCTGACGACGCTGTATTTCTCTCAAAAAGTGAAAAATCTCCCATAGCACCCCCTGAGTTTGCTGTGTCACCCCGGGGTGCCTCAGTGCACAGTTTGGGAACCATGGGGAGGTAATGTCTGTTCTCCTGGTCTTTATAGTCTGATAGAGGAGAGAAGTCATATAAATAAGGGAGATGGATTAGGGGCTATGAAAATTCAATAGGTGAGAGAAGTGGTTCTATTTGTGATTTTGTGAACCAATATAATGTCAAAATAAAATTGTGGTAACTATGTAGGGCTGCCTACTGTTTATCTTCCCAAAAAGACTTTCAATGTTTAAAAAAATTATGTGCTACTCTCATCATTTTAATTATTTTTTAAATTTAGATATACTTTACATATAGTAAAATGCACACATTTTGTATTCAGTTTGATGAAATTTTCCATACATAAATATTCATGTAACCATCACCCAGATCATGAAATAGAATCACCTCAGAGGTTCCCTTGGGCCCTTTCCCAGTGAACACTTCACCCCGCCCCTTGCCCCACCCCAGGGAGAAAACAGCTGTGTTGACCTCTTGAACTTCATATAAATGGAATTATACAGTGTATACTCTTTTGCGTCTCACTTTTTTCTGTGTCTGTGAGATTCATTCACTTTCTTGCATGCATTGGTAACTTGTTTTTTGTTCTTGCTGAATTATATTCCATTGTATGAATATATCACTCCATCTTTTTTTTAAAGAAAAGATTTCTCAAATTGGAAAACATTATCTTTTTACTTTCTTTATAGACATACAGCATATGTATGCTTCATTAAGCAACATATTATTTAGTTTTGTTTGCTTGTAAACTTCAGAAAATTGTATATACCAGTTTTTGAGTTGATTCCTTCTGCAGCCTCCTTTTTTCAAGCAACATTGGGTTTCTGAGTCACCCATATCAAAATGACCTATGGTTCATTCATTTTCAGTCATTATTCCATTTAGGAAAAAGTCACAGTTTATTTATCCATTCTCCTGTTGATGGACATGAGCAAGTCATTTGTATCCTAAATATGCAGAGACTTATTTCATCAGACATTTTTAGCTTTGCAAATTACTACAAAACATTTGCCATAATTGTTAAACCACCTTTTCTCCTTTAAATAATTTTTAAGACCCCTGAATCACTGGAGGTTCTTTTAGGATAAGTCTGCAAATCCATGGCAGTCCTGCGGTAGTCATTGTGTATGTATGTGTTCAGAGTGGCTAGCCCCAATTCATAGAGGGACTCTCCATGGCCTGTGGGAAGATGGTCGCACATCCCACAATAGGTACCAATCTGCCTGTTAACAACACCCAAACCTAAGGAAATCTTTCACCAGAGCTCGCAACAAAAAGCGAACTGCACAGAACCACCTTAGTCAATGTCAAGCATGGACCCCATTGGGAGGGTGGTCCTGGGGCACCATGATAGCCAGTTGGAGAAAAGTGGAAAGGTTTTTCAGCTATAAGAGAAAGGTTTTAACAAATGGAATACCTCTGAAATTAAGAAGTCTATATGCTTTTAAAATCCTCCAATTTCTTTATCTAATAGGACGCTTTTGCCTTTAGACTTTACAAAATTATTAAATTAGTCCCCAAAGGCTTACTGACAGAAGATAATCATAAGAGCTAAGCTAAGCCCACTGCCATTAGATGTTTCCTAAGTGACAGGCACTCACTGAGCTGGGTGCTCTCACAACGTTGATCTCATTCACGCTTCACAACAAGAGTATTGGACAGCTACTGTCATTATCAGTCCCATTTTATGGGTGAAGCGGATGTGATTTGCCCAAAGTCCGACAGCTAGTGTTAACAGCACTAGGTTTGAAACCAGGTTGTCCTGACTCCAGAGCTTGTGCCCTTAGCCAGACACTGGCACCCCCAGGCCCCTGCCTGCCCAGCTGCCACAGTCTCTGGGGACCAATGATATTTGGAGAACAGGGATTGGAGACTGAGTAAGGATTGTTCAGGGGTCACCTGGTCTCTTTGGAGTAAAAGGTCTATGTTTTACTGTTATTTTGAAGTCTTGACTGTGTTGAAATGTTTTTGTTCAGAAACATGCTGCAGGACACACAAGGAACATAACTCACAGTTATGGAGCTAGCTCTAGTTCCAGACATTCTGTTTAATGCTTTCCAAGGTATTATTTTATTTAATCATGAAAGCAGCCCTGTGAGGTTGAGCATAAAATCCCCAGTGGCTGAGAAAACTAATTCTCACAGAGGTTACATGAGGCATACATTTTGAAGATAAGATTTAAATCTATGGTTTTAGCCTCTCAATACTGAGCCCTTTCTTCTAGCCCTTAAGGCCAGGGGAAACTTTTAGAACAGCACTATAATCTTGCATAACTTACTAACTCTTTAAGAGATTTTGAGCCATTTTAAATACTTAATATTTGGGACTCTTCAGCCTATTGGAAACCATATTTTATTCAGTCCTTTTTAAAATCTGTATTTGCATTAGCCTTAGGATCTGTTTAGGTCTAGGCCCAGAAAAGGAAGATGAGGGCTCCAAGGGAAATGTTATGTGCCATATTTCTTAGACTATCTGTGAATTTACATTCTCTTTCCTGAAAGACACTACCTCCCTACTTTCTGCTAAGATCAAATAGAAAAATGCAAAAATATTTACTTTTAATTTTCTGAGAGCCATTTTGAGGGTATTTCTTTGATGATACAAGGACAACAACAATAACTGTGTTAAGTGGACAAACTCTGGAGTTTCAAAGAGCTGGAAAGTAACTTCCTGCTAAGCCCTTGACCTGAAGGGGCTGCCATTTTGTACAATATGGCCTCCCCTTCTGCCACAACTGATTGGACAAGGGTGGGCACATGACTCAGCCTGGCCCATTAGATTTCCTTCCTCAGGAATTTGTAATTGTACTAAAAGAGCTTTACTCTCTTCAGGTGGCTGAACCTGCATTATCTAAGCTCTGGAGCCATGGAGTAGGGATTTGAGAAGCAGTGAAGTCCCCCTGTAGAAAAAGAAAGAATGAAATACAAGTGCTGTGTATATCAGTCAAGTTCAGTCAGGAAAACAGAAACCATACCAGCCATTTTAATGGAAGATTTAATAATGGGAACTGCTTAAAATGTACTGGAGGGCTGTCGAGGCAAAAAGTGAACACTGAGGTTTTATAGAGGTGGTAACTTCAGGAAGTAGCTAACACCCTCAGGGCTAGGGGAACACGGAGGAGAAGTTATGGAATCTGGAAGTTTGGAAGAGGGTGCACAGAGCTGAGGCTCAGACCCCTGAAGAAGGGCTACTGTCCACTGGTGTTGGTACCTCTGAAATTCACAGAAGTCTCCGTGGAGAGGGAGAAGATGCTGGGCAGCAGGAGCTAGGCTCTCCGAAGGGTCACCATGAGGTGGGTCATGTGCGTGTAGAATGAAGCTAGAAACAGGTTGAGCAGCAGCTGCTGGGGTGAAGTCCTGTTGCCAGGTGACACAGTTGGGAACAGTAAGCCACCTGAAGGAGCAAGTCCCTTCCCCCTCTTCTAGCCTTTCACGCTCCCTCCAACATGCCCTTGCCTCGATAGATCCTGAAATAGAACTCGGTAGCAAAGCAGAAATGAGATGTGTAGAGCTCTAGCTCCAGAATCACAAAAAAGAGTTAAGAAGGGTGTGTAAGGTTAAAGACTAATGGCCAGGACTGGCCTTGAGGGTCCAGTTGACACTCGGGACCCTGGCTGGGGGTTTCTCAATAGCAGCAGTGTGGACATTTGCAGCCAGATCATTCTTTGGTGCGGGGGCTGTCCTGTGATTGTAGGATGTTTAGCACCATCCCTGGCCTCTACCCACCAGATGCCAGGAGCACCTCTCCAGTTACATCAACCAGAAATGTCTTTAGACAGTGCCAATATCCCCTGGAAGGCGAAACCAGCTCCAGGTGAGAACCAATGGGCTCAGTTCTTACTTTGTGTTCTGTGAGGCATCCCTATTCTTTCAATTCCCCCTTTCCCACTTAAACCATTTCCATCTAGTTCTTATTACCTGCAACCCAGGGAGTCCTAAAAGCTATCCTAACATTTTCTGGGATCTTAAATATGTCCCAGGCTCTCTGCTAAACATTTATAGGCATCATCTACTTTAATGCTCTCAACAATCCTGTGAGGCAGGTACAAGTATTTTGTCCTCACTTTATAGAAGAGGAAACTGAGGGTCCAAAGGGAAACTTACCCCCAGCCACTGAGTGGAGCAGGTACCTCATGACCATGAGGTTCTACTGCCATGTGTCACCACTCACCAGTATGACAGGCAGCCACGCTCTTGCTCCAGACCCTTTACTTATATTCTGTTGAACCATATGAAATTTGCCATTTTTTACATCAAAGAGGTCAGATATCAGCAATTTCATTTGGGTCAAATGAATATTTCCTATCCTTTGCCAGGAATGCCTGCCTCCATCCTCCAATCTCACCTGCTACCCAGGCCAATTTCTATTCCTACAGCTTCTGCAAGGTCTCCCCGGACCACTCCAGCTTTTGGAGATACATTGGTTCATTAGAGCTGCCATAACAAAGTTTCACTGACTGTGTGATTTAACCAACAGAAACTTATTTTTTTACAGATCTGGAGGCTGGAAGTTCAAGATCAAGGTGCCAGCAGGGCTGGTTTCCCCTGGGGCCTCTCTCCTTGGCTTGCAGATGGCTGTCTTCTCCTGTGTCTTCCCATGGGCTTCCCTCTGTACTCTGTGTCCTAATCTCCTCTTCTTATAAGGACAGCAGAAACACTGGGTTAGAGCCCACCTTGATGACCTTGTGTTAACCTAATCACCTCTCTAAAGACCCTATCTCCGAATATAGTCACACTCTGGGGTACAGGGGTTAGGACTTCAACATATGAACTTGGGAGGACATAGTTCAACCCATGACAGGTGACCTCACCCTCCTGGAAGCTTGTTGTTTATGAGATTCATTTTTCTCTCAATTATAACTCTCTTACTTGGCTCTTGCAGTGTTTCGCTTTGCA
Organism: Cheirogaleus medius; assembly: GCA_008086735.1. Taxonomy (NCBI): domain Eukaryota; kingdom Metazoa; phylum Chordata; class Mammalia; order Primates; family Cheirogaleidae; genus Cheirogaleus; species Cheirogaleus medius. Next base: position 60,390,012 of record VBSM01001562.1, read on the forward strand.
TATGTGTATATATATCTTGTTCCTTCAAGAAGCCCATACCCTTACTAAACATACTTCCTGCCTCAACCTAGCATGGCGGCAGGCACAGATCCGTAGGATATTCCAGAAAGTTATCATTGCTTGACTATCACAGCTCTATTACAGCAGAAACATTGGTTTAAAAACATCGCAAGATTTCTTGTAGCTATAAGCTTCCATGACTCACTGCTCTTTAAAACCAATTTTTATGCAGTTAAAACACACAATGAGGTCTCTCAAAAACCTTTATCATTACCTTAATTTTCCTCACGATGAACCAGCACAAATGCTATCAGGACCGGAGCTTTAAGAGCACACAAAGCAGATCTGCCTTGCTGCAGGCCCTCGAGATTTTCAGTTCTAACTGCTGAAGAAGTAAACACAGGCTCCAAGACTAGGGGAAGAGAAAGAAAAATATCAAGACCAAAATGGAATATGTAAAACTCTGCAAGCCCCGACCCACAGGCCAGCTAAAAATAGGGCTCTGGCATGACCACATGTCTGAGCCCAGCAAGGGTGATCGAGGCATGGCAGACGGATGTCATTGCTTGGGAGGAAACACAAGTGCATGAATCAATGCAAATGTATTCATTCTAGGGAGTTCTTTTCAGATTCACGTTGGCTTTTGGCTCTGGTCCACAGCATGTCTGGACCAGACATAGGAAGATTTAGAGCTCTGTGTGCAGAACAGTCATTGTTTTTTCTAGAACATACAGAAATTTCTAATTTATGACATTTTTATTTGACAGGTAAATAGAGTGAACAGCCTCCAAATCATTTCCCTGATGAATGGCCTCTGTGTGTGGTTTCATCAAACATAGTTTTGCATTTGATCATTTGCTTTCTTTCAGCAAATATTTATTGGGTGCCTACGCTGTGCCGGTTTGTGATAGGATTCTACCACGCTGCACTGGAGTCAGCTACTTCGGGTTTGGGTCAGCCGCAGATGGAGGTGGGGTTTGAAATGGATTCTGGGGCCAGACGGCCTGGGGTCCCACTGGGTTCCCACTGGCTGCCACACCTGCTGGCTCTCTGGCTTCAGGCAACTTTGCCTGTGCCTCATTTGTCACACAGGGATAATAATCTTACTACCTCATGGGCTGTTGTGGTAATTAACTTGTACATGGCATATGAATTACTTACTGTAGTTCCTGCCACATTATGAGAGCTAAGAAGTTACTAGTTGCTATTGCTATTACTATTCTTCAATGATAATTTTGAAATTTATTTCTTTGGTATTTTCTATTACTCTTGCTCTTTTCTTATTTGGGCCATTACCATTACAAACCACTGCTTTGGGGGAAACTCCTTGCAACAGAAAAAAGTAAAAAAAGGGCTTTTGACAGTCAAACTCAAAAGCTGAGCTGGAACAGTCTTCCACATTCTAAGACTAGAAACCTGCCCCTCAGTGTGGGAAAGGAACAGAAAAGACATTCTCAGAGCCTGATAAAGGGGTCCACCATGCTTTGGGGTTGAGGGTGGGGACAATCCAGAGGGTAGGCGCATGACTTAAACCCGAAATAGATTTAGGGAGACTTAAGCGTGGACACCATGTGTCTGAGTCACTGGGCTGCCATAACGAAGTAGCACAGACTGGTGGCTAAACAGCAAACGCTTATTTCTTGTACTTCTGGAAGCCGTGATGTCCAAGATCAAGGTGCCAGCAGATTCAGTGTCTGGTGAGGGCCCTTTGTGTCCTCACGTGGCAGAAAGCAGACAGAAAACTCTCTGAGGTCTCTTTTATAAAGGCACTAATTCCATTTATGGGAGTTTCACCCTTATAACCTAATCACCTCCCAAAGGCCCCACCTCCAAATACCATCACATTGGGGATTAGGCTTCAACACAGGAATTTTGGGGGGGGACATAAACATTCAGTGCAATGTAACAGTGCCCCAGAGTATGGATGTAGAAAAGGCCTTGGTCAGTTCTCAGAGCTTCCTGTGGTCCAGTGCAGGGAGTATGGGAGTGGGGAGAGAAGAATGTGTCTTCTTGCCAAGGACTAGCTTTGACGACTCCAAGGGATTGCCTGAACAAGACTCCAAGGAGCAATGTCCTGCATGTATAAAAAACTAAAAATGAGACCCTTATACCCCCACCCACCAACCCAATACCTCAGCTCAACACAGGACCCCAAGAACTTAGCCGCAAGCATGGTGGGGGCAGGGATAACGGATTGAGGGCACTTGCAACAATTATTATCGTTACTGAAAGGTTTTGAGAGCAGATACCATCACTTTATATCCACAGTGTGTACGTAGCATGGGGCCTGGTATGAAATAGGTGTTCAATGAAATGTATAGTATTTTAATGGCAGGTACTGAAGCAGACGCTAGCAGGTTAGAATGAAGAGCATGACCCTTGCTCTTCAGGGGACATGCACATACGCCCACACACATCAACGTGGCAAAGGTACAACAGAGGTGTGACGAAAGCACAGTGGGAAGGGCCCCCATGCCTGGCTGCAACGTTTCAGAGCAGGGGAGATGCTGGTACGTACGCCAGGGCACAGCCACAGAAGGAAGAACGCGAGCACAGATGCCCGGACCCGCGGGGTATGTCTGAGGAGCGACTGAAGCAGACAGAACAAACCCGGCTGACACTGTACTCACTGCCAGTGTGAAGTGGAGACTGACAAGGACACCGATGCCCCAGAGACTTCTCCCAAGCAGGCTCTTGACTGGTGAGAATTTAAAATCTCTAAATGCACGGGTGCCTCAGGTGTGGTCCCTCCTAAGACACGGGATTTTCTCAACAAATGTCTTTGGAAGCAGAAAGGAGAGAGAGTCTGGAGCCCCAGCAGCTGGCTGTGGGTTCTGGCTCTGTGATCTGGACCAAGTGACTTAACGTCCTTGTTCTCTGATAGACAATCCATCTGCCACCTGAGAATGAACAGAAAACTGTGACTTGCCCGAGATTTCCTCTTGGTGTTGTCCACAATGGCTCTGACCAGCAGGTGGTTTGAGGAGTCGCCCAAGGGATGGAGTAGGGGTGCTTTCAGCGGAAAGCACCCCGCTGAGTCCAGCAAGTTTGTTCAGTTAGGATAAGCCCATAGGCCCCCGGGCAGGAAAGTGCAGAATGTCTGAGAAGAGCTGAAGGGAGATCAGTGGGGTTGGTGAGTTCATATTTACTGAACTTCTACTTTGTACCGGGAATTATTGAGGAGAATGGAAAAACATAGACTCACAAGCCACAGTTACTGTTCTTAAGAAAACCACAACTGTTCATGGAAGGAAAGCAAATGGGAACAAGACACAGAGGCACAAAGGACTTTGAGGACACGGAGAAGGGAACACTCCAGCTTATCTGTCTCAGGGGAAGTCTGAGGGGGCAGCCACGCGGAGGGGATGGCACTGGGAGGGGTCTTGAAGCTTCTCCTAGATGTGACACCAAAAGAAAAGCAGAGAAGATGGTTTACAATTGAGCGCTGACACACTTTAGTGGGTATTTAGCCCCAAGGTGGGACAGTAATCTGATAAAACACGAGTGATTCATCATTTTAAATAGATTTCTGTACATTATTGCTTTATCCTTCTTTATTTTCTCCCTGCATGTTTTTGTGTAACATTGTTTTCTGGTATTCTGTGGACAGCTTGCCAACAAGAGGTAGTGCTGTCTGCCTTAGTGAAGAATAGTAGGCACCGCCTTCTGTCCCCAAGTCAGGCAATGTGAATCTAGTTCTTGGTTCTGGTTGAGAGACAGTGATTGAGCAGAGTAGAAATAGCAATAGAAACTGCTAAAAAGAGGCTGAGAAAGACCAGAGGGAAGGGCTATGGGCTTGTAGCCAGGGCAAAAGGGTCCCAGAGAATTCCTCCCGCTGCACTGCCTGACGCTCACCACGCCCTGCCCGCCCATCTGTCAGGCACCCTACAGGGGAGGAGGGGAGAGCACAGGGAGAAAAAGGGGAAAGAGAGAATTCGGTGGGTCCGGTGGGTGGGTAGTTGGGTGGGTAGATCTGGGGTCAGCCAGTCTGAGTTCAAATCTTGCCACTGCTATTCACCAATTTTGTGACCTCAAGAAAGCTACTGAACTGTTCTATAATAATTTCCTCTCCTTCTATATAATGTTGGCAATAATCAAACCTACATCTTAGCCTTGCAGATTAAGGAGATGATATACCAAAACCAAATGCAACAGTACCTGGAACATGCTAAGGACATGGTAAATATTAGCCATTGTCATGTGCTCATTCAGCACCCTCTCCCCTTTTCTTGGCATCAGACTCTGCCTTTCTGAACAGAGATGGGGATGGGGGAAGGACCACAGGATTACCATAGTGTCACCCCATCCCACTGGCCTCAGCAAATGGCTCAGGGATGGGCCTGTGACCCAAATGGTCGAGTCCTTTCCCAGATTTTCCTGCTGCAGCTGAGTTTGCCTCTCAAACCTTGGATCAATGTAACCCCAGGGTGGACAGCTACCATGTCCCTGACACAAGGAGAAGTCCTGTCTGTGGTCACAGAGGATGAAGCCTTGTAGAACACATGGAACATACTGAGGTCCCCCGCATGCCTCAGCTCTTCTTTGAATTTGAGGTTCTACCCCCAACATTCTTGTAATAAAACCACTTTTTGCTTAAGTTGATGTTGAACTGGGTTTTACTCAGACCTGAAATATCTTGACTGATGCAAAGGGGCAAAGGAAGGACCCAAGAGAGGCAGAAGATGTCCCCTAAGCAGCTTGGCTTAGCCTAGAAAAGGGCCATAAAGATGCAGCCCAGGTAAATGAGAAGCGAAACAATATTACAAGGCAACATTCCCAAAGTTTCTGGGCTGATTACCAAGGAGAACAGGAGGTTTAGGTTGATGGCTAAAATTCCATGAAGTTTTCATAATGTTGTTCTACTTTTTAGGGTGACAGAGACTATTTTTAATTCTGGATTTAGAATCTCTACCCTAGGAAATTTTACTCTTTTGCCATGTGGTCTTTGGACCACTTGTTTTGAGAAGTTGGGTTGGTGAATGGGTATGATGTAGTTAGATCAGATATAGAACTATTATCTCATGACCCCTATATTTTGGTTCCAGTAAATCTTGATTCACTTAGTTCACATCACATATTAAATATATTATGCAAAAGTAGAGCAAAGTATTAACAGAATAATTATTAAGAAACACAATGCCTTTTTTAAACTTTCTTTTAAAAATAATGAAAGATGTGATTAAATGGATGTCCATTGTTAATTTGGCTCCATATGCATTTTCTCTTTTGAAACTAACAAATAGCAACAAGATTCGCTTTTGTAAGACTTTAGTGTCTTTTCTTTGCATAGGCCCCCTTAAGTCCAGAACCTTCTGACCACTGTATGGATAAATGACTTCAGCCCACAGGAGGCCTAACTAACAATACCCAGTAACCATTAGGGGAAAAGCCCTAAGGACCTGGGCTCAGCAGCGAGGAAGAGGTCGCAGAATGAGGACAGTCAATGAGGTTGCAGGGGGAGGCCTGAGCTTAACCACACCTGCCCACAAAGTCAGACAAGATGGAATAGAAATTATTCTGACCACTCATAAATACTGTCAGCTTGAATTTTGCAAGGGTATGGCATGGGTGGCTTTCTGCGAAAAGTAGTTTTCAAGATTAAATACAGCTATTGTTATAATGTCATTAGAATAATGGAGAAAAAAGAAACAACAATACCTACTTACGTGTTGGCATCCTCTCATAAGCATGGGGACAGTTAAGTTGCCTCAGGACTAAAATAATGACTTCAAGGCTAAAATTACTAGTTTCATCCATGTAAGAAAGTAGCCATGTAGAGATGGTTTTGTAATTGGTTCTAAGAACAAATTTCAATGACTCCTATGTAGTTTGTTTGTTTGTTTTTTATAAATCTTCTCCCTTAACTACTTGACCTGTTTGAGTTGTTTCCCAGAAATGGTGGGATTGAAATAGGGAACTGGCAGGTACTGAGTTAGGTACTGCTTTGGGCATTGCTGGGGGCATTGCCTGTAGCATTGCCTAACTTAGTCAGGAAGTCTCAAAGTTTCAAATTACCCAGATCAAAACAGGATGGACGCAGGGCAAGTTCCAACCAGTTAGAACCAAGACGGTAAAACACTGTCCTTTCTGTGAATATCCCTCCCCTTGTTTAGCTTATAATTAAGCCGTTGCTTAAATAGAAAAGGGGGCCAGTTCTCTTCTGCAGGGAGAACCTACCTCTGCTCTGTCTGTGCAGTAGACTTTCCATAGTTTCTAAATAAATCTCGCTTTCACTTTATACTATCGGCTTGCTTCTGCATTCTTTTTTGGGTGAAGCCAAGGCCCCACTTGGACTTCAAGTGGCTCCCAGCATTGGGAGTCACCTTCCTGTGTCAGAATTTCTACAAGACAAAGGAGTTGAAATTCCAAAGGCTCCTCTGCCTACTTCCTGAGGCCAGGACTCACCATCCCCACCACCTGCCCCAATGCACTTACCCCCTGTTAATTTCACCATAGCCTGCCCCAGTGTGGTAGCCCCTTATTTAAAAGCCTGCAAGAGGGATTGGGGCCGATTCCCCATTCTCCCGACTGATGTCTTTCCTATTAAGATTTACTTTCTTCCTTGGCAGTCCTCACTGTCACAGTACTTGGTTATTCTGTGCCGTGAGCATCGGGACCTAGGCCAGATCCCTTTTGGGTTCAGTAACAGTTTTAATTTTGTTAATGGCTCAAAGGTGAAAATAAGGCTAAGTTGTTGGAAAATATAAAGGTAAAACTTAGCAGGTCTGAGTACAGCAAAACCAAGCTTTCTTACTGCTTCTGTTGCTTTAGATGCTATCTGGGAGCAAGAAATAAAATTGAAAACCTAAGCCTCCCAGCTGGCTGAATGGACCTCCTCTTGGCCAAGGGGACCCCAGAGAAGCCTTAAAACTGAGCTCTGGGCCATAATGGAATGGGAAGTCAAGCACTCCTTGTTATATCCCCTCCCTAATTATCACCATTAGGCTTTAAGGGCTTTCATGTCCTCCACCCTCACCTTTTGACATCAGAGGGCTCAAAACTCCACCCTCTGATGCTAATGCCGCCATTTTCTGAACATGGACCCCATTAAGGGCATATAACTTGTTTCTCCTCTCATAAATATGCATGGCCCCTCCTATAACTTGTTAAATATGTATATTAAGCCACTCCTCTGAGCATAAACTCCTGTTCCCATTGTCCCTCCTTCAAAGTGCCTGCTCTGGCTTCTGCCTGAGGCTACTGCTTCCCAGCCAGTCAGAATGGCCACCCTGCAGGCTGCAACTCTTTATGAAAAATAAATCTCTCCTTTCCAGATTTATGAACCTTGTCATTCTTCAGCTGAAACGAGGAAGATAAGAGTCCCTGGCTCAGCCACTTATCACTATCGCAAGCATGGGGCACTGAATGCTGAAACAAAGAGAAGGCAAGTAGAATGGGGACGAGGAATCATCTGGACAACCAGTGGATCCCTTAGGAGCAATGAATTTGCCTTTTCCAATTAAAGGGGAGGCACTAATTTCATCTCTGGGGTCTCATTACATCAGGCTGCCCCAGAGAAATGCCTAAAGAGCTCCTTCTAGAGTGACAGACTGTCCTTGTTTGCAAGGAACAAAACATTCCTGGGATGTGAAAATTTTGGTCCTAAAACCAGGACAGTATCTGCAATGGTTTGTCACCCAGGCTCCTCCTTTCACCTTTGCCAGGGATAACCAGGGATCTTCTTCTCTCTTAATGCAAAAGGCCAAACTTTCATAAGCATGGGTTTATTTTCACGATAACCCATAAATTCACTTGCATCACATCTAAGAAAATTCTGATCACATTCTTAAAATTGAACATGGAGCTTGAACCTACATAAAAACGACTGAATTGTACCAATGTCGCAACATCATGTTCGTGCCTTGGGTCCTATCAGAAAGGGATGAGCGTTATTTTAGAGAGGAAGAGGCGACAGAGAAAAGGCAACGTGGCTTGGGATTTGAGAGATGAGGGTGGGGGAGTTTTGAGAAAGGAAAGGGGACATTAAGGACAACTGCTCTGATGTGAGAAGAAATTGGGAATGATGTGAAGTTTTAAGTTTTGCCGTGTATACTGAGTGGAATGTCCCCTGGTGTCTCTTTGAGAGACTTCCTTAAAGATGTCATCTGCTTGTCAGTGCGCTAGTGGGTGCTCAGATGGGCCCTGAAGGGTTGGGCCCTATTTGGTGACAATTTCATTTCCCCGTATCATGATCCATTGCAGTAGGCATTTGACTTCCCTTTTCTTCAACCATCACCATCATTTCCCAGAGTGCATCTGCATAATGTTGTCGTGGACATGCTGTATCAGACACATGGTAAACTGTGTGGCAACCTCATTTCGAATATTGCCTGTCCTGACCAAGAAAACCAGATTAAAAACTCCAACTGCCTGGTTTTACTCTGAGTAATCTTTGTGAGCTAATTAACAATGACTTGCTGAAAAACCAAGTGGAATTTCCAGCTGAGAGGTTGCTTTAAAATGACAGAGACTGCTTTGATTGTTCAAAGGAAAGAAACACATCTCTTACAAAAATGTGAGAAAGGAAAGAAAATTTCCTCAGCAAAGGAAGAAGGCCAGAGAGGGCTAGAAATGAAAGAAAATAAATTTTTTTAAAAGATTAAATCTATATCCTTGATAACTGTTGTTAAGTGCCCAGACTGATGCTTTTTTATTAAATTCATTTCCTTGAAACTCATGACCACCTATGTGAGGCTTAGAATTTACTTCGACCTTATCTTTTATTCAGGTCATATATTTTTAATCTCTAAGCATATCAAATACACTGAGGAAAAACTAAAGAAGAATTTTTAAATTTCATGATTTTTACAGTTAACAGAATTATCTTATTCTATTGAAAGTACCACAGAGTTATAATAAGAGTAAAAGTGTGAAGAGATTTTAATGATTTAAAACTCACAGTTGATGAGATTCAAACAGCATCAATAATGGAAAACACACTGTGTAAACTACATTTCAGTCCACGGGGCATATGAACAGGCATGCTGTGTTTGATCGTTCAACCTGCTATAACAAAACTCCTTAAACTGGGTGGCTTGTAAACAACAGATATTTATTTCTTATAGTTCTGGGGGCTGGGAAGTCCAAGATCAAGGCACCAGCAGATTCAGAGTCTGTAAAAGGCCCAATTTGTGGTTTATAGAAGGTGCCTCTCACTGTGCCCTCGAGTGGTAGAAGGGGCGATGGAGCTCTCCAGGGTCTCTTTTATAAAGGCTCCACCTTCATGATCTAATCAAGTCCCCAATATCCCCCCCACCCCTAATCCCATAGACTTGTGATTATGTTTCAACACAGGAATTTGAGAGGAAACAAACCTTCTGACCACAGCACAAGCCTTGGACTGAGAACCTCAGTTGTTCAGGAGAGAGGACTGAAGCGGTCACTTAGGTATGAGCTGCATGTCATCCCCAGCAAATATAAACCTTTGGAGACAAGGTGAACATGATAGGAGGATATTTATCATGAAAACAAAGGGGTAACCCATGGCTTGATGGGTGTGACCCAAATTGCTAATTTATCAACTAAGGATAGTACCTGTCCTCACTTGCAGATTTCAAAAGTAGGTGTGCACAAGCATCACCTGAGGAACACAAATTATTAAAATGCAGATTCCTAGGCAGCACCCTTATGGATTCTAATTTGGTAAATCTTATGTGGCCCTAAGCTATCTGCATTGAAAACCAGCACCCACCCCCTCCAGTTACAACAAAGGAAGGCAGGGGATCTGAGGTTGTCATTCAAGACACATTTAATTCTTTCATAAAGGCCACACAATGGGACTGACATTCAGAATATTTATGGAAAATAGATTATTTTATGATTACAATGATTTGCCATTCTAAAATAATGATTTGGCCCTTACACACTGGATCAGAGGGTGATAGTGTGGGACGAAGAGGGGACATGAGAAGAGGGGAGCCCTGACCACCCCCCCCAACCCTCAAACATCTTTAGGGACTCTGGAGTGTAGCTGATAGCTTGATTTTCCAAAATGGATGTTTTATTTTACATTTGTCTTTCAAATGCCATAAGAGGCCCCTGGGGCTCTCTCCCTACAAGTCCGGCTCCTAGAAATCTCCCTTCAATCCCCTCCGGGTCACCTGCCTCATCCACTTTCCTGGTCTGCACTGAGAACATTGCACGACCTCGCTTCAAAGCACCAACTTTCCTGTCTCTAATATGTGTCATTTTACCTCAAATAAAGACTGGCTTCCATGTCTCAGTAACCTCCTCCCTCAAGTTGTCATTTTCACAAAACACACCAGCACTGCCCTCTTCACCAAATTATTCCGAACAACATTCTCTTGACATCAAAGGCATGTTCTGAACTTCCCTGTGAGACTTCAGATTCACTGAGCATGAATCTAGTACTCACTTTCAGCTTATTGCACTCAGTGAAGGAGACAAAGGCAGTGGCGAGGTAGCACTGAGCTTCTGCGATCAATTCTTTGTTACCTAAAAGCAGCTCTCAGTCCAAAAGGGCTGTGGGACCTGGAGCTGCTTATGACATGGAAGATATTGAATCCCCTTGGCAGTCTGACCCAGCGCCACGGTCCTTAGCATCATTTCTATGAAAGTAAGTTAAAGAATCTCTTCTTTATTGTGAAAATAACTGTCTGAGGCCACTGAGTTCCCACTGTCCACTCTGGAGCTGGCAAAAGCCAGGTGGCCTGGCCCAGGGCGTCCTAGAGACCACTTACCAAGCAGATCTTAAATCCCTAACTTCCCGGTAGCTGGGACATGGATTCAGATCACGTTTTCATCTTACAAAATCATACACACAGATGTTTTCTATAGGATCTCTGAACTATAAAAAGATGTTGATTACAATTAAGAGTTTAAAATATTGCCCATATCACCACTGAGAGAAGCCCATCCCATCTTTATCTCATACGGAGATAAGGTTTTATTTTGACAAATTATTAAGTTAGCATGTTTCCAAAGTAATGGGGCAAAACAGCAAATAAATGAGAGGGAGGTGAGGGTTGGGGGGGCTCCACACCTTAAGAGAAGGCTGGTTTCAAAATCCTGCAATTTGTCTAGAAATCAGACAGAAATAAGAAAATATCCAAGTTCAGCAATTTATAACTCTATAATTAGACTTCTTAAATCTCAGGTCTTCCTAATATCGATTTTATTTTGACATTAAGAAATCTAGGTTGTTAAAGTGATATGCAATATCTTCTCGGCCAGGCTCCCCGAGTTCCTGGCTCCACCCTGGCTGCTGTGCAATCCTGGGCAATCCTGGGCAAGTGACTTTGTCTTTACCTCACTTTCCCTCCTACCTCTGTAAGAGACCCACCTTACAGAAATGTTGTGAGGAGTAAATGAATTGCTGCAGTTTATATAAAATGCCTGGAACCTAATAGGCATTCAGTAATTAACTGAGATTATTACGTGTGGATGTGGGGACACAGCAGAGGAAGACAGAGGCTGTGCCCTCAAGGGGCTTGCGGTCTAACTGAGGAGACATATGTTAAGCAATCACTCAGTAGCAATTTCCTTACAGTTTTCATCTGTGCTGTGAAAATGTGCCTTACAGAGACAGTGCTGTGAACATGGTTGACTAGGGGTCCTTGCGGAGACAGGAAGGATTTTCCCAATGAAAAGACATTAGACTGAGGCATTAGACGAAGAAGGCATTAGACGAAAGACATTAGACGAAGAAGGGGGAGAAGATTCACCCAAGGAGAAGGCAGAGCCTGAGTGGAAGGATTTGTGAAATATAAGAAAAATCAGTTAGCAAATGACAGGAGAGAGGTGTGGTCTCGTGGAAGGACCACCCTGTGCCTGGGGTGGAGTGTGGCACCCTGGCCCAGTTAAGGGGATTAGCTCTGTCTTACAACCCAGGATCGGGAGGGGGGCAAAACTTTTGTAGCTAAATAAGCTCAAATTTATGCTCAAAGGAGAAATATAAATAGGGAAGCGTCATTAAGGTTTTGAGGAATGATGTTAATCTTCATTGGGCAAAATAGTTTTGTTTTCTTTTTGTCATTGTTATTGTTTATCTATTTTATAGATTCATAGAGAAAGCTGCAAAATATATTCCAGATGTTCTGCTAGCCCAACTCTGAGTATCTGAAGCTGACCTTTCCTTCTTCCCAGGAGCAGAGAAGACAATGGTCTTGATGCACTGCACCCTAGAAAGCTTCAAAAATAGACCCATGGAGGAATATGGGACTTGCTGACTTCCGGGGGAAGGCAGTGTACCCAGGAAAACGAGGAGGCAGAGATTTCAGGAAGAGAGAGAAAGGTAAAAGCAGAGAGGCAGGTGGAGAGGGAAGAATAGTGTTAGAAGGTGTCTCTGGGGCGACACTCTAAAAGTCTGGATGGAGAGTGCCCTTGCTCTTTGGGCAACAGGGTTGAAGGGTCTGGAGTAGGACAATAAGTCGGGACTCTCAGTATTGCAGCCTTGCCCAGTGTCAGCTGTCCTTGGCGTTATTACCAAAGGCCTTGAGTGAAGAATGACTGGTCTTCCCAGGGTTCCTGTGTGTTTGCCTCTGACATAGAGGCCAAGGTGATGTCCAGAATAGAGAAGGGAATTGTCATTGGTAAGTACAAGAGACATCTTTGTCAGAGGCTTTAGGATGGGCAAAGGGTCCTCCTATAGACAATACCTGGCTGGAGGTAGTTTGTATCCTAAATGTCCCCTTTCTCTAAAGGATAGCTAGAGACATTGTGTCACCTTTCACCCTCACCCCACTGTAAGGCAAAAGAAGAGAGCTCATTGCGCACATCACGAAACAGTGCTTTTCACAGGGAGCTCTGGCTGCTGTGCAATGGGCCAGGTGAAAGGCAATGGTGGTTTGGGTCAGGCTGGTGGCTGCGGAGACGAGGAGAAGTGGATGGACTTGTGTATGTTTTGGAATCAAATAAAAAGGACTTGGTGACTGCTGGGATGTGTGGAGGAGGCTGTGGTGTCCACACTGTTGACAGCATCCCCTCGGTGGCCCAGGTTCTCATGGAATAACCACAAGGATTGAGTGGGGTTGTCATTTACTGAAATGAGAACCACTGTAGGAGGAGCACGGTTCTGGGAAGATGACAGGATCAGTTTGGAAAGTGCGGAGCAGGATGTGCTGACGGGGCAGCCCACAGGATGTGGAGTGGGAAGTTGAATATAAGGACGTAGAACTTGCTAGAGAGGTCTGAACTGGGCATGTAACTGAGAGTTGCTGGCATATCAGTTGATGCCTAAGGACAATGTAAAGAGCAAAAAGAAGAAGGCCCAACAGCAATCCTCTGGTGGCGGCCCAGTATTTGAAGGTTGAATGGAGTAGAATGAATCAGCAAGGGATATTGAGGAGTGGCCAGAGAACTGGTATAAAGACCTGGAGACTGGGGTGACACTTACATCAGGTGTGAAAAAGTTTCAAGAATTTAAGCCCCATGAGGGCAGCAACTATATCCTCTGCACCCAGCATGCTGCCATGAACGCAGCAGAGCTTCCGTAAGTCCTTGTTCAGTGAATAAAGGAAAGAGTGTCAACGTCTCAAAAGCTGATGGAAGGTCAACTTTTATTGGGTTCATTCACTTCAAACTCATGAGAGAGCAGTTAGGTGGCTGATGTCTGTGAGAACCGGGCTGTAAGTAGGTGTGGAGAGAATGGGAAGTGAGATGGTGAAGACGAGAGTGTGTAGACGTCACTGTAGAGAAGTTTGGGTGTGAATTGGAAGTGAGAATCAGGGAAGCAACTTTGTGGAGGTTTATTGTTCTCTTAGTTTGCTTTCATAGGTTGGGGCATCTTTGAGTCTGCTTGAACGAGGGCAGAACATGGGCAGCAGACAGGGAGAGGACAAGAGAGAATTGAGAGCAGATAGCAAAGGTGACGGTGCTGATGGGAGAAGGAATAGTGAGCAGAAGTGCGGGGTTTGGCCTCCGGTAAAAAGGGGCGCAGGCCCCTCGCTGATGCAGGAGGAGGTGGAGACGGCAGCAGATGCTGGTGCTTTGAAGTTCTTTCTGCTGTTGTCTCCGGGTTTCTTGCTTCTCTGTGAAGTTTGAGGCAAGGACATCTACTAAGAATGAAGGTTGTTGAGAGAAATTCACAGGCTAAGGAAATACATTAAAAAATAGTTTGAAGTAGTGTTTTGGAAGTGGGAGGTGATGATAAAGTGGGAGAAAATCATAAAGAGATTGTCTTAATGATATTGAGGTCCCATTGGTCACCAGTTCAGCAAGATACTAATCTGTTCAGTTAGTTAATTTTCTCCAGTGGTCCTCATTTTTTTTTTCTGAGACTAGTACAAAGAAGAGAGATAACTGGCTTCATTCAGAGTTAAGGTTCCGTCAGGGTTAGGACAAAGGCGGCCCTGAGTGGCGGAGGCTCAGTGTTGACTCTTCCTCCCATAGGTATTTATGTAGATTCTTCGGGGATTTTGTTACTAGGCACCTCCAGCTGCAATTCCTTCCAGCATAGGCTCAGATTTTGAGGGTTTCCACCCCATACAAAATCCTTCCAAAGTGGTTTACTTGGGCAGGAGACAAATGGCTCTGGTCCTTCTTCACTTTCATGACTTATAGTCAAACCACAGAGAATTACCCAGATGATTGTGTTTGCTCTAGAAGTGCAGGCTCATCCTAGCATGGTGCCACTGAAGAGGAATGTTGTTCTTTTCCAAATGCAGCCAGCCGTCTTCCGTGTTTCCTTTATTTTTCTTGGAAGCCATATGGTTTCTACCTTCTATATTTCCCAATTGTGAAAAATATGCTGCAAGTTCTCGCAGGCATTCTAGAAGTGTCTCTCTCTAGGGTGAAGGAGAATAACACTCCACCACCCTGTCTAGAGTAGGGAGTACTCAGCATAGCAACTGCTCTTTCCAAAATGCCTCCTCACATAATCTTCTCTTTTTATTGTCAATTCTTCTTTGGAGGGTATATGGGACTTTGAAAGCCATGTAACTAGTTCTTGAAGAATCCTACAAGGTTGTCTGTCTCACACTTTTTTTGCCCCTTATCATGACTTGATGCCTCCTCGGAAACATCAAATTCAAGGTTCTGCACACAATGATGGATCCTGAAATGAAATCTGGACAAAGAGGGCAGTGAAGACTGGCAGAGACTTAGGTAGGAAGAAAGAGGTGAGGCCAATGGCTCAGCAGTCACAATGAGGTCAATGAATGGCCCCAGTGGGGCTATTTGAATGGGCAATAAAAAAATGCTAAGAGGTTGGGTTGAAAAGGTGTGATTTCTGAGCCAACATGCTGATCAGCCAGCTGCCTTCTAATCCCAATCTCGTCCCCCATGTTCCCTCTAGCTTCTTGCCTTTAAGTGAAGCCTGGTTGTCCTTTGAGGACACAGCTTCCAATGTGGCAGCTTCAAGCTGATATTTTTTTAATCTCTTCCAGCTCCATGTATCACAAGTGCAGGAAGGGGTGGGTAGAAATCTTCCTTACCCACAAATGCTACTTCCAGGTGCTTGTTCTCCATTGTTCTGGTTCAATCCCCTGTTCCTTTGAAATACAAGTCATCTTGCTTAAGCACTGTTCCCTTCCCCACTGACTTACCAACCAACCTGCAGGTCATTGCTTCTCCCTCGCTGCCAGTTTGCTACTGCTCACTCTTCCTCGTACCTCCAACATCTTCTGGGAAGAACCACCCACCACATTCATCCTCAGCCACATCAGTGATCTTTTTTTTACTACTCTACCTCAGCCACCTGCTCTCAAGGTCAAATCCAGATCATGTCAACAGCAGACACCACCCCCCTCTGGAAGGAGGGAGTGGAGAAAGGAGGGAAGGAGATGATGGAAGATGGGGAGACACAGTAGATCTGTGGGTCCTGCAAGGTTCACTGTAGCCAGCACTTGATGCCCGTGGTTGAAGCCTGGGGCTCAACTTCCTCATGGTACACTGATACTTGCTGCTCTGCTGGGTCCAATGAGCAAGCCACCTGGTCTTTTCAAGCACCATCTGATTATGTCATTTATACTACTTTCCCAGCTTGAAGTCATGAGGACAGGACTTGTTAACCCTGATTTTCAGGGTTCCATGTGGTCATCCTCCTACCTACTATTCCACTCCAGCCTCTCTGGCCATCTTCTGTCCCTTAAACGGCTATCCCTTCCATGTTCTGCCTTTCACAGGGCCTTGGCATTTGTCTGGCTAGAATGCTACTGCCTGCACTTCTCATTTAGTTAACCACTATTCAGCTTTTTTGGAAGCTCATCTCAAATGTCTCCTACTCCAAGCTGACTCACCTGACCTCCCTGACTGGGTCAAATTCCTTTTTTATAGGTGATCATCAACCACATTTCTAATATTTATCACAGCTACAAGTGTATGTTGTTCCTGGGATTGTTTGATCAGCATCTCTTTCCTCCACAAGACAGTAAGTTCCATGAGGGCAGGAACTGTGTATGTTCTTTACGCAAACTCTATCCTCCAGAGCATAGCACAATGTCTGGCATTTAGTCCTGGTTTCAGTGACTACTTACTTGCCTAATGGTCTTCACTGGTTGGTGTGGGGGGCTGGTGGGAGGCTGGTGAGGCCCTGGACTGGCCCAGCTGGTGGCTGCATAACCTCAGAGTTGCAGCCATGGCGCTTCCCCTCGCCTTCCGTAGGGGGGCGGGGGCTGGCAGGGATGGGAGCTGGTCTCTAAAAAACACCACTGTCCCTTGAATTTCATTTACATATTCTTTAAAAAAAATTTTTTTTCTTAGGCTATTTTAGCAGTTGATTTTTGTGGTTTGGCTGTGGTTCAGAAATTTCCCTGAAAGACAGGGGCCCTGTGCTGTTTCCCTGAGAAGAGGCGATCCCATCCCTCTTGGATAAGAGCACATTGTCTATTCACAAGGGGCCTTCAGAGCTCTGCTTCTTGGGGAAGAGCCCAGAAGATGCAACAGCTGCAGACTCAGTGCTCCCAGGGGTGCCAAAGTTCAAAAGGTCAAGGGTCTCTTTCTGCTGAAGGATACCCAAATCAATGAAGTCTAGCTAGAGAACTGACCCCCTCTCAACCCTAAACCCCACTTCCTGCCCTAGGCTGTGGGCACTGTTGTTTCTGAAGTTTCACCATCATATGATCTGTGGCACAAATGGACATGAGCTTTGATGGAGGCTTGGGAGAAGGGCCCTCCTAGCTTAGAGATGGATGCATTTTGTGTTTCTTTCAATATATGCTGTTCAATCTCCAAAGGACCAATTGCCTTGGAGAAACAGAGAACCCAAAGTAGTTCGCTCCTCTACTAGAAATGTAAGTTCCCTATGAGCAGGACCTCATTGTCATTTCCAGGCCTCTGTGTTGAACATGTACACACAAATATGATGCCAACAAATACTGCACCCCTACAGAGTTGCTAGGCAGGACCCCTCCCTCACTAGCTCTTCATTCCAAACAACTGGACTCCAAGGTGGTACAAAACAATCGTTAAGAATGAATTTACTCAAGGGAAAAAAGTCATTGCTTATCAGAATTACTACTTGGCCAGCAGGGCCTTCAAGCAAGAGGCAGCACTATAAAGCAAATATGGTACGTGACAGGAGAGGTGTAGCCTCCAGGAAAAGCCATTTTCTCTGTAAGAGCTGGAATCCTGGCAGAGACAGGCCCTCCGGTCTTCAGAAAGCCATGCCATGGAGTCACAGATTCTGACACAAATACTAGTTTTCTAGGGTCTGGGGTCATCTGTCAAAAGGCCATGAGTCAGATGAATTAATTATGAAAAATAGAGTAGGTGAAGTGATGCATACATTGTCATTGCAGAAGTCTCCATTTACTCAAAGAGAAGACGTTCATTCAACAATAATTCACTGAGCACCTAAAATTATGTTGAGCCCTGTACCAGGCACTGGGGCTACAGGATAAATTAGGTAGAGCTTTTCCGCTCCTCTGCATTTGCTCTTCCCAACCATTTCAGATTTGTTCACATTGTTAATGAGTTCAAGAATAAAATTAATAACTTCTAATTTATGCTGAGAACAGTCAAGGTTAATGAAAGAAGGGAGCGATGAAAGAGAAAGGTGAAATCCCGGGTAGCTATGTGATGCTTCAGACCTTAGTTTTCTTATCTGCAAAATATGAGGATGAATTACATGCTGCATGAAGTCTGTTCTCTTTTATAAACGTAAAGTGGAACCAAAGTTTTCTAAGAGACCCAATTGGTCACTGTTTCAGTTTTTACTGGTTTATGATAATTTACCCTAAAACTTAGTAACTTAACCACCCTTTAATTATATCTCACAATTTGTCGATCAGAAACTCAAACGAGGCTCACTGGGGCCTCATTCTACTCCACTTCTACTCCAGGTGGTGTCCAGGTTCACTCAGTCATATTCATCTGGCAGGTGGGCTGGAAGTACCAAGACAGAAATCCCATGTCTAGAGCCCTGTGTGGCATGCCTGGGAGGCTGGGCTCAGCTGAGCGGTCATTGGTGTCCCTAGAGGTGGCCTTCCCAGCATGGCAATCTCAGGGTAGCTAGACTTCTTACATGGTAGCTGAGAGCTTCTAGAGTGTTCTAGGAGACCCAGGCAGGAGAGGCAAGGGCTTCTTTTGAACTAGCCTTGAAAATCCCAGAACACCTCTCTGCCACATTGTATTGATCCAACAATTTACTAAAACCAGCCCAGATTCAAGGGGAGGGGAGAAATAGACTCACCCTTTTGATGGAGGAATTCCATGAGCCACATGGAGGAAAGCCATTGATGGCAGCTAGATAGTCACCATGAGAATTTAAATGCTACCATGTCTGAGATCTGGCAATGAAAAATGCTAAATCTCTTTATGATCATTGATTTCTCTTTCTCTTCCTAAAAGTTGAATCATGAGAAAGTTAGGTAAAAATACTTCAATATTATGAGTGATTTTTGAGCATGGATGGACTCTGATATGAAAATGCTTAGATAAGCTTCAAATGGAATGAGAAAGATCTGGGAAAATTAAGAAAAGTGTAGAAGGCCTGTAAGACATTAGGCCTCTTAGTTGTTGCTTGGATCAGCTCACAGCCCCTTCCCCACATTTTGAAACCTCTGGTAAAAGGGATTTCTCTGCCTGTCTTTGTACCTCTCATGGTGTTAATCAGATGTCTGAGGACCCATGTCTTTTTTCCACAACTAGATTCCAAAGAACTGAAATATTTGATTCCTCTGTGTTTCTCCAACAAAGTGTTAAGAGGTTCTCAATCGCTCTTTGCTGAATGCACACAATCACTCTTATATGGTTTTAGAGGAAGCCAGAAGTAATGGAAAGAGCTTGAGATCCACTCCTGGTATTAGAAGAAAGTGATTGCATTATCTGTAACCACTAATGTTCAACAGCTCATCAATGCTCTCTAATGGGCAATAAAAGTAAAAACATCCATTGGGGGTTTGGTTGCTGGCCTGTGTCTTGGTAAATTAAATAGTGCACACTTCGTGACAGGAGATGGAAAAGATTTGTACTGTAAGTTTTCACAAGGAACTAATCTTTTTACCCACAATGTCTTTGTCTTTGTCTCTGCACACAAGCCACTTTTGGCCCAGGCTTTCCCTTTGCAAGATAGTCTTTGCTCAGTGTGGTCATTCTATACAACGCAGATTGGGGAAAGGCAGTTGATGGCTAAGAAAGATTAATCATTGCCCTTATGACAAGTTAATTATTATGAAAATGGAGGAAAACTGGGAAAAAGGGAGGCTTCCTTATTTCCATTCTACTAGAGAATCAATTTCAAGATCATAAAAAAGAATATGACCCAAAAAAGATAAGGGCTTCTTATTTTTCCATAAAAAGTGAATACCACATAAGCAAGGGCCTACTTTTATTATAACTTCTAACTATAATCTTTCTTTCACTTTCTTTCTAAAAGACTTTTTTTTTAAGATAATGCTTTCAGAACCCTCCTACAAGGAACCACAGCATATTCTTATGATTATATAATAACTGCATAACATGTATAACTACATAACAACCAATTTTGTTATTTACTTTCCACTTACTCCTTCAATTCAAACCTGGCTCAATCTCTCACTTGCTGTGTGTCTTTTGGCCATTTACCTAATGTCACTATTTCTTAATTTCTTCAATATTAATAAAAATCCAATCCATGTGGCAGTCTTGAAAATTAAATAAACTAGCTTGTGTTTAGAACAATACTCGGCATGTTGTAGGTGCTTAATATGGCATAATGTGAAATTTATAAGCATTTCATCTACATTTTTCTCATTTAAACCTCAAAACAAGCCAAACAACATTAGAGAAACAGAACCACGTTGGGAGTTAATGACCCACATTCTGAAGTTAGACAACGTGGGATTGAAAACTGACTCTTCCTCTTACTAGTTTCACAATTTTGGCAATTTATTAAACCCATATGGACTTTAGTTTCCTTTTCTGCAAAACGAGAATGACAATAGTACCTGTTTCATAAATGAAATGCGACATTATACACAAAGCACTTAGAGGAATTACCAGCACGTGGTAGATGGCACCGTGACATTTACTTGCTGAATGACGGTGGGTTGGGTTAGTGTGATTTTCATTGTCTGCACAAACGTCCTGGCGTATACCTGGCCTCCACTCAGGAGTGGTTTCACAGGTCATTCGGGGCCCTGTGCTCAGATTCTTCCCTCTTCATTTAATGCGCTGTCTTGAATTTTTTGATAAAAATTTGAACAAGGGGCCCTGCATTTTCATTTTGCACTGGGCCCTGCAAATTGTGTAGTCTGGCCTGCTCCCACTTTTTGGAATTGATTCAAGAGCCCAGTCACTCATAGGCCACTATCATGCTGACTCCTATGGGTAGTGTCCATTTATTTTGGGACATCTTTAGAGTCTGAGCCTTTGTAACACAAGCTACAAACGTATTTCTGTACATACAGCTTTGTCCCTTTTGTGGAGTAAAGGGGACAGGGGTTAGCTAGGTTCTGTTCCAGTTTCTGTGCTTCTCCTCAGATCCATGGGTGTGATGTAGGGCTGGAGTTATCACAAAGGGGTTGCAGATCCATACTTACATCTCACAATGTATTACAGAGTGGGTAACATGTATCAAACATGCATTTACTATTATGTAGAAGCGACTGCATTAATACAAAACAAGTGCATAAAAGTGCTATTAAATGTGTAATAGCTTCTTGTCATTGTGTAGTTCCTCAATGAATGAATATTAAATATACTAGAATATCATTAGGCAGGAGATTGAGAAATTTTATGGTAATAGAGGTCTGTATGTTTGAAACAACTGGGAAACTCCATATTAGGCTGTAAGTTCCTGAATTGTCAGATATATTTCAATTAGCATTTCCTTATTCAAAACCTTGCACACAGTAAGTGTGCAATTAACCTATGTGCAGTGAATGAAATATGTTTAATGGTTTGATCAGATTTCCATACTAATGTATTGGAAATGCATAGTGTAGTGGAAAATGTGCTAGGTTGAATTAACAGAAATAACAGGGGCAGTGAATTCACAGGAGACATTGGAAGGCATGTGAGAGTAAGAAGGGGAGACTACAGAATGTTTAAATTCTTGGAAGCATAAGAACTGATGAGTCAAAATTAAGCAAGTGCACAGTTGGAGGCTCCGTAGAACAGAAGTGGGTTTGCCATGGAAGTAGGCAGACATCACGCCCAGTGCTCTCAGGAATGGCATGCCTCCTCACTATAGAGTTATATTCATGTCATTCCCTTGCTCAGAATGTTCCAG
Organism: Cheirogaleus medius; assembly: GCA_008086735.1. NCBI lineage: Eukaryota > Metazoa > Chordata > Mammalia > Primates > Cheirogaleidae > Cheirogaleus > Cheirogaleus medius. The sequence goes on from VBSM01001562.1 coordinate 60,411,622, forward strand.
TGACTTCCAAGCCTGCAAAATCCTACATTATCCTTAATCACTTTCCAGCCTAATTACTTCCTGCTCGCTGTGTTCCAGCCACACTGTTCTTCAAGCTGTTCCTTGAACATTCCTTGCACAGCCCTGGACCACCTATATTTCCTTTGCCTGGAACAACTTTCTATCATTTTTTTTATTCCACTTTTTTCAGGTATTTTCTCCAAGGTCACATCCTCAGGGCAAACTTCCCCAACTGCCACGTGCAAGATACATAGCACTCCAGTCATTCTCAAGCCCTTTATCTTGCTTTATTTGTTTTAATGTTATATAATGTATTTACTTGTTAAATTGCATATTGGTTTGATTTTTCTCCACCAGAACGCAAATCTGAGGCCAGACACATCTTTCTGTTTTGCTCACTGCCATATTCATTGGGCTTAAAGCATTGTCTGGAAGAGTGAATGCTCAGTCAATATCTGTTGAATGAATAAATAAATGATTTAAAAATCTACAAGCAAATGAAGAAAACAGTGATTAGAAGAGGAGCAGTAGACAGTCTACTAGTTCTGCCTTGGGAGAAAGTCTGGGAGGGGTTGGAGACTTGGCCAAGAAGAAGATCACAAGGGGCTAGGCTTAGACTTGAAATTTTAAAGATTGCATTGAGCCTGCAAGCTTATCAGCATCTCATCTATGACAAATTTGTTATGTCTTCTCCTTGTTAAGTCACCATCAGTGTTAACAAACTGAGAGTTATGGTAAATCCACAGTGATTTACCTGTTCTTGGTGATGGCCACTGCTACATGGAAGGAGATCCTAGGTTTCCCCAGGCTTGTTCTCCTGGTAGGGTGCCTTCGTGATTTGGCTCAAAGTTATAAAAACTGAGCCAACTTGATACCTTGGGTGCTCTATCTGCTTTTTGCCATTACCAAGGAGAATTGATTCCACCCAAAGGAAGTTAGCATAGGTAGGAAAAGAAAGAAGAAATCTATCAACTGAAGAAAAAGATTAACTCACTCCCTGAGAAAATATTACCTCTAGATTCTAGGGGCTGGGTAATTTATTAATTTTGAAGGTTGGGAGAAGTTCTTTGTATTTTGATTATATGAGTGCTGGAATGATAGGATAAAGAGAGGAGAGAGGGAATATAAGGAAAAATGAGCTTTATAAGCCTCTTTCACCTTTGGTTCAGACATAAATAATCTTTATAAAATATCACCTGGTGTGTTGGTCTTTCTCATCTTGCTGAGTCTTCTATAAACATTCTAAGGCACATAGTTCCCCAATTACATTTACTGATAAGTAGGTATGTGTGTGTGATCCTTCCAGAGGGTATCTCACCAGAACAACCATATTTCAGTTCATCTCCCAAATGCAGGGGGTGTGTCAATAAGGTTTGTGAATTCATGACCTCCAATCCTTCCAAAACAAGAGACAAAAAGAACAACTAAAAAACTCAGTGAGAAAATGTGTTCAGTGCTGAAGTTATCACTCCCAGCCCAGCGGGTTCAGCTGCAGCAGTGGCAGGCATTATATTTGTGTCCTCAAGATCCATCAAGGTATGTGGGTAAAGACTCAGCAAGTGAAGGCAACAGAGCATGGGCTAAGATCAGCAATTTATCTGAGGCCAAATACCACGAAACAAAGGGAGACTCATTATGTAAGCCAGCTACAGGTATATTAGTTCCGTTCCAGGGACTTTTAACAGGTTTTCATTTATTTCACATTTAACATCAGTATCAGCCTTAATATAAGAAACACTGTAGTCATTTTTTATAGTACTTGGTAATAAAAATTCTCAGGAGGAACTTTTTGAAGGGTTTTTCAGGTCTATTTTTCTTAAAGGAAACTTTTATGTGTGAGATAATACATTCTGCTCTAAAAATAGGCTGAAAATTCTCTTTTCATCTCTGGCCTCTTGGTCATCTTTGGTCGTTGTCACCAATTAGTGGATTTATTAGCACTTGAGTTTTCTTTACTAGCAACAATCCTTGGACTCTGTCTTCCCCAGTAGCTGCCCTACACAATATCCTGCGCTCCTCAGCTAAACCACCCTTCCAACCCATTTTGCTGAAATCCAGCATCAAACCGTGAAGGTCAGATTTTTCTAAATCTTCTGGAACTTCCACTGCAACATATTTTCGGCCCTACTGAGACCATCAATCCAACAGCTCCAGAACTTTCTCACTATTTTGTCTTCCCTTCCTAAAGTCTGTTCTATAGGACAATATTATGAAGACTACCTTAGAAACACCCTAGATCCCATGCCCCTCCCTCTGATGTACCTTCCAGGGAAAACCTGGAACCTGGTTTTGCCCAATTATTAGCTTTTTCTACAATGTCAGCTGAATAGCTGAGCTGGTCAGCCTCCACTGTGCACTCAGCACTGCCCAGGAGTTATACCATATTTCTACATCTTAAGATAATTCCAACCTCTCCCATCTCTCCTCAAATCACCCCACCACTTCCTTCAAACTTGAGTGATGACTTTGCCCTATTTTTTATTGAGACAGTAGAAACTACTGGGTGGTGCTGTGGCCTGAATTATGTCCCTCCTCCCCCAAAATTCATATGTTGAAGACCTCACACCCAGTGTGACTATATTTGGAGATGGGGTCTTTAGAAAGTAATTAAGGTTACATGAGGTCCTAGCAGTGAGGCCCTAAGTCAATAGGGCTGCTGCCTTTACAAGAAGAGGAACAGACACCAGAGCACACTCTCCCCCTGCCATGTGAGAAGGCAGTGGGTCATCTGCAAGCCAGGGAGAAAGCCCTCACCAGACATCAGCCCTAGTGGCACCTTGGTCTTGGCTTCTGGTCTCTAGACTGTGAGAAAATAAATTTCTCTTATTTACAGTCTCTGATATTTTGTTATGCCAGACCAAGCAGACTAAGGCAGATGGAAACCTTCATCTTCCCACCAACAAATCTGCAAACCCACCTCCGCCCACCACACCCATCTTCCTTTTCTTCTCTCTTAATGTAGGGGAAGGTCAAGCACAAGACTGCTTTTCACAGCTTCTCTATTATTATTATTATTTCAGCATATTATGGGGGTGCAAATGTTAAGGTTATGTATATTGCCCATGCCCCCCTCCCCCCTTGAGTCAGAGCTTCAAGTGTGACCATCCCCCAAACGGTGCACATCTCATTCATTATGTTTGTATATACCCATCCCCTCCTCCCCCCTCCCACCCGCCCAACACCCGATAAATGTTATTCCTACATGTCCACTTAGGTGTTGATCCATTAATACCAATTTGCTGGTGAGTACATGTGGTGCTTATTTTTCCGTTCTTGAGATACTTCACTTAGTAGAATGGGTTCCAGCTCTATCCAGGAAAATACAAGATGTGCTATATCACCATTGTTTCTTAAAGCTGAATAGTACTCCATGGTATACATATACCACATTTTGTTAATCCACTCATGTATTGATGGGCACTAATCCCTGCATTTCCTTGATAAGTCCACTGTTGCAGTTCTCTAATGTTGCATATCAAAGTACACTGGCTTTGTGGCTTAAAACAATAACAGATCACAAATCCATTCTTGGGGCAGGGCTCAGGAGAGCCAGCTGGGTGGCTTGAGGCTGGGGACTAGAACTGTCCAAAAGCTCATCCATTCCCATGTCTGGTAGATGCTGGGAAGACTCACAACACGAGGGGACTCCCACAGCTGGGGATCCTCCAGCGTCTCCCTCCATCTCTATGTGGTCTCCATGTGAAGTCTCTAGTATGGCAGCTGCAGAGCAGTCAGACTGTTTAAATGTTGGCTCAAGAAAACCAAGGAGCATGCCCTAAAAGGGAAGTGCCTGTAAAGATATGTGTAAAAACTTACCCCAAAATTCAGTGGTGTAAAACTACCATTTCTTATGCTCACTAATTGTGTGGGTCAAGAATTCAGACAGGGCAGAAGAGGATGGTTTATCTCTGCTCTACCATGTCTGGGGCCTCCTCTGGAAAATTTGAAGGCTGGGGGCTGGAATAGTTGATGCTCATTGTTGGCTAAAACCTCAGTCAGAATGTCTACACATGGCCTCTCCACGTGTCCAAGGCTTCCTCAAGATACTGTGACCAGGTTCCAAGGGTGAGCACCAAGAGAAAGAGAGAGAATTGAGACCAACCCAGGCTAAGGCATTTTATGACATAGCTTTTGAAGGCTGTACATCAAGCTCCGTCTTGGGACTTCATCCACTCTTAGGATTTAAATATCATATTTATCCTGATAACTTCAAAATTTATTTCGTTTCCAGAGCTTTATCCTAATGTTTGACATCTCCACTTGGATGTCTGATAGGCTTTTCAAACTTCTCAAATCCCAAAAGGTAACCCTGGATTTTCCCCTATGGTCCTCTAGTCTTCCCTACTGCAGTAAATACTATCATCAAGCCAAAATCCTAAGAATTGTCTTTGTACTTTTTGTTTCCCTCTGTTCCTTCCCATCAATTCTTCAGTAAATCTTGTTGGTTCTACCCAGAAAATCCATTTCAAATCCGTCTACTTCTCTTTATTTTTTTCATCATCACCCTAATCTGAAGCACCAATATCTTTTTCCTGGACTACTACAGTAGCCTCCTAACTCGTAGATGGCATTAGGCACCTGTTTGTGAATATGTAAATCTTTCCCACCATTGGATCATTCTTCCCTCAATGTTATCTAAAAAGCACCCAGGACTTCGTTGTAGCAAAAGCTTCCTGCCTCAGAACATGAATGGCTTCCTCCTTGCAATGACTCTCCTATGACAGGAGCCCAAAAAAATGGCTCCTTATCATACTTGTCTCAAAGGAATTGTGTTGTACTATTAGTAAGGGGACATTAACCTTGCATAGAAAAGTATGATGGATCTGGAAAGTATTACATTTTTTTCCCTCTTTTAAGACAACATTCTTCAAGATGCACACATCTTGTTAATAAGGTACATTCCCTGTGGTTTAATAATTTATTAAAAATTATTTATTGACTTCCTTTCATATGCCAAGCCTCGTTCTTCTAGTTGCTGGGGAAACAGAAGTAAACAAAAAAGTGCTTCTAATAAGGAAAGGCTACAATAAATAACATGTAAAATGTGTCAAGAGGTGATAAGAGCTGTGCAGAAAAATAAAGCAGCATAAGGGAGATGGAAATGGTAAGTGATGGAACAAGCACAGGGCCATGTGCTGTTTCCTGTCTCTAGGTCAGGGAACGTGTCCCTTTAAGATGGCATTGGAACAGGGGACTGAACAATGGGAGGAGCAGCCATGCAAGTATCTGACGACAAGTGTTCTGGGCAGAGGGAATAGCACATCCAAGGACCCTGAGGCCGATGTATGCTTGGCATATTCAAGGAAGCTCAAGGAGGCCAGGTGGTGTGAGTAGGGATAGGAGGTGAGGCAGGGGAGGTGCCAGGACATTGACGGCTCATTGGGCTGACTGTGTGATAAGGCTGAGAGTATTTTGGTAGAAGAGGTAGTCTTGTTTTCTAACTTTTGGCACATGCCAAGGGGCAAAGGAGTGTGTTTTAAGACACAAAGAAAGCTCTGTGGTAGTGGGCGTATATGTGATGTTGGTTTCCCTTACGAACCCCAGCACCTACTCGGCATGGGCAGAGCACCTTGCACAATGCCTGTGTGGAGCAGCTACCCAGTCAATGACAACTGTTGTTGGTTGTTACCAAGTTTGGTGCTAGTCAGAAAGCCTGGGTTCAAGTCCCAACTCCAGCACTCGCTGTCTTGTCTGTGTGACCTCCAGCAAGTCACCTGACTTCCTGGGCCTCTCTTATGATGTGTGCTTGTGTCAATGAGTGGATTGATTGAGAAAATGAGTGGGGAATGCTCAACATAGTGCTTGGCATTTGGTAAGGGCTCGATAACTGTTGCTCATTCTCATCATCAGGGACTTTCCCTAATAGCATGGAGAGGAGAGATGTCCTATAGACACAGTTAATGTTATTTTATGGGTATTTCTAGACCTTCTTCCCCGTTGCTATCTTCCTTGCTTTGTTTACATGTTCATGCTCACCAGTCCCCCATTCTGTATCTCTTTTCCCCTTATTCTGCTTTATTTCTCCTCCCCCACAGCCATTAACATGTGACCTGCTAGATGTCCACTTCCCTAGTCTGTCTCCTTCAACTAAAATGTAAGCACCCTGAGGGCAGGAACCTTTTCTTCTTTAGTTTACTGATGCAACTCCAGCGCCGAGGACGGTGCCTAGAGAATGGTAAGTTCACAGGTAGCGTCTGTTGAATAAATTAATGAAAAACAAATTTCAGGGGAGCTCTTCCAGCCATCGGTAACAATGGGTAACACCTCCAATCCCATGCCTTGGCATCAATATTTAGAGCTCTGGACTTTCTAACACAGAGCATTGTTCTTTTACATCATTATCATGAGCATTAGGAAACTGAACATCTCACATTTCGAGTCTGACAAGTTGGAGAGCTCCCGAAGTCAGAGCAATTTACTTTATGGGAACAGGCAGCCAGCCTGATCTCTACTCCAGCCTCGTGCAGTCCTCTGGGGCCTCACTCTGCCAACCACCCTGCAAGCGGAGACCAGGTAGCCCGGCGCTGTAAATTTCTTCCATTAGTAACTGCCACACGGTCCTTTCCTCCACTGACTTGGCTTCTCGCTTAAGTCACATAATTCAACTTGTAATTTCTCCAAAGGGCCATTTCAGACATTTCACATCCTGAAATTATAGGGATTGTATATTTTAGGCCATTTGCAGCCCTGCCTTATCCACCAGAGATTGGGCGTAGAAAGATGGAGGAGACATAAGATTTTCTTTGGCCACGTTTGGTCTAATCAGTATGAACTTCACAAAGAACATCTTGCTCATTTCCCCAGAGCTGAGGGAGACTTATGGAAGCTGTTCTACAAAATAGCAATTGTGTTTTATTTGTCATCCCTGTATTTTCTTGGGGAAGCATGGCCTGGGGTGGTTTTTGCACTGGGTTGCAGATCTGACTTAAATCTCCACATATATTTCCAGAGGGTGATTTAGTGTGGCAAGTAGCAACAAGCACGTCTCTAACAACCGCTATGATAAAAACTTTCACATTGGAGATTCAAGGATTTTGGTTCATCTGGTTAACTAAGGTACATTCGTGTCACCCAGCTGGTCACCTCCTTTTTTTTTTTTTCCTCTAAGGTTTGTAAGTCAACTGCTGTGAGTCACATATGGAAATTACCTGTGTTTGCAAAATGTCTTTGAGAAAGAAATTTTACCTTTAAATCTCTCCTAAAATAAAAAGAATGACCTTCATTCCACTTGGACCTCATCAGGTATGAAAACTCAGCCTAGCAAAATGCTAATCTTCACCCTGGTGGGATCAGAGACTTTGTGCCCGGAGAAATCACAGGAAAGCTGCTTTCGGGGGAACTCTGGCTGGCAAGGCATTGAAGAGCACACAGGATGCTCCGCTCCCTGCCAGGCAGGCAGGGGTTGGGGGATGAGATCAGCTTTCCTGAATAGAGATCTAATTTAAATAACGGCAGATTTAAATAAGAGCAGATTCATTTGCTCCCACTAGATCAAGATTGCCAGAATCTGCCCAGGGTAAAGTGTGCATTTATAATGAAGCTGGAGGTGGGGATGGGGGGTGGCTGTTGCCAGTGAAAGAACTGTCACTCGTCCTGGAACAGGAAGCGTGGGCATCCCTTCCGGACAACAATGGAGAGGGACTTCCTCTACTCTATATCCCACGGCAAGGGGTCACGGGAAGGGTGGGAACAGTCCTGACAGGTGAGTGTGATCACGGAAACTCTGGTCGGGTTGGGGTTGTGCAGTGGGAACAATGGAGGTGAATGGGCATGCAGATTTGAAAACATTAGGTAGGTAAAACATCACAATGCTGGCCCAGGCCCAGGGTGGCAGAAAGCCAGCTTAGGCAAGTGCAGCAATGAGAGGGAGACTTCCTGGCCACCCCACTGCTGGGTGGTCCGTGAATGGAGAGGTAGGTGACATCATTGAGTCCCTCCCTTCCCTACTGGAAGTACTAATACATCTATCTGTTCCTTTCCTGCTCCTCAAAGTAACCTAAGTGAAAAGAATATCCAGGGTAATTCACTTATATTAGGGTGACCGGCCAGAAATAATAAAAAGAGATTCAATTAGCTATAAAATGTGAGTACGTGTGACTGAGAGGGGGTGGTTGAGAGCTGTATGGGGCAGCTGAGAAGGTTGACTGCTCTCGGACACCCTGGAAAGGTGCAATCGCCTTCAGAGAGCCCAGGTATTTATGAGCTTCTTCCTAAATGGAAAAAGTGCAGTACAAATTGCAGAAATTGCTTTAGTTCTCATAACAGATGCCTCCCCCAAGCTGAAACCCAGCCTGGTGCCCTGCAGCTGATACTGGATCTTTTATGTTGTTCTAAATTAAATTCAGAGCAATTCAGCCCCTGCTGCAAGTACTATTATGTGGGCTTACTTGCACTAAATCTATGTTTATGGGAACATAAACTACATGTTGTTCCTATCATCAGATTTTATTATTGATGATGATTTCAGATATGCGCCCATCGACTGCCCTTTTAATCACTGTCAGTCATTCTTTTCTATTGCAGTCAGGTTTGAAAGAGCAATGATGATTTTAAAATAAAGCCCTTCTTCCACTCAACTGTATTTAGGGCTAATTAAGAGTAAATAACTATTCCCAACAAGGAAGGCGGGATCCAAGCAAATCTTTGACAAATGCAGCCTTCCCTTTGCAGGAACATATTCTTGTCCGCTGCCAGTAAATATTTCCACACAACCAGAAGAAACGTTGAATTTTCCCCCATTCAGAATGTCATGCTGCTCTTTGATACAAGTAGAGAAAAATAAATACTCCTCAAGACCAGGAAGGAAAACACAAGAAACATTTAATTAAGAAAAAAATATATAATTCCCCATCTCTTTTGGTGTCGCCCGGTTCCATTTGCTGTCCTCAGCTGCGTGAAGCAACTGAATGCAAGCACAGGCTCTTGGCTCCCACTCGAGTCTGACATTTCCCCTGAAGCTCCCCACCTCCTTCCACTCCCACCCTTTCTGTGATGCAACACAATTCATTCATTATGTTTCGAAGGTTGCAGTCAATTGCTCCAAGACAAGAATGCAAAACGGATAGGACCAGACTTCCCAAGTTACAAAGGTTCATCTTGATTTCAGCTCCCTAGGCTCTCCTGCAGTGTGTTACCCCAAAACGTTCTCTGTTAAATTTTGCTTTGATTGGACCTTTTAATTTCCCCTTTCATTTAAAGATGAGAGACACTGTTCCTTTGAAAATTGTAGATTTTAATGTCTTATATTTTCACTTTCCATTGGAATCTTACAGCTATTTTTATGCATTTCTTCTAAATGATAATAGTTAAAATGAAATATCTTCCCATTCTAGGGTAGAAGAAAGAAAAATTTCATTAAAAGACCCATAAGCTCAGAAAAATTGGACTGGATGAGGGAAGAAAATACACTTTGAGCTATCCACATGGAAATATAAGAAATATATTTCTTATAGTTATCCCTATTTATGGAAAAGTAAGAAATCTATTATAAAGCATAGAGTTGGAATAAATTAACATAAAGAAGAAATAAACATGGGTTTTTTAATGCAAACACATTTAAATAAGAAATTTTTATATATGCATTCAACAAAGAGCGGTTGAATATCAACAATGTAAGTCCTCCTTACTAATTTTTCCAACTAAAGTTTCTTAACTCTTGTTTTTGTTGATTCTCCAAGGAGTCTAGGAATATTATTAATCTTCAACAATTATTTTGAATTAATCCACTTTAAAGTTATAGGCAGATCCCAGTTTACTAATTGCACCAATGTGCTAAGTTTTGCTGTATATTGATTATAATATCTGAGTTCAATTATCCTTTCCACAACTCTTTGTTGAGAACCTATTATATGTCAGGTAGAGTTCTCAGTGCTGAGAATATGGGAGTAAAAATGGTGACCTGCAGACTCTGAGCCTGCAAAGCTTACATTCTTTTTTTTTTTTTTTTTTTAGGCAGAGTCTTACTTTGTTGCCCGGGCTAGAGTGCCGTGGCACCAGCTTAGCTCACAGCAACCTCAAACTCCTGGGCTCAAGCAATCCTACTGCCTCAGCCTCCCTAGTAGCTGGGACTACAGGCACGCGCCACCATGCCCGGCTAATTTTTTCTATATATTTTTAGCTGGCCAATTAATTTATTTCAATTTTTTAGTAGAGACAGGGTCTCGCTCTTGTTGAGGCTGGTTTTGAACTCCTGACCTTGAGCGATCCGCCCGCCTCGGCCTCCCAGAGTGCTAGGATTACAGGCGTGAGCCACTGCGCCCGGCCAGAGCTTAGATTCTAATAAGCAAGATATCCAATAACAAATAGGTACATCGTATGTGCTATAAATAAGGAGATAGACGTTATCAGACAGAGCAGCTTTTTAGAGAGAGTCACCAGGGAAGGCCTTTCCAAGGAGGTGACTTTGGAACAAAGACTGTAATGGGCAAGGCAGAGGGTGGTGGGAGATGAGCCTGTCCTTGCAGGTCACGGCAAGGACTAGGGCTTCGAGTTTGAGGGAGAACGGGAGGCTTGGCTCGCCAATGTTGCATGATATAGTTTGCATTTTACAAAGACCTCTCTGGCTAAATGGAGAATTGACTCTTGCATAGGGTTGCCAGATAAAACGCAGGATGCCCAGTCAAATTAGAATTTCAGATCAATAACAAATAATTTTCATATAAATATGTTCCAAATATTGCATGGAGAATACTTATACTCAAAACAGTTTATTGTGAGGCCAGAACCTGGGAAATAAAATGCAGGAATCACTAACCAACCTGAGAATAATTCTTGTATGGGTCACTGTTCTGTTTTCCCACTCCCGTCTCCTCCCACCCTCCAAGTAAACGCCCCTGACTTGCTGCTCATGGGTATCCGGTGGGAGGTAAGGCTGTGGGCCTTTGGCCAGTGACTCCTTTTCCCATCTCTCTCTTTGACATGCCCCTGCCTACTTCATCTCTCCAATTTCAACCTAGGCTTCTGACCAGTGGCTTTGCCCTCCCTTCATAATGTGCTAAAATCTCATAAAGAGAGAAAGAGAGAGAGAGAGAGAGAGAGAGAGAGAGAGAGAGAGAGAGAGAGAGAAAAGGGCTAGTCATCGTTTCTAAGCACCAGGGCTAACATGCCAAATGTGCTTGGGTACACTTGTCAGCTCTTGACTCTCCCCCCATCATTATTAACTATGAGAACAAGATGATCCACTACCCAATAGCAATTGGCATTGTTAAAAAAGATATTATAAATAATTGTCGATAATGAGGGGGTCATTCTGTAGACCCTGGGTACAAGAAAGAGAGCTAAGAGAAAGTTTTCAATGAGAAATGAAAGTGACATTTTCTGTTTCTTAGCACTTAAGGAAACCAAAAATTATAGACAGTTGAAGAACTAAAGCTGGTTTCCTAGGGTAACGTATTAGTATGCTCAGGCTGCCATAATGAAATACCACAGATGGAGTGACCTAAACGCCAAAAATTTATTATCTCACAGTTCTGGAGGTTAAAGTCCAGGGTCAAAGTGTTGGCAGGTTTGTTTTTCTCTGAGACCTCTCACCCTGCCTTGCCGATGGTTCCCGTGTCCTTACATGGTCTTTCCTCTGTGTGTGCACGTCCCTGGTGGCCCTTTGTGTGCCCACATTTCCTTGTCTTACAAAGACACCAGCCAGAGTGGATTAAGGTCCACCCTAATGGGCTCATCTTAACTTAATTACCTCTATAAAAGGTCCTCTCTGCAAATATACAGGGGTCACATTCTGAGGTACTGAAGGTTAGAGCTTCAACATACGAATACTGGGGGACACAATTCAGCCCATTGCAAATGAGGATACACTTGTAATGACAGTTGATCACCCACAGCTGAGGGACTGAAGGACCAAACTGGGTCCCCAGAACAGCGGATAGGAGGGCTTTCCACCAGTGTCAGGATGAGACACAAATAAATGGATCACAGGGTCGCATACTCACCTGGGCCTGACATCCTTTTTAATCTCAACCGTGAAACATCGGTTTTCTCATTGGATGAGTGTTCACCTGTTCTTTTCTCACAAGGAGTAAACTAGACCATAAAGAATATAGAAGGATTGTAAAAGCACGCATAACACATAATTAGAAATTTAATTCTTAATATCCTCAGATCTGTAAAGTTTGATAATCATCCTCATAGAATATGTTAAGGATTAAAGTATTTTTGGTTTTTTTGTTTGTTTGTTTGTTTTGGGTTTTTCAGGTCTTTTTTTGTTTTTGACATGGCAAACAGCATAATAAGGCTTTTAATGGTGGGAGAGTAGTATGTGCAAAAGAAAACTTTGGAAAGCACTACCCAGAGTAGCACCTTTAACATTTTTCAGAAAGTATTAATCTGGTGTTAGAGGAGAGTGAACCCCTGGCTGGGAGAGGAATATCTTAGTCACCTTGGGCTGCCACAGCAAAATCCCATAGACTGGCTGGCTTCAACAGCAGAAATTTATTTCCCACAATTCTGGAGGCTGGAAGTGCAAGACCAAGGTGCCAGCCTGGTCAGGTTCTGGTGAGGGCCTTCTCTGGGGTTGACTTCTCGCTGGGTCCTCGCATGTAGAGAGGGAGCAAGCTCCAGTCTCTTCCTCTTCTTATAAGGACACTAATGACATCATGGGGGCCCTACCTTCGTGACCTCATCCAAACCTAATCCCCTCCCAAAGGCCTCACTTCCAAATTCCATCACATTGGGGGTTAGGGCTTCAACATATGAATTTGGGGGGACAAACATTGAGTCCATAGCAAGAAAAGAGAAAAAGGGTAGTTGTGCTTTATCAAAAATATATATTTGAACTTTACATTCTGTTCTATAGCATACTTGAACTTTTTTTTTTTTTTGATAGAAAAGCTATGTTACTTTTGTCCTCCAAGTCCACAAGACAGTTCATGTTCCAGTAAGCTGTATCATGTTTGCCTTATAACTTTGCCTTACCCCTAGCATCCTAGTCTTAGATCCCTGGTTCTTTGTGCCCCAGTTTGAGAATCGTGACCTCAGAGGTTTAACTGCCCATGAATAGCAGAGAGTAGACCCTTCAGACAAAAAAGTCTGACTCATACCCTCATTAAGCCTTGGACACAGGATCTGCTACAGGCATCCTATGAGTACTTAAAGGTCTACATTCTAGTGCAGACAAAGGCAGAATTTCTCCTTTCCCATCCCAAGGAAGCCCCTTTACAAACCTCCCTGGCTATTCCGGGAGCTCCCACCATTTTATTGGTAGTTACTATATCAGTTATCTATTGCTACAGTTATGCTGCGTAACAAACAACCACAAAACATCAGTGGTATAAAATAATAAACATTTCACTGGTGACTTGATGAGTTGGCTAGATAGTTCTACTGATCTTGGCTGGGCTTGGCTAAGCAGTTCTTGTCCTGGCTGGGGGGTCACTCCTATGTCTGGCCATTGACTGGCTTTTGATTCACATGGGATGGTCTTGGCTAGGATGACTGGCTTTGCTCCACATACTCTCTCATGCTCCAGCAAGCTACGCCAGGCTTGCTCTCATGGTGCAGGGAAGAGAGTAGAGGCATGGAAGGCCTCATAAGGCCTGGTTCAGAGGTGAGGCCACATTCTATTAGCCAAAGTCAGTCAAAAGGGCAACCCAGATAGACGGAGCAGGAAAATAGACTATACTTGTGATGATGAGAGAAGTAACAAAGTCACATTGGAAAGGGCACAGATTCAGAGAGGGTTAGAGGATTGGATTATTTTCTCAATTTACCACAAGTAGGCATCTGAGCCATCTGTTTTTAATAAGCAAAACTCTATGTTCATATTGCCTTTTTCCCTGCTGCTTGCTTATGGAGGCCAGGTAATCTAACTGGAACCCAGGATAAAGTATTGTGGGAAGATTTTAGCCATCTTTGGACATGAGTTTCAGCTACTCATACATACTCATCATTGGGGATCGGAGAAGTGCGGATCTCCCCCAGTAATGACTTCCCTGAAGTCTGGTAGCTTACTGATGATGAGATTGCTTTGTTAGATGGGGCCAAATCCTCGAGAAAAGTGAGATAGAGATTTGTGAGAAATGTATTACAGTTGTGACAATTTGACATCTGCTTAAGCAAAGAGTTCAATCATACAGAGAAAGAAAAGACTGTCAAAAATGTGGAGGAGAAAATTATGTAAGTCAGTGATGCTTAGATATACAGAGGAAAAATAAATCATATTTTTGAAGTTAGTTCAAGAAACTTTGGTAATTATGAACCAGATTTATAGCCCCTAACATGTAGGGTTTTTTTCCTGGAATCACAGCACACAGTTAAAAGGGAATATACAAAAGAAGCTTCTCTCTTCATTTTTAAAGTATATGTTGTTACATTACTCAGATATTTATTCCTCTTTATCCACAACTCAAGAAGAATATTGGGGACAGGAGAAAAGGATATATAGTTTTGGAATAGCCATGCAGAGTACATTTTAGAACCTAGAGTGAAGTGTCACAGAGAACTATGTTGATTGGACATTACATTCCATATGTCAGGCACTGTGACAGGCACAGTTATGTTATTTAATCTCCACCATAACATTATGGGATAGGCATCAACAGGCCCTGATTTTACAGGTGAAGAAGCAGCGGCTCAGAGAAGACAAGTGACTTGCTCAAATTCTCACAGCTGTGAGAGCAAAAGTCAGGAATTGATGCCCAATTTTCTGTTGTCCATTTTTTTCTTCCTGGCTGCAATTGTCTCACTATAACTGACCACTACCATCTCGGGTAATTGTTTACACATCTTTGTAATTTGAAAACTTAGAAAAATTATTACATTTGTTTTTTTCTCCCTTTGTTTGGTTTTGTTTCCTCTCAAAGATGGAGAAAGGAGGCCTATCTAATGCCACATGAATGCTTCACCCTTTCTTCATGCTCTTGCTCTGGAATGATCTTTGTTAAACTGACGAAAGAGATACCAATCCTTAGGGGCACGAGCCAGCAGGAGTGATAAACACAAAGGGTGTGATGACTCCAAAGTCTGCAAATTTGAGGAAGAGCTTTGGTCCAGGTCAGGTTTGGGAGAGAGAAGTGACAACTGCTCATACCAGATATGTGCCCTGGGCACTGCTGCTGTGGGCACCGTGCCAGCTTCCCCGGGGAGGTATTTATAGTTCTGAAGAACAGCAGAACTCATTCATTCATTCTACGTGCCCTACCAGACAGTTAGGGTAAACAACTTTCACATGCATTTCCTGTTAGCTAAAAAAAATTCCATCGTGGTCCTAGTCCAATAGTATTTGAAAATTCCCTTTTTGTATTTCCTCTAAAAGTACTTTCTTTTGCAAGAGATTTCCTGGACGTGATATCATCCTAACTATTTCTTGACCAATTTTAACACTGATCACTTCAAATCTAGACAGTTTACTCAACTTTACAAGGTAGTTAGGGTCACTCGGGGAATGTCCAGAACAGTGATGACAGGAACACTTCAATTCCGCGGCCAGATCCTACAGTCGGAGTTGCGTGCGACCCTTCTGCCTGATGAACGTTTACTACATAGCTCGGAGACAGAGCTAAGTGGTTGTGGAGTCGTGAGGAACATTTATAAAGCAGCTAAGAAAATTGTGAAGGGAAACATGAAATAACTTGACGCCCTAGTTCTTACTGAGTGCTTAAGAGCAAACTGTTCAGAATTGTTGCAAAAGTTAACACCTCCAAAATTGTCACTCAGTTCCCTGAATAGAGTTCAGAGTTCAGTACTTCCCACTTCCCTGTCTCAGCTTCTCTCAATGATTCGCAACCAGAGGAAGCAACACCCCCTCAACCTCTGCTCCCAGGCTCCCCAGGGTAGGGTGTAGGCAGAGAAGAAGTTAAATCCAGCTTCACACAGATTTGCTCTTCTATAAGAGTCTTGCCTCAAAGATAAGAGAACATGAGAGAGAAATGTTGGCATCTTGTTGATGAATCACTTGAGACAATGCTAAGTCATTCTTAGAAAAGGATAAGGAAATAGGCATTTGATTTTGAAGTTTGAAGTTAGAGACAGTTCCAGAACTTATTATGGAAATGACATTTGCCATAGATAAAGTCTAGTTGAGAAAGACGTGTCTCCTAGCATGAGAATCTTTTCAGTCTCATGAAATTTGGCAGCTTCCAACAAAAGAACAGGAGATAGAGACCAGCACCTCTGGCCAGAGTGGCTAGTTATCGATATATTTATCTCAGGGTTGAGAATCCTGGCTTTGTTCAAAGGAAATCCCACTGGTCCCGCCCACTCACTGGATTCAAGAGCCCTCAGCCATCCATGGAGGTGCCACTGATAACCCCAACAGCATGAGGGCAGGAGAACAAGCCACTGTCCAGGGCTTGGATGGTTGGCCTGCTTCAACCTGGTAAACCTGGGAGTCGGCCCTCTCCTGACCAAACCTAGACAACACAGGGCAAGATTACAAATGGCATTGACGTTTCTCAGATACAGAGAAGGTGGGAAAGGGAAAAATGAGTGAGTCCTTGGAAATTAACTGGTTCTAGCCCTATAGCTGCCAAGTGCCAGTTACTGTGCAAATCAGAAGATCCCACCTGCCTTCTGGATGTGAGGTTGATTTGGCTTCAGCAGGGGTCTCTTCATTGATCGAAAGGGTTGCCCTGGCTCACCTGGCTGGCTAAGAGGAGGCTCCTTCCTTCCCAGACCAGCATTCTCTCTTCTTTAAACCTTTGTCCCCCAGAGGTACAAGTTATTTCACTAAACTTCCCAGGATATGAGACTATTCCTTCCCTTTCCTTCCCTTCTCCCCACTCCCACTTCCGACAGAAAAGGCATCAGCATCAACCAGGGCCTTGGAGCCACGTTTCAACTCAAGATGCCTCTGATTTATTTTTACAGGAAAGAGGAGTGAGTGGGTACAGGATCCTTTGGAATTTGAACGGAACTCCTTTGCCCAGAGGGGTGATGACTTGGGTGTCAATTCCCACTTTCCTTCTAAATGTTCTCCTCAAGAAGGAACCCAGAAAAGCCATCCTTAGTCATCAGCAATCAAATGTATAAAAATCATGAACCTCGTCTGAATCATCTTTCCAACCAGAAGTCAATCTGAGGCAGCTGTTGGAGAATCAACCCTCACCTTCAAGTGAGCTGCTTGTTTTAATTGGCAACAGAGCAGAGAAGCATTCACAATCCACTAGAAAAAAGAAAAGAAAAAAATAACAATATCGCTATTGGGGAAAAAAGGAAAAATGAACAAGCTTATAAAAACATACTGTTATAATTCATATTTTTAAAACACTTCACATTTTTATAAAGTTCAGTTCAGCAAAGATTTTTTTGGAATGTTTACTGTATGCTAGACAATCTGCTAAGTTCACAAGATAGAAAGATGAGTAAGACTAAATCTTTCTCCTCGAAAAACTATGCTAAGCACGTGGTAGACATTCAATAAATGTCAATTCTCTTCTTTCTGCTAGTGACAAAAATTCTGCATGTAATGAATATTTATTGTGATTGCTATGGTGGTTTTTTTTTTCTTGTTTTTTTTAAATATACTGTGTCAGAGAAGGCTAGCTAGCCTCCCAAATACATTCTCACCTTCTTTGCCTGGGCACATTAACAAAATACATTTCCCAGCCTCCTTTGCAAATAAATGTGATCATGTGATTAAGTTCCAGCCAATGGCATGTGATCAGATGCAATGAGTTGCTTCCAGGCCGAGGATTTTTAATAAGTGGCTGTACCTTCTCCCACAGCATGTAAAATAGATTGGTCTTTATCCTGAGGACAATGGTGGGAAGAATTTTTAAACAAGGAGATAGTCATGATCAAATCTGCTCCAAGTAAAATCCTTCTGGTAGCTGGTAGGAGATGGATTGCAAGACAAGATGATAGGGCAAGGAGAGCAATTCACAGGCTATTGCAAGAATTCAGATGAAAAATGATTAGGGCCTGGATTAAATAGCGTTTCTGGGTGTGAAGAAGGGAGACCTAAATAAATATTACACCTTCAGTCCTCAGTTGCTAAAAGTGATTTGAAGGCAGATGGGGACAGGAAATGTGATAACTTTGTCTTGATCCCATAACTCACTGGACACAATCAGGAAGAGAGGCTTCACCACTTTTTCTTCTTGCTCCTGCTCCTCCTCCTCCCGATCCCTGATAATTTTCTATTTTTCAAACATCAGGATACACGCTGGAGTAAACATACAAGGAATACAATGTTACTGAAAAGTCAAAATTGTATGGTTGCATTCCACATCCAAACAAACTATAGTCAAATACCACCATAAATTATTTATAAAAAAGCTTCAATCAGCAACTTTATGGTTAGCCAATGGAAAGAATTTTGCTGGAGAAAAATACTAATAAACAGAAAGCATGCAAAAGGAACACTTAGAAGAGTGTTTTAGACTAGGATTAGTTAGACTAGAATGCAGGAAAGAAAACAATGAGGAAAGAAATTATTTTAGCACAGAATTTATAACCATTTTTGTAATAAAAGGAAAAATATGTAATTTGCAATAAAAAATTACAAAAGGCTTAGACATTGGGTTAGGTACCAGGAAACTGCAATAGAGTCGGTGGCCTAAATCATTGGCAGGATATTGTAGAGACACATTTACATCCTTGGTCTTAATTAGGCAACTTAAATCTTTTAAATAGTCCACCATAGCAAAGCATGCTAACACTGTCATTCTGAACCTCAGAATTTGAAATGATATCTCTTGACCTTGATTTTATAGAAATCTTTTTCCTTAATTAAGCTGGGGAAGATAGAGCTTTGCAAAAATTCAGAAATATCTTGTTTCCAATTAGTCAGCTTCAGTGTTTTTCCTTTGACCTCACTTTCAGCTATAAGCCTATGGTACACCTTTAGCTGTATGTGAATATTCCTAGCACTTAGTATTTGATTGATTTACAAATCCTAAGTTAACTATCCAAACTTTTAGGAAAAACTACAAGCCCACCTTTTTAATAAAATTGATTTGGGAGAAAAGCAAACCATTTTGGCAGTCTAAGAGACTGTAGTTTTGACTGTAAGGAAAGGTAACTTTTTAAAAAATACGTTTTTGTCTCATAGTGTTCTTAGTAGACAGAAAAATGGTTCATTCTTTGAAGATAAAAAGAATCAGATTAAGAAGGGAAACATCTGCCAATAGAAATAGCAGTGAGAATTAGTTATGCATCCTGGAAAAATAAGATTTAAACCAGCTATGTTGATATTACTTAGTGAGATTGGACAACAAAATTGGTAACAATATTTATTATTCAACTATTTTATGAAAATCCTATGAAAATAATTGGAAATAGAAATATTAAATTGCTTCAGCAGAGAGAATGTGTATTCCTTCACATCTACGCTCAACATTTTGCAAGTCTATAGTAAGAGCTTGGAAGAAGAATACCAAAAAAAAAAAAAAAAAGAAAGAAAACTTCAATATGTGAAACAGATATGGAAGTTAACTGTGAAGCAAGGTTTTATATAGCAAACTTTTTCCCACTGACTTTCTTCTTAAAATGGAATGAATATATTCTATTGCTTCAAAACAAAAATGACTTCCAGAAGGAAATAAAAATTTAACCCGAGAATGCACATGTTCTTGGCAGCATATATTTTAAGTGAATTAAATTGGCTATGTTACTCATATTAACATAAAAAATATATATGCCAAAAGTGAAACTTACCTGGAAGAAACCTGGAGTCATTGTGTGAAGAGATAATGCATTAAAATGTGGCATCTCCAAGCATCTGAGGTTTAATAATGTGGTAAATCCTGTGGATTCAAGGCTGTCCAAATTCAAGTTTCTCTTTTATGGCTTGTTTATAGCTTACTGCCACTTACTAATCCCTGTCAATTCAGATTGCATTGAATTTAGTGGTCAGTGATTCGTAAATTATTTGGGACCAATTATTAGCACTAGGGGAATAAACCACTGTGCCATGATGGTTATTTATACCATCGCTGCTTAAGGTGTGGTCTGCAAACCTTTTATGTCTTAGTACAGAAACTAAGACTAGATGTCAAGAAACTTTTATCCAAATTCGTTATTGCTATGATATCTAAGCATGCGCTTGAGAAGTAGGAGTGTCTTGTGCAACTACAAATAGACTGAAATAATCAGTCAAAGATAGATTGGAAATTTTTTTTAAAAAAGTCTTGTACCACAAATAGATTGGTCTATATTGAAGTAGGGGATATAATCATAGTACAAGTGTGGGGACAAGAAGGTGCCAGATAGAAAGGGGAGGAATATTTTGATCATCCCAAAGTTAATTTTTCAAAAAATTAAAAAGTTTCCAAAGGGCAGTGGGAACCACTAAAACTATAATCCACTTTCTGTATTTGAAACTTGGGGTATAGTCCAGGGAAAGGCACATAACCCAGTTGTCTGTCTGACAGCTAATTTTCAAAATTTATTATTGATAATAAGTAAAAAATAATGCAAAGTTGATAAAATCACCTAAAATCATATTATCTGCAGATAATCACCACTAGTATTTTGAGGAAACATTCCTAAATTATTTCCCATATCATCCTGTTCACTTAAATGATCATAATTATTTCCAAAGTCTACACATATACATCTCCATCAATATTATTAATAACTGCAGAATATTCTATAATTTGTTTAAATAATCTGCTACTGTTGAGTATTTAGGTTATTTAGATTAATTATATATAATATCACATACCTTTTTCCATTTTTTACTTTTAAACTACTTGTGTCTTTATGTTTAAAGCATGTTTCTTATAGACAGCATATAGTTGGGTCTTACTTTTTAATCTGACCTGACAATCTCTACCTCTTCATTGGGGTGTTAGACCACCTATGTTTAACATGGTTATTGATATAGTTGAAGTTTAAATCTACTATTGCCTTGACTTCCTCACCAAGCTCCAGCAAGGATCAGCTCAGCATCTGTCTTGATGGTTTTCAAATGAATTCTGGATCTCATAGCATTTCATCCTTAAAATATTTCAGGATCTATCTCTAAAATGTAAGGACAGATTATTAAAAAAATTCCACACTACCCTGATCACAATTTGACAAGAAATCCCCAAATGTCATACAATACACACAATATCAGGGATTAAATTTCTCTTATTTTCTCATAATTTTCTTTTTTTCTACAATTGGCTTCTTTCAGTCAGGATCTGAACAGGGTTGTCTATTGTATTTGGCTGCTCTCTCTCTCTCTGAGGCTGCTTTTAATCCATGGTTCCTTCCACCTCTTCCCACCTTCCTCCTCCTCCTCCTCCTCTTTCTTCTCCTTTGTCTTCTCCCCTCTGCTCTCTTTTTTTGTGATTTATTTATTTATTTATTACTTATCTTCTTTGTTCTTTTAGTCCTCTTTTTTTCCCTTCTATGGCATTTATTAAGTATTTCTTTTAAATTCGATTTAATCTCCTTTGTTGGCTTCTTAGCTGAAACTCTTGTGTTATCATTGTAGCTGTTTTAAGGTTTATAGCATATATCTTTTACTTGTCACAGTTTACCTTCAAGTGATATTATACCATTTCACATGTAGTATAAGAATATTAGAAAATTTCTCCTCTCTTGGCTAGTTGTGCTATTTTTGCCAAACATTTTGCCTCCATGTGTGTTATAAACCCCACATATATTGTTATTTTTGCCCTAGACAATAATCTTTTAAAAAATCTTCAATAATAAAAAAGACTTTCATATTCATACACATAAATATATGTTCTAGTGTTCTTTTGTTACCATTTCTAGTGTTGTTTAGATTCCTTGGTGTAGATCCAGATTTCCATCTGGTATCATTTTTCTTTTGCCTGAAGGATTTGCTTCAACATTTCTTGCAGTGTTGGTTTGCTGCTGATGACTTCTTTCAGTTTTTGTGTGGCTCAAAATGACTGTGCTTTGCCTTGGTTTGTGAAAGGTAATTTCAACAGATATAGCATTCTAGTTGACAGATTTCTTCTTCTTCTTCTTCTTCTTCTTCTTCTTCTTCTTCTTCTTCTTCTTCTTCTTCTCCTTCTTCTCCTTCTTCTCCTCCTCCTCCTCCTCCTCCTCCTCCTCCTCCTTCCTCTTCCTCTTCCTCTTCTTCTTCTCCTCCTCCTTTCAGCGCATTAACACAGTGCACTGTCTTCTGGTTTGGACTGTTTCTGGCAAGAAATCTGTCATCATCCTTAACCATGTTGTTCTTTGTGCTATGTATTAATACCCTCTTTCCTCTGGCTGATTTTAAGATTTACCTTTATTACTGGTGTTCTGCACTATGATTATGATGTACCTTGTATTTTTCTTCATTTTATTGTTCTGGGGGTTGTTGAGCTTCTCAAATATATGTATTTATGGTTTTTATCAAATCTGGAAAAATTTCAGCCATTATTTGTGTCTTTTTGTATCTTATATCTTTATATCTTCCAAGTTCAACCTTTTCTGTAGCTTTTTGAACACACAGAATACAGCCATAATAACTTTTAATATCCTCGTCTACTATATTCTATTAATATCCTGTGTGTCATTTCTAGATTGGTATCAGTTGATTTTTTTTTATCATCAGGGGTCATAATTTCCTATTTTTTAGCATGCCTTAATTGAATGCAAGGTGTGGTTTTTAACTTGTTGGGTGCTGGATATTTTTGTATTCCTATAAATATTCTTGAGTTGTGGTCTGAAGCACAGTTAAGTTACTTGAAAATGGTTTAAACCTTTCAGACCTTGCTTTTAAGCTTTGTTAGGAAGTTCTAGTCAGTGTTTAGTCTAGGGCTAACTTTTCCCAACTACTGAAGGCTATTGTTACCCTGGTAATTTCACTGACGCAAAAGCCTTCTGAGCGCTCCAAGCCTCCATGAATTCTGAGGATTTCCACTGTGGCTTGTTGGATCATGAACCATTCCCAGCTATATGAGAATAGGCAGTGTTTCACCTATATTCTGTGAAGTAGCTCTTTTCCTGGGCTCAGGTAATTTCCTCACATATATGCCCTGTTCAGTGTTCAGCTGAGGACTCAAGGAAAACCCTCTGCAGATCTTTAAAGTTCTCTCTCTGGGCTGCCCTCTCTTTTCTGGTACTCTGCCCCATAAACTCCCGTGGCTCTTATCTCCA
Source organism: Cheirogaleus medius (assembly GCA_008086735.1). Lineage (NCBI taxonomy): Eukaryota > Metazoa > Chordata > Mammalia > Primates > Cheirogaleidae > Cheirogaleus > Cheirogaleus medius. The sequence continues at coordinate 60,434,614 of VBSM01001562.1, forward strand.
ACTCCTCAACTCAGTTGGGCTCAGGTAGACTCTGGGCTCTGCTTCAGTTTCCCCTTGCTGGACTGATTCCTGAAATCTCCATCCAGGCTGTAAGCTGGGGTCACCATAGGTCTCACTTCACTTGTTTTCTGTTTCTCAGGGATCACTGTCCTTTGTTGCCTGATGTCCACAGTCTTAAAAAGATTTGTTTCATTAATTTTTTTTTCTTGATATTTTGGTTGTTTCAAGCTAGGGAGTAAATCTAGTCCCTGTCAATCCATTTTGACTAGAAGTGCCCTTTTTATTGATTTTCAAATTACTTTATATATTAAGAATCTTAACCTTTCAGCTCTCTTATATATTGCAAACTGGAAGCTGTATTTAACTCAATCTTTGTGAAGTTACTCCCAAAGCCCAGGTCAAAAGGAAGAAAACCAAAAAGGCACAAAACTCTTACAGTTCCAAACTCTGAGCTAGACATAAGCCAAACCGGTTCTATGATTTGGACGTTGTATAATAGTGGTATGTCATGGACTCAGTTGCATTGCCCTGTAATAGGATTTTGATAAATAGACACCTAGGAATCAACTTTCCTATAAATAGGCCAGGTCCATACCTTCCAGTAAATTTTTTTTAAAAAAAAGCTAAATATGAAAACATTAAATTTAACTATTTAATTCATTTTTTAACTAATAGATATGTATTAAGCACTTACTATGTGCTAAGGGCTTTTCTAGACACAATAAATATCATTTGTTATTAAATATGAATTATAAATAAACTTTAATTAACACATGTCCAAAGGAATATAAAGCACTGACATTTCATAGGTTTCTCTACAACTTTAGGAGGTTGTAAGTGCTAAGAGATGAGATATTTCAACCCTAGGAAGCACAGATTTATTTTTAAGTGCTTTTTGCCCTGAGAAGTTGAAGAAAAACAAAAGGATATTTTTTCAAATGAGGGCAAATAATAGTTTATTGAAATTATCAAATGAGATAGATTTAATAAAAAAAATGTGAAAATATCTGACCTCTAGTAAATTATATACAATATTAGGGTATCAGACATTTGAGGGTAAGAAATTCAGTGCTTCAAAGATAGCTAATGCTGTCATTTAAATCTCCACAGTGGTTTGTTCAAAATGAAAGTTCTGACATTTCTAAAGTTATGATGATGTAAATAGAGGGTAAAAACAGTTCAAAAATTATAGGTTTGGATTATTCATTAGAATATGCTTATTACTCGGGATAAAATCCCAAAGTAAAGACAGATTCCCAAAATTTCACCAAATTATTTCCATTGCCAACTTAACACAATCATTATAACAATTATCAGTATCCACTATAATTAATTATCTAATAATTAACTTATAAGTAATGACCACAAATTACTTGCTAATCAACTATTTTGGAGTAATTTTAGGTTTACAGAAAAGCTGCAAAGGCAGTACTGAGTTCCCATATACTCCTCACACACTGTCCCCTGATGTTAACATCCTACGTTAAGAACTACAGTACATTTGTCAAAACTGAGAAACCAACATTGGTACTGTGAACTAAACTTCAATTGTATGGCATCACTCAGAAGCTATTTGAATAATGAATTTAAACATATATCTCTTTTAAGGAAAAAAAACACTGTCATTTTGGCTAAATTAATAACACCTTGAATTAAGTTTTAGAGATGTAACCCTGCATTGGGTTCTCTTCAGAAGACTTGAAAATCAGTGTCTGAGATGATGGGTATCCTGATCTGATCACCATACATTATATACATTGAAACATCTCTATTACCCCACAAATATGTACAATTATTGTCTGTCAGTTAAAAAAATAAAATAAAATATTTCTTAAGAAAGAAAAAATAATCTGAGCAGAATTTATAATGAAACCTTGCATGAGAGCTGATGTATCTCTTATGTTGGGCCTCAACTTTAACACACATTATCAGTCTCAGCAGCATATTCTCCCAGTGCCAGAAGACTCCAGAAAAGTTGGTTTTTCTAGTTTTTCCAACAACATTTTTAAATGTCTCAGGATTTTTTTTTTTTTTTTTT
>VBSM01001562.1:60445387-60460715 GCA_008086735.1 Cheirogaleus medius
TGCCCATCAGTTAGTTCCAATTTATTAAAGAGTACATGTGGTGTTTGTTTTTTCATTCTTGAAATACTGCACTTAGAATAATGGCATCCAGTTCCTTCCAGATTGCTGCAAAAGGCATTAATTCATCTTTTTTATGGCTTAGTAGTACTCCATGGTATACATATGCTATATTTCCACATTTTGGTAATCCACTCATGAATCAATGAGCACTTAGGTTGATTTCATATCTTTGTAAATGTGAATTGTGTTGCAATAAACATTCAAGAGTAGGTGTCTTTATGATAAAATGACTTCTTTTCCTTTGGATAGTTACCCAATAGTGGGATTACTGGATTGAATGGTAGGTCTACTTTTAGTGCTTTGAGAGATCTTCATCCTGTTTTGCAAAGAGGTTGTACTAATTTGCAGTCCTACCAACAGGGTATAAATGCTCCTTTCTATCTGTATCCATGCCAGCAGCTTTGTTTTTGGACTTTTTAATAAAAGCCATTCTAACTTGGGTAACGTGATATCTCATTGTGGTTTTAATTTGCATTTCCCTGATGATTAGTGACATTGAGCATTTTTTTTTCTATTTTTAAATAAACTTTTAATTTCAAAATGGTTTTAGAGTTACACAAAAATTGCAAAAATAGCATACAGCGTTCCAACATACCCAAACCTGGTTTCTTCTATTATTAACACCTCATATTAGTATGGTACATTTTTCTCAACTAATGAACCAACATTGATACATTAACTAAAGCCCCTACTTTATTCATATCTCCTTAATTTTTAATCCATTGTTGTATTACTGTTCCAGGATCTTATCCAAGCTATGACATTACCTTTAGTTGTCATGTCTCCTGGGGTTGTCTTGGCCATCATAGTTTTTCTGACTTTTCCTTGTTTTTGATAACTTTGAAAGTATAGTGGGAGTATAGGCCAGGTAAATTGTAGGATGCCTCTCTATTGGAATTTGTCTGATGACAAAATCCATAGAACTTACAGCAATCAGAGTTAACTTTAATGTATATAAATTTTAAAGGATCCTTTAGGAGTCTGAAGGACCCCAAGAAAGAATGCAGAATTTGAGCATTTTTTGATATGTCTATTGGCCATTTGTCTATCTGCTTTTGAAAAACTTCAGTTCATGTCTTTTGCCCACTTTTTAATAAGGTTGTTTGGTTTTTTTCTTGCTGACCTTCAGTTCTTTGTAGATTCTGGATATTAACTCTTTATCAGATGAATAGTTTGCAAATATTTCACATGGAATGTCCAAGCTCTGGGATCACACAAATTCTCCAGGGCCCATCACAGTCTGGGCAGGAGTTGGGAATAGGTGGGAACAGATGATGTGAAAACTGAAGGGCTGGCGCTCCCTGGGGTAGACAAAGGGACGCTATGGGCGGGGAAGCAGCATGGCACCCATGTCTCGGCTCTAGACCGTGGCTACGGGGAGCAACCCCGAAGGAACTGGAAGCCTGATGCTTTATTTTCAAGAAGTTCCCAGTTCAGTGGTTGCAGCTGCCATTGGGCTTGTGAGGGTGGGAAAGCTCCCTAGCAGCTCAGAGGCCCACTGACTACAGGAGATGAGAGGAAAGAAGAAATGAAACCCCCACCTACCCTCTCCACCAGGCTTCGAGCTTGTCCGGGGTTGATCTCTGCTAATATCTTTTTTCTTCCTGTTCTGCTTTGCAGCTTCTTCCCATGAAATCTCCAGCCAAGATCAGGAGCTGCGGGATGGGAGGGAGAAAACCAGGAGAGCAGGGAATTGGGAGGGCCGAGAGAGGGGTGTGCATAGCAGGACATGATCAGCTGAGAAGATGTCAGAGAAGTACCTGGTACCTTTCCCCCTGAACTACATCTGAGCTGTGCCCTCTCTCCTCCCCTGCCCCTGCCTTTATCTGAAACCTTTCCTTCCCTCTGGGACGATTTGGCAATCAATGCTTCTAGCCAGCCACCTTCTATCCCTCCAAACATTATTTTAAGTAAATATACTTTTCTATATAAAAGACCCTATTACTCACCAATGATCGATTACTAAATATCTAGGAATCAAACAGTTATCATTTCAACCTCTCTCCATGTGATATATTTGCTACATTTCCACTGACAAAAATGTTTCTCCTTGAGGTTTTTTTCCTATTATTTAAGAAAGCCTTTTTAAAATTGAGTTGCGTGTTTGTAAGTTTGACTTTTCATTGACCAAGTCTTAAGGCTTTGAGGGACTTTGAGCTAGAAACCATGGTGATGGCTCTTGTAAATATCACATTAGCATAATACGCAGTAGATTTGATGTTGCAGTGGGAATACACATTTTATACAGTACTAAAAATAGATTATTGAGATTATATCAAAACTAACTTGAGTAGTTGCACACATAAAATGGATCTTATGAGAAAATCTTCTGTTCCAAGGGCATTTACTGTTCTAAGAACTAAGCCTGTGTGCTACTGGACACATCATTTACCTAGTGTTCAGACCCCTTAGACAAAATAACTTCTTTTAATGAGTAATAAGATTCACAAAAGAAAATAACCTCATTTCACTTGATTATGTGATTTCACTTGAAACCACATAAAGTTCTTGGAAGAAAACCAATAAGGACAATAGTAAACAAATGTTTCATCTTATATGCACCATTCTTTCCTGTCCGGAGGAGTACATATTTAAGGTGTTCTGTTTTTGATGCAAGCACCGATGATGAAATACTTACTAGTGAAGGCTAGATTGCTTACCTATCACCTGCTTAGAGGTATTTTCTGTTTCCTGTCAATAACAATATCAAAAGCAATTTATTAATACACCTTGACATTTTCCATTTTTTTAATGTGGATCTTTGTGGATCCACATTTTTTTATGTGGATCTAGTCGCAACTGTGTTACCTTCAATGAAAACAGTGGGCAAATCTTCACTGATACCCTTTGTGATTCCCAGAGTATGCCAGGGGCCAATGGAACCATTGGGAAAAGTGATTTTGCTTCCTGTCACATTCAGGTCACCATAGAAATCACTGATGGCCTGAACTGTCTGAGCCACCAAATGCTGTTGAAACTTAGAACCAAAGACATCTGAACACTGATGGAAAAAAATACTGCAAAGAAAATAAGAAAACATGTAGGTAATAAGGAGCAGAGTTGAGGAGTATGGGAAAAAAATTTAAAGAAAGATTGTGGCTGTTGGTGGTGTTTTTAAATTTGATTTTTTTCCCCCTAAGAATTCGAATTACTTAAAATAGCTAGAAGAATTTCTTCAGTCTAAAATAGGGAATTATTGAAAACTTATTGCTCAAGTATCTTATTTCTAAGAAATTAATTCTCATGAAAATTTATTTGATTTGCTGAAGTTATCAGATTCTTGACATAGACCTAATTTTTTTTGACACAGCAAAGTAGCATCTTCATTTGGTCTGTGTACACAATATACGTCCTGACTCAGCTAAACAAACACATGTTCTCTAGAACCAGTCTCCCATGGCCATAATCAAAATTGATAAAAGAATAGATTTTTAACATTTTCACTGCAAAAAAATAAATAAGCTGGTGAGCTGATGAATATGTTAATTAGCTTGGTTGAATCTTCCTACAAAGTATATATAAATGAAAACAACACATTGCACCCCATAAATGTACACAATTATTATTTGTCAATTAAAAATATATTTTTTTAACAATCTCAAATATACTGTAAGTACAGGGAAAAAAGAAATCCTTGTCTGAATCAATATGTCAGTTTCTAAATGCTGTGAATCATCGATACTGTGTCATTTCAGTTGCATTTGTGAACTGGCTTCTTTGCACAAGCCATTTATTCCTTTTCCTTCTCGGTTCTTTCATTAAAAAAATTAAAACGAGCTTAATAATATTTCCCATTATACCTCTCAATATTAACAGAAATTTTAGCTCATATAATATGTTTTCAAAAAGAAAACTATTTGGACAGGATTGTGTCATTTAAGAGAAGTGAAATTCCAAATGTTTTCAGGACAAAATAACAAAGCTGTACTCATTGCAGCAGGTTTTAAAGTAGAATAATAAAGTTTAAATGCAAGGAAAATGGAACTTTTGGTTTGGTTTGTGCATATGTATCATACTAATATATTCTTGCCCACAATATTTCCTATAATATCTCACTCTGTTGGGCTTAACTAAAAGTTATTCCTCTGGTTTTAAAACTTAGCTTCTCTCACACACGGGTGAATGTTAAAGATATATTATGGTGAGCTTTGGGCAGAGGTCCCAGGAATACCCACATTATCCTAGCCCAGCCACTCCTCCTGTGGGGTTCTTTGGTAAATAGCTAAGCACTGAGGAATGTAGCCAGCAAAAGTACTTTTGTAGCCAGATCCATGGGCACAAACCTGAATGTGGAGTATTGGTAAGGGTGGCTATAGATGGTCATGAGTTGCTGTTGCCTGCAAGCCACCTGTAGCCTCAAAACAGGGAAAACAGGTCTATTCTTTGCCTTCGCACCACGTCCATACTTGCACCTTGACTGCAGACACAGTGGGAGAAGAAAGCTCCAGACAGAGCACGCCAGCCCCTTCAGGAAGGAAGGGCTTACAAGGGCAGTGAGAGAGATAGCCGCCAACACCCAGAGAGGAGGAGAGGACTGCCCTGATGGCTACTCAAACCCACTTGGTTCCAGGTTGGTCAAACCGGGAGAATCTGAGAGCCCAGACTGAAGACTGAAGAAGGAAACCAAGGAAAAAAGCCAGATCCCCCCTCCTGTACCCTACAGAGAACAAAGAGTAGAGGAACCGATGGGCCTCCTGCCCACTCTGGGGGAAGACGCGAGACTACAGTGGGTGTTGGCCCCAATACCAGCGCCTTCACTGCAGACACCACATTCGAAAAATGTGGCCCAATTAATATTCTAGACTTTAACTAAGTCATAGCCACATTCCTCATTAAGGAATCTGAGAGTTTGAGGACTTCTATAGGAGAAACTATGGGCTTTGAACCTAAACTTGTGCCACAATGTTACCCTCCAAGATATTTCTACATAGTATAATATCTTTGCATCTTTATGTACAACATAATGCACACACACATACTCATGAATAATCCTTCTTCCCCAGTTTTGAGTAGGAAACCACCTTGAAAATCCTTCATATTTATTAGTTTCTGCTTATAGTGAACAATTCTTGAGATCAGGAACCATATATTGTTCCACCAACCCAGTAAATATGAACAAAGGATTATGAACTAATGAAAATAAAGTTGACCAAAGTGATCTGTCCTGTTTCACATATCCAGCACATCTTGGCTAATCTAAAATTCATATGACAACTTAAATTCTTTCATTTATTTGCTATGTTCCTTGTTACCATGTTTCCAACTATGTTCCTCAGTTGAATTTTTCAACAAACAAAGTACCTTCTTTGGAAAAGAGTATTAAATAAAATAACCCAGTAATGCCAACAAGTAAAAAGAGTACAAGTGTCTTTATTCTTATACATTCCCTAGAACAATAAGTATTTCCTGGCATCTGCTAAATGAGGTAGTCCCAGAAATATGAGATCTTGTTCTACACATATTATTGGAACATTTTGATTTCTCAAACTTCCATCCAGAGGATTTCTTCCTTAATTTTTCCCAAGTTTAGGGATGGCCCATCTTATCTATTTTTTCATACCTTTAAGTATGGAAATAATTTGCAAACATGGTTTCTAGTGGCAAACAGAACTCAAGGCAGATACTTTACCCCAGAGGGAATTCAGAGAAGGGCTGGTTTTTTAAATTTATGTTGGAAAGAAGCCAAATTCGATGCAAGTCTGATAAGTCCATTGCCTGGCTATAAAGTAAAATATCAATCGACTTAGCCAGTGTGCTGATTAATATTATGTGTCAACTTGACTGGGCACAGAGTGCCCAGGTGTTTGGTTAAACATTATTCTGGGTATGTCTATGAGGGTGTTTCTGGATGACATTAACATTTGAATTCGTAGATAGAATAAGGCATATCACTCTCCCCACTGTGAGTGGGCCTCATCCAATCTATTGAAGGCCTGAATAGGACAAAGACTGAGTAAGAGAGAATTCACTCTCTCTCTGTCTGACTGTCTTAGCACTTAGGCATTGGTCTTCTCCTGTCTTTGTACTTGGATTCACATTGGGACTTACATCATCAGCCTCCCTGGTTCCCAGGTCTTCAGACTTGGACTGGAACTGTACTAGCAGCTCTGGTGGGTTCCCCAGCTTGCCAGCTGTAGATTTTGGGATTTGGGGATTTTTCAGCCTCCATAAACATGTGAGTTAGTTCCTTATAATAAATCTCTTTAGATAGATGGATAGATATATAGAGATGACACAGAGATACAGATATACATGTTCTAATATAGCCAAAAATTATATTTTTGTTGACAACCAAATGAAATGCTTTTTAAGTCTCCTAGTCACAGGCTCTGCTGGGACATGCTCCGTTCTCTCTGCATCCCTCTCTAGTAACTTCTCAGCGTCTCTCAGACCTTTCACGGTGAAGCTTCCCTGCAGGAGTGATGTCTCTGCTCCTCACTTTGTCAAACCCTCAGTCACACTGTGGTCAGCACTTCTCTTCTAGAGGTCACCAGTATCGGTTGGATGACTAAATCAATGAATCCAATTATGAATAATAATTTAGAAATTTGGTTCATTGAAAGTCTAGTAGCTATATCAAAAATGTATACATGATCATGCACTTTAGTTAACAATTTTAAGAATCATTCATGTCTTAATAGTGACAATCCTAATTCTAAAAGATTAAAATCTCTAAAATCTAAATTCCTAACATCTACCTGAACCCACAAACCACAATGACAGATTTGGAATTGGGTGAGTGGCCAGGTGATCCGGCAACAACAAAAACTTCAGTTTAAAAATGTGTCCTGTGTCTTTATTGACATTTCTTCCCACGGATGAAATTTCAAGATCTTTTAATGAATTAAAGCCATTTTCACTTGAAGACGCCAGCAAAGTTACTGACTGGTTCAAAAACAATCATGAGTATGGTAGGATAAAAAGACATGCAATGGTGTTGTATTCAATCGCCAGTATTGTTTCTGCTAAATTTGGAGTGTGTGTACGAATGCACGTGGAATGGATTTCTGTGTACCTAAAGCAACACAGAAGCATGGCACAGAAGATAGGTAAATTTAATAGGAAGTGCTTGTGTTGGTCTATACTGAATTATAAAAGAATGTATAAAAGAACAGTGTCATGTTGAAAACGGATGTGAACCTATTCTCCAGGGAAAGCCATACTCTAAAAGAAAAAAAAAGCAGCTATTCATTTTGCAATGCAAGACTTCAAAATATAGTTAACAATTGTGAAAGTTGACCAGCTCTTACGGACTCCCTCTGTGCAATTGTCCATAATCTATCCCTGTAATACACTTTTTCATATGTCAAATTTTCTTTTTGTTTTTTTGGTTTTGTTTTTTGGGGTCTTTTTGTTGCTGTTGTTCTTTTGTTACCTTCCTCCACCCTGACTGTTTTAAACTGTCAGCATTATTTTTTACAATTTGTTATGCTATATATTTCCTCTTTGCATAATTTCCAATACTGGAGGTATAAATTGTGTGAAAACTTTTAGAGAGCTCTAATTCATTTTATGCATTTTTTGCAAATTTGACTCCACAAAAGTTGGTTATTACAACGTTGACTTTGTGTGTAAGCATTGTTTGAGTACATGAAGCTGTTGAAACATCTTTAATAAATGAAGAGATGCTCATTTTGTACATATGCGTTTGTGAAAGTTCAAATTTCTTGAGATCTCAGTTCTTTGGGCAACTGGTGTGGTCATGATGCAGTGGTGACCCATTGAGTTTTTTGATTGGCATTGATGGGGAAAACCATCACGCGCTGGGACGCGGCCCCTGGCCGCCTCCCTGCAGCTCTGCATCCCTGCAGCGCGGGGCCGGCTGGAGGCCGAGGCGGGCGGGTGCGTGCTACTGGAGCCAGGCCTCATGTGCTGGTCGGGCCCGCGCTCTATGCTTGGCTGCCTGCTACCTTCCTCTGGCCGCGCTGCTTGCGCAATCCTGACTGGGTACTTTTTGAATCCCACTGTTCCTGATTGGATGTTATAGCTTGTTCCTGATTGAATGTTATAGCTCGTTGCTGATTGGATGTTAACTCTTATTGCTGATTGGCTGTTAATGCTTGTTGCTGATTGGACGCCTTTTGAGTCCTACCAAAGGTATAAAAGCTGGAGGAGACCAGCTGAGGGGTCAGAAGAACAGAAGAGGGCTGAGGGTGCAGACGGAATAAAGACAGTTCTCTGGCTCTTCGCATGCCGCCCGGTTATTTCCAGCGTCAAGAGCTGTTTAACACTACCAAGAGCTGTTAACACTTGCCGGAACAACTTAGATTGTCCATCGTGGTATATCAGGTGACAGTAGTTATATAAGCTATTTCGTTATGAATATAGCTCATCTGCTCATAACTGTTAAACCTGTGTGACTGTCATTAGTATACCCGAGTGCTTATGCTTGCAAAACTATGTGTTATTATTGCCTGTCGGGATGGGGAACCTGCAGTTTCAAGGCCACATGTAGCCTTCCAGATCCCCAAGTGCAGCCCCTCAACCCCTTAATAAAGGGATTTGTTCTGTGAAGTTTGGATGCAGTCAAAAGGCTGCACTCAAGGATCCAGAAGGCCACATGTGGCCTCAAGGCCTCAGGAGACAGTGTTCTGTCATGTTTTTATGTTTCTCAAATCATCTAGAAATATAAATTTCTTTCTTTCTTTTAAAGAATTTTTAAAATTATTTTTTCCATAATTACATTTTCTGGAAAATATTGGATTTCAAGCAGGCTAGTGGAAGACAGTAGGGATATTTAGGATAGAAATATTAGAGTCCTTCTTTTGGCCAAAACCAGCTCCTAAGCAGTCAAATTATTTCACTGGTCGAGAAGCCACAGACGTGGATTATAGACCACAGGTAAACTCTAGAGCTAAGAGAAGCAACGGTGATTACCTTACTCCTCTGACATTGTGTAGATTTGGAAATAATGGCTTGAAAAGTTAAAAAGATATTTAGGGATAGATTTATAGTGTTCAGAACACACAGAATTGAGAAATGATCTAAAAAAATTTTTTTACCTTTCCCCTAGGCTGGACAATCTGGGAGATTTCATATGAGCCAACTACATTAAGGAGGCTACCATTTTGTCTTTCAGGCCTAATTTATTTCTCTATAATCATCTTTTTAGACATAATAGAAATGTACAATCAAACCATAGTTACTGTGCTAGTGAACAAGGCCTTTCCTACACTCAGGCCACAGGGACACTCTGAATTTGCTACATAATCATATACCTGAAGTAGTTCCTATTCTATGAAAGTGTAAGCTGCATTATAACAGGTTATCTGTTGTCCTGGGAATTATCAAATTACCCTTGACCATGAAAGAAAGTTGGGCTGTATATGACTAATCAAATCAGAGGTCTGTAATCCAGGATTTAGCCTCAATCTTTTTCCAGGACCTGAAATGTTTCGCCAAACATTCATCTATTGCCTATTTTGTGCCAGTCATTATCATAAATGCTAGAGATTTTAAGAAAAGTTAAAGTCTATCTCTGCCTTCCAACATGCTTATAGAATATAGAAAGACAAGTGGAAACTCAGGGCTGCAACCCGACTTCTTCCAAGAAGACTTTTTAAAACTTAAACCATATCTCGGCATTACCTTCAATCCCTAAACCAGTCAGGATAAGTCATAAGTTGGTTGTGAGGATTAAGTGAAATCACCCCTTAGAATAGCGTCCAGAACAAAGGGTATTCAATAAAATGTATTAATAGTGCCGCTACTATACTTACTATTACTATTATTGTCGTTATTTAGTCACGAGAAGTATCCAACAAGAAGTGGAAATAACTACTGATGGTAGAATGTGACTCAATTATGGAACACTATAAATTTGAGAAGATGGAATAAATAATAAGTCATAGTAATAAGAAGTTTTTGAACAGGTGGGTGACTTCATGAAAAAGATAGCCGAGGAGGATCAGCCCAGGAGGCGGGTTTGGGTTGTATTTATGGGAGAGAAGCGACATTCTAACATTCTGTTACTGACTTAAAGCCAAATTGTGGACTTAAAACCATCCTTTCATGAAGAAATAACCAACTGAAATGCCATCATCCAGCCAGAAAGGGATTTGGGCAAAAATCTGTGACTTTTCTCACCTCACTTGTTCAAAGTCATAAACGTCCCTTCTGGGTTATTCTTAGAAAGAAAAATATGTTTTGCTAACAACATACTAATTAGCAACTGGCAGTGTGTTTTCTGAACAACCCTTTTAGCAAGGATATTATAGTGTCATCACATGCAGATACGTCTATTTTCAGAGTTTTGAGGGGTGCTTTTGTTTGGCTTTTTGGTTTTGATTTTTTGAGGAAAGAAAGAGCAAGTGACTGGGCAGGAAAATAGCCTTTCATGACAGAAACAGAGCACGTGGTTTTAATTAGGAAGCAATGTAGTGTCTCCTCAGCTGAGCCGTAAATCAGGGCTCTGTGGGGCCTGGCAGCCTCTGACCGCTGGAGCTCAGCTTCCCCACGCTCGGGACAAGTCAGCCGCCAGCCCTCACATTAGCTGCAGACGGAACTGCAGCCTGTGGCTTGGCTTTCCACTCACACCCCACCCTGCTTCCCCCACCAGCAAATGCAGGAAAATAGCGCTAAGCCCCAGGGAGGCTGGGAAAGGCTCTGTACCACTTTCCGGCTTAATAATCCTCTCTACCCCCATCATTTTGATTCATCCAGCAGAAAAGTGCTCAGATCAACATCTCTTATCTCCAGGGGAAAGCGTCTCAGAAATTACAAAGTACCCAAAACCAATTTCCTGTACTTTTGTATAGAAAAAAAAATTACCCTGGACAGAGGCTTGCAGACTGGGGTTCTGCCCAGTTACATCCAACGCAATATTCCCAACTGGAGCCACCAAGGCTGAACACACACGCACACACACATGCACCATGCACAAAGAATTCTCAATCTCTTCCTCTCTCGTCCGAATGCCTAAAATTGACACTTTTGTTAATTTTCTGCATCAGAGGAATAAATGGCCTTCCTAGGAATGTTTTTAACCACTTCGGCACGGCGCTCACCAGCTGCAAAACCTTGCCCACAGCCGGCACTCACAGTCCACACGATAGTTTGTGCTGTGCATTGACGACGAATCCGTTTTGCTCTTGTGTGATGAGGAAAGCTTTAAAGCACTGAAAGCTTGTTTTACTTTACAGGCAGCTTTAGGAAAATAACTACAAGAACTCCTACTAAGGACTTGTTAAAAGGTCACAGATTCGTAGTAACTTATTAGCTGAACGTACACACTGCAACTGCAGAGATAAAAGCTGTAAAAGTAAAAGCTTTTGGCTGTCAACTAAAGTCGACGCTCGGCTGTGTGCGTTCATCTGTGGCTGTCGACTATAGTCAACGCTGGTACCGAAGTGGTTAAAAGAATGAGAAAACTCAATATTGTAAATTTGCTTCTTATTAAAAACTATAAAAGTTTTAGAGTGGATGAAGGTTAAACACACTGGCTGAATTAGATTTCTCAAATTATACTTGTTGAATTGACTGTAGACTTGGGCATTCCTAATGCTACCTTTGCAGAGAACATGTGAAGCTGATGACTAATACAGAAAGGGTTGCTGGAGAAATGGAATATGATGAAAGGAAGTGTAATTATCCTTTGTAAATTTGTTCTTGCACATACAGTAAGACTTTCCTATGGTGGGATTAAGGACAGGGTAAGAACAGACCAGGGTGGTCACTACAGAAGATGGGTCTTCTCCACTCTGCATGAGTATTGCCTAAGGAACCCAATTCTGGATCCCACGCTAGAGATTCCAAGGTGAGGTCAAGGAGTCTGCAGCTTCAACATGCATTTCAGGTAGTTTGATGCAAGCTGTCCTTGGCCTACAGTTTGAGAAATTCTGGTGGAGCCCAGCCCCTTTGGATGTTGGTATTGAAATGCAGAACCACCTCCCACCACATGGCCTAGACAGTGGCATTTCAGGGCGTTTGGTTTGATTTGATTTGGTATCGTCGAAGCCCCATTATTACAAGGCCCGGATTCATGCTACTTGCTTGAGTGACAGAAAAAGCCTCAAAAATCTATAATTTGCCAAGCATTGGTTGTTACATGCCATCACATTAGGTAAGACAGAATTAATATATATTTCTCATTCCTATGTGGCATTTCAAAGGACAAATATTCATTTTCATACTAGAGCTATAGAACCACTTGCCTTTCCTTAGGGCACATGAAAATCCCCTAAATCTATTTTTGGTCTCTTCTCAGAATAAAAGATAGATTTTTATCTAAAAAAATTCCATGCTGTAAAGATTTTAAATTTGTAGTTACCAACCCACATATTTCTAAGAATGTTATGAGATTTCAGTCATGAAGCCTAAGGTATAATAAGATCTCTTATAAATAACAATAATCTTGGAAACTAAAAAATAAGAAGCATCCATGAAAAACATCTACCCGTGACCATGCCTTTTCCAGCCGCTTCCTAACTCCAAAGCACACCCCAAGAAATTATTGGAGACGATTAAGATCAACAAGTCAACAAGTGCTGAGGGAAAGAATCTAGAGTGTGAAGAGCCAGGCTGGAATTTTAATGAGCACATGGGCTTCCTTTAAAAGTTCTCACAGGAAACATCATTGTGTCATCATGTGCAGAATGAGCTCACATCTGGGCTCTGCCTCTCATTGCCTGTGTGACTTCAGACAGGTTAATTAGCTTCTCTGAGCATCAGTTTTCCATATCTTTAAATGTGGAGCTAACAATGCCTACCTGCAAGTGTGGTTATCAGGAGTAAATGAGATAAAGCCAGTGGAACGTCTAACAGACTGACTCATAGTGGATGCTCAGGAAATCTGATATTTTCCCCATGACAGCGTGAATATTTAATTTAACAAGAAAGAAAAAGAAAGGAAAGCAAAGGGGGATAAAAATAATTTAATTAATTTGAAGTCTTTTTTTTTTAAGTAGTTAAGAAAATGTAATATATCAGATTGCAGTGGGTAAGGTGTGGCTTTCAGCCAGAGAAACTCGGTTTTAAATCCTGACTTGGTGCCTTAGTAACCCTGTGACTTTGAACAAGTGATTTAAAATCTTTAAGCCTGGGCTTCTCATTTATAAAATGCTACTAGCAGAGACACCGTGAGAATTTCCAAGAGAAAGTTTCTAAACTACTTAGTATAAGGTCTGGGAGAAGATAAGCCCTTGGTCTGCGGTAGTTGTTATTCCCATTATTATCTCACTATTATTATTATTCATTAACAACATGGGATGGCTCAAGGCTCTTGAACCTTTCTTTCCAGCCAAACTTATTTTGGTACAATAAGTTTAAAGATCAAATTACACCATCTTGGCCTTCTGGCAGAACAACTTTATCAGTCTCAAAGTAACCTCTAAACACTTTTCCAGATCACTGGAGGCCGCCCACATAATATCTGGCCTCTAAGTCTTGGAATGATTGCCATCTTTGCAGAGAGCTCCTGCCAGCCAAATGGGAGCCCCCGCATGCTGGTTACAAAGTAAGCAAATCTCAGCCCTTTAAGTAAGAGGCTGGGCATGAAGTTAATCCTTGCAGTTTAAATCATAGGGAAATGCCTGTACCCCCAAGAATCCATTAATACTGGTAAAATGTGGGCCCTGTATACCCTTAAAGAGATTAAAAAATACTGGCCAGGCGCACCTGTAATCCCAGCACTTTGGGAGGCCAAGGTGGGATGATCGCTTGAGGCCAGAGGTTGGAGAGATAAAGATGCATATAGATTCAACTCAATCTTTCAGGCTAATAAAAGAAAGACTTATGAATGATATGCAAATTTGGTAACATATATGCAAGTTTTTCCTTAAATTATCCTTTAGAAACAATCAAGAATTGTCTCCAATTATTTCCAAAGGGAATAGGGAGGGGCGTGTAACTCTCATCTGGTTCCACGCAGCTAAAATACCCAGATGTACGGGGGGTGAGGGAGTAGATGTAGTTGATTCTGTTATTCTAGACCCTTAGAAGCAGTGTTTGGGGAGAGGAGTTGGGAGTTTCTTCCCCCTGGCCTGACCTTGTTACTCCTGGCACGTGCCGTCAAGAGTTAGCGGCAGTTCCCCTCTCTGAATGACCTTAGCTTTTAGAGGATTTTGAACTCTATGCTGGTTTTAGATTTTTTGAAGTGATCCTTAGTCCAAGAGCCTCTAATTTCTTGGAAGAGAGCCATATTTATAACATCTATTTTCTCCCTTTTAGAAAGACCATTTTCCACTCATACTTGAAGATTTCATTCCTCACGTACTTCCTATGCCAAGCCCTACATGAGGCATCCACATGGAGCATCTCATGGAATGTCCACGACCTACATACATTAGCCCCAAGAGACCTGGAGCTGGTAGGATCTACCTCATAGGGTATGTAGTAAGTGGTAGAAACTGGGGGTAGAGGATCGTGAAGTTCTCTCTGGACTCCAAGCCCATCCATGTTCCTTCTCCACACGTTAAAGAAAAACTGAAAGAGTGATGCAGAGTTCTGTCCTCTGCAGAGGAGGGTATGATCTAGTAGCAGAAATGGACACATTTGATACAAAGTGGTGGAGAAAACAAACACAGTAAGACTGTAAGAGACACACTGGGGTGGGGGGGCCATTGAAGAAGAGAAATTGCATCTGCTTGGAGCCATCAGAAGAGATTTCAAGGAGGAGGTGGTGTGTGAACTACACTCAATGTATTCTGACAGAGGGGACACGGGGAGGCATTGCCGAGGTTAGAGAAGCAGGAGGCCAGAATGAGCAGGCGAGTTCCTGAGCTGCAAATAGTAGACTGAGGCTAGAACATGAGTTATGAACATTATAAGGGTGGGACTTTTTGTAGTGGTAAGCTGAACACATGTTGTACTGGTTAATTCTGCTAGTGAAGAAGAGTTTTCTGAAAACTCTTCATCAAGGAAAGCTGTGACATAAGAACTATGCTTTAGGAAGCTTAATCTAGAGCTGTGTATAGGAAGGAGTTGGGTTGGGAGAAGGGAAGCTGGAAGACTCATCAGTTGGGCCTATTAAGGGTCTGATAAGGATGGCAGAGAGGGCAGGAGAGATGGTGGCCGGACAAAGGATGAGGATCTCACCACCACCGTCTGTCTTTACTGTTCTTTCCAGCACATAGCACCTTGCCTGGTACTAAACTGGTTCTCAGTGTAGAAGGATGGAAGCCAGGAAGGAAAAGAGTGAGAAAGTGAGTAAAGGAAGAAGGGAAGAAGAAAGGAAGGTGAAAAAGTATTAGAGACATTGCCCATTAGGACTTTGGGAACTCGTGATGAATATTCACAACTTGTAAATGTCAATTAAAAAAATGTATGTACT
>VBSM01001562.1:60460815-60503098 GCA_008086735.1 Cheirogaleus medius
TACTGACTGATTAAAACTATGGTGCTCAAATGGTGGTAGTGTTCACCAGGGATGTGGGGGGAGACCCACATCATAGGGATGTGGCGAGCATTGTAGGGGGGAAGGGAATACCTCTAACCCTTCTTAGGGAGAGGCAAGGGTATACAATGTAACCAAAATGTCAAAAAAAAATCTTTTATTGGGTGGAGAGCAGGCAGGAGGGGGGCGGAGGAGAAGGGTGTATACTTACATAATGGGTGTGGTGCACACCACCTGGGCATTGGACACACTTAAAGCTCTGGCACATCGGAGGGGGGGCGGGGAGGGGTGGCAGGGGCAATATATGTAACCCTAACAATATTTGTACCCCCATAATATGATGAAATAAAAGGAAAAAAATATATGTAAAAACTGGTATATATCTTATACCAGTTTTTACACAACAGATCCAAGCAATATTTGTTGTCTATTTCATTGCATTCTGCCAGTGTCATTTTCCTGGTTCTGATAATGTGCTGGAGTATTTAATATGTTAACATTGAAGAAAGCTGGTTGAAAGGACCATGAGACTTCTCTGCACGTTGTTGGCAACTTCTTGTGAGCTTATAATTAGTTTCTAAAAAGTCAATACAAGTTGTAAAACACTTTGATTCCCTTGTTCTATCAGACGGCCGTCCTTGTACTTCTCCTTGGCAGTTTCCCAGCTGAGTCAGGGCAGGATAACCTGCCGGGTGAGATTGCCTCAGTTAGGAATCCCAGTCTCGGGGACATGCCCCTGAGTCTCTGGCATTCCTCAAAAATATTTCCTTAATCTCCTGAAAGAGTTGCTATTTTTTCTAGATGTATCAAAGTTCACAAGTTTCCATTTGAAAACCTTTCTTATTCCAAAGACCCCATGCATTAAAAGAGTTAAAAAAATGTTAACTTTCTATTTAAAAATTCTTTTCAATTTCCTGCAACTCAGACTTGTTTAAATCATTAAAATTCCCCATGCCTTACTCTTCAGTTCGCACAAGACATAATTCAATTTTTTTCCTATTTACTTATAATTGTTACTGTGAAATAGGTCAAGCTTGGGGTATTCATACTTAATGGAATACCTTTCTAAAATCTTTTAAATATAGGATTATAATGAAATAGTTGAATTCTGTCCTACAGCGAACCCATTATTCCATTATTTTGAAATCGCTTCTACATATATTTAGAATAAAAGATGAGAAAAAAGAGGAAATTGTGGGTAACAGACATTTTTTTCATCATTGAGTGGAATAACTCCACACTAAACAAGTAGTACTTAAGGAGGCTTGGATGTTATTTAATTTTAAGGAAACCCCCTACCATGTGTATCTTTCTCTGTAACTAATTCATGACACCTAGTAAGTGCCTGCTAGAGCTTTTCTTTCTTCTCTCCACCTTTCTCCATCTCTTTTCCCCCTTCTTCCTTCATTTTCTTACCTTAAAAACTATGTTATCCTTATTGTACCGGACAACTTCCATTAAAAAGACTCCCAGACTTTCTAGGGAATAGGCTCTATTTCTGAGTCGATTTCGACAGGTATGCATAACCTTTGGGAAAGAAAACAGGAAAACTCAGTGAAGTTTCATGTCACTTGAACTTCAAAACCCAAAGGTAGAAAACAGCTCCAAATGAATGGTCACTAGATTTATTCAAAATGTTGATACTATGGAAAGAGTTATGGTTATTACTTTTAAGCTTTCTAAATACCTTAATGTATATAATTCCTTTCGGTATTTGCATAACTCTATTGCTTTCAAAATGCTTCCATTTAAGCTAACTCATTTAACCACAGAAGTCTTAATAACTGTCCTTAAATCTTAAAAAGGTATATTAAAATTTGAAAATATTTTTATACATTATCACTCAAACAGAATAATGAGCAGGAAAAAACCAAAGGTGTGCCCTTGATCAACATTGATGGATTTCTCCTAAAGTTCACTTTTTAACTGAATAAGATATATAAGTTGATATTTTATGATAGTATGATCTTAAAGAGATCATAGTACAGTACTCTTTAAATTTTCTGTATGTCATATTTCTCCCTGATTTTCTTTTATATCTGTGTGATAATTTAAACTACCTACTTGCCACACAAAATCCACTTTTCTTCAGAACTTTGAGAATGCTATAAATCTCGACTTACTATCTCCCCTGTTTTTAAGATTCCCTGATTATGTGATAAAATAAGTATACTCATATAAAAATGCTTAGAATAGTGCTTGGCTCAAAATGAGTACTTAATCATAGATATTATTATTATCAATGTGTTATATTTGCTCCCTCCACTTAATGTCTTTTAGAAGTGTGTGTTTTTTTAATTCTTTAGCTTAGACTTTCAATTTTTATTTTTTGATGTTACTTAATATTTTGCTGTGTTTTTAAATCTACCACAAGGAAAATATGCAAAGACAGAGAACACCAGAAAACAGAGAAAATACCAGAGCAATCTCCCATGTTCAAAAGGGGTATTGAAGAAAAAACCATTTTAAAACTTCTGCAACCCGCATTGCCTACTGCCTATAAGCAATGGCCTGAAAGACGTATTAGTCTGTGTGGAGGATATAGTTCAGCAGCTAATCTAGTATAAAACAAATTAGCTTAAACAAACAAAAAAACTGAGTCATTCAGTATGAAAACCAAACCTTCCATTTTTATTTGCAGCATTCAAGCCTATTGCCTAAAGATTATGTTTAGGATGGAGTTAAAGAACTCATATTTCCTTGGACCATTTCAGAGTAGGGGTCACTCACTGGGATAAGGTCATGTCTGAAGTTAACAGAGGCAAGAACTTAGATGGAGCCCAAGTGAGCTGCAGAGGGGATCTTTCGTGGATTTCACCACAGAGGCAGCAGTTCCCAAGTGAGGGATGTTAAGATCATGGTGCCGCCACTTGGGGACAGGCTGGGAGCTGAGCCCCTGAGAAATTACGCCAACCCTTTGGGGCTGGAGAGTATACATCTGCATTAGTCCGCTCAGGCTGCCATCAGAATAATACAATCCCACAGGCTGGGTGGCTTGAACACCATTTACATTGTCACAGTTCTGGAAGCCAGAAGTACCAGATCAAGGTGACAGCAAACTCAGTTTTCGGTGAAGGGTCTCCTCCTGGCTTGCAGATGGTTGCTGTCTCACTGGGTCCTCATAGGACTGTTTCTCTGCGCATGTGCTGGGGAGGGGAGGGGCAGACAAGTAGGGGCGAGTGTGAGCTCTCTGGTTTCTCTTCTTATAAGAACACAACTTTCATAGCAGATCAGGACCCCACCTTTAGGACCTCATCTGACCTTAATTAATTCCTTGGAAGCCCGATCTCCAAATACGGCCACACCGCGGCTTGCGGCTTCAGTGTATGAATTTGTGGGGCAGCGGGGTGGGGGTGGGGGTGGACACAAACATTCAGTCCATAACAACATCCTACAGCAGTGTGTGGTGCAGTTCACCTGGAATCCATCGTGACACCTTTACGATCATGTGCAAGTAAAAAGATCCCCTCTCTGCAGCTCACTTATGGCTCTAAGTTCTTATTTCTGCTCTGCAAGGCACAGCCAGGTAGGATCTGAAAAAACGTGCTGTGTTTAAATTTTACCTACAAGCATCTGCATGTATTTCTCTTCTCTTCCTCAGCAGACAGAAATTCTACTGAGTTCCCTTTTCTACATTCAGATAAACCAAGGGAAGGGGACCATGGTTGCACTTAGGCCAGAGATTTGAGCGATAGAGCACTCTTGCCAGAGCTATCATGTAGAGAGAGCCACATCTTCAGGGTGAGATTTGGCGATCCAAGCCAGGCCCACTAGAACAGCTCCCAGGCCCACATGGAGCATCTCCTTTTAGTTTAAATCCTGAAGATCCAGAGGTTGTTATTTTGTTATTTTAATAAGTTAGCAAGTATTTGCTTCCATAGTCCCTCACTTTTCTTTCCTACTATTATTTATACATATATTTTCCTTGTGCCCACTCTGCTAGGGTATCCTAAGTGTGTTTCCAGAATGTTGGTTTTTATCGGTTAAATTGTGTCCCCTAAAAAACATATACAGTATTGGAGTTTTAATACCTAGTAC
Organism: Cheirogaleus medius; assembly: GCA_008086735.1. Classification (NCBI taxonomy): domain Eukaryota; kingdom Metazoa; phylum Chordata; class Mammalia; order Primates; family Cheirogaleidae; genus Cheirogaleus; species Cheirogaleus medius. Next base: position 60,464,872 of record VBSM01001562.1, read on the forward strand.
CTTGGAATGTGACCTTACTTGGAGATAGGATTTTTATAGAGGTAATCAAGTTAAAATAGGTCATTGGAGTGGGGGCTAGTCCAATAAGACTGGTGTCCCTATAAGAAGGGGAAATTTGAGCATACACGTATTGATGGAGTGTGATGGGAAGACAGTAAGAACACCGAGTAAAGACTGGAGTTATGCTGCCATAAGTCAAGGAGCCATTATACCAGCAGCTAGGAGAGAGGCATAAAAGAGATCCTTCCCTAGCACTGTCAGAGGGAGCATGGCCCTGCTAACACCTTGATCTCAGACTTCCAGCCTCCAGTACTGGAGACAATCAATCTCTGTTGTTTAAGCCACCCAATTTGTGGGACTTTGCTACAGCAGCCCCAGAAACACATTGGGGAAAGGGGTTGAGTCGGCTTCATGTTGGCATCAGATTATACTGACTTTTATTCATTGTAGTATCAGCCGCTGATCATCTGGGACCTTTATGGTTGATTGAATCAAGGAACTCTAGGCTTCAAAAGAGGGAACACTGAACAGGACCAGATGGACGTTTGGGAGAAGATTGGCTCAGAAATACTGATTTCGAGGTAGCGAGGAATGGCATAAAGCCAACACTACAGAGATGACAAAATTAGAGAAATGAAAAACAGAGCAGTGGTTGCCAGGGCTTAGAGAGGGACGGATGTGACCACAAAGGACTAGTACTAGGGTATTCCCTAGCGGTGACAGAGCAAGTCTATATCGTGATTGGTCTGGTATTAATGCAAATTTGTATGTGGGATAATATCATAGATATACACACACCCACACACACAAATGAGTGTATTTGAAATATGTGTAATCCAAGTAACATCTGTAGTCTAGTTAACTTATTGTTCTAATGCCAATTTCCGAGGTTTGATAATGTATTGTACTTATGTAAGATGTTAGTTACCATTGGAGGAAGCTGGGGGATGGGTACACAGTCCCACCTTGCAATATGTTTGCAATGTCTTGGGAATCCATAATTCTTTCAAAATAGAAAGTGTTTTATCAAAAAGAAAGCTTGGCTGGGAGACAGAAAATAGAGGTCTTGGTTTTTTAATTTCCACTACCCATGTGGCTTCAACCTTTGACCTTGATGGCCCCAGTATAATCACTTATTAAATTAATATCATAGTTCAGAATGTGAATATCTTAATAATCACAGCCAGTTTTAAAAATAGATTTCAAGGGTACAGAGAGCAAAATATTAAGCATGTGCAGTAGAACTTATCAGAATTTCAGTTCTTAATCTAATATCAACTAGACCCTCCCTAATAATTTCTGATCTGACTTGAACCCTATTAAATAGTATAAGATAATATAAAAACTGAAACATCTTGAAACAGTGACACAGACACACTCTAAAGTGACATCCATGTTTCATCAGTTGTCAGCTGGTGACTATTGCAATTATCAAATTCAGAATATCTAATTCTGTACCACTATTAATTTTACTTTTAAAAAATGAGTTTACAAAATGCAATAACTGGTTCTAAGCAGTGGTTCCAGACTTAATCATGAGTATCTTTTAAATTTCTCCTTGGTGTTTCTTTACAGATGTAATCAGATCTGATGTTCTTTAGTAAAATTTTCAGGAAATATTCATAGATTCTGTTTTCAAAATTTATTTTTAAAATGATGATTCCTAAAATACATTGGTGACTGAACAACCAAATTACAGAACAGGATTATGGATGATCCCATTTCTGTGTGAAATATATGTGTGTGGGTATGTGCACAATACATTTATTTTAATACATGCATAGGAAGAATCTGAAAGAATAGACATCACACTGTTAACAACAGTTATCTCTGGAAGACTGAGATTGTAGGAGACTCATTCTCTAAGGAATATGTTTCTATAGTATTTAATTAGTAAAGACTAAAATAATATTTGATGTCCTTCCTAATCATACTGTTGAACAATATGCATATATAGATCCCATTCTTACATCAGCACACACACACACACACACACTCTGAGTGTAACCTTGGGACCAGCCCAAACTGGGTCTACTCTGTTGATAACAAAATGTTGGGTGACCTTGTAGGTATAACACAGCCCGAAACTGCAAGTCCTGTAGCCTGGAGACAGAAAGTCTACTGAGTTCCCTTTTCTACATTCAGATAAACCAAGGGAAGGGGTTTAGAAGGGGTAATAGAAAAAGCTTTCACGTCTGACAACACCAGGAGCCAGCAATTCCTCCTTGTGGAACCAGGAAGACTGAGACATAAACAGAACCTGACATCAGAACTCTTTCAGACGTGAGGGGTCCTTTGGACCAGAAGATCTGGGGCTGAAATCTACCTCATCTTACCTTACCATAAATGGTCAAATTTAAAGGCTTCCAAGCCAAGCCAACATTCCTAAATCCTTTCTCTTGCCCTCTGAGCCCAATAAACATGCCCCAGACTCCAAATCAGGGAGTTAGATTTGAGCCTGCTCCTGTCTCCTTGCTGGCTGGTTTTGCAATAAAGCCTTCCTCTTCTCAAACACTGGTGCCACATAGTACTGGCTTCTGTGCACATCAGGCTGTGAGCCCATTTGCTCAATAACAAGAGTATATATTAGCAGATCACTAACCCTGCAATAGTAATGCAGAGGAAGGCTTAGATTATGGGGAAGAATCACAGGTATTCTTCTTTTTGCCTCTTACATTTTAATCCAGCCTAATGCGGCCATACATCTCACTCCTGTTGGCCCATTATATCCTGTTCTGAACACTTCGACCCCTCTTTGTGCCAGCCTCAGAGCCCTGGGCTTTGTAACATTGATTCCCATCTCACCTCTAATCCGAAGAACTTGGTGTTCACAAATAATCTGTTGTGTTTGACACTTAGCTTGGTTTACACCCATGGCACAGAGACTTCTGTGGGGAATTCTTCCTCCTGGCTCAAGCCAGATCCCGGGGCCCATCTGTTCTGCTGGTGACGCTGGGGCAAAGAATGCCTTGCCTGGCAGGGCGGGAAATAGTGAAGGAGGCAGAGGAATCTAAGTGCCATTAGCCTGGCAAGCATGCAGCAGGGACTAAAACTGGTTACTCTGGGGCAGCGTGTAACCAAAGCATGGTGGTATCATTTATGTGAAAGAAATGAAATACATAAAGAAGAAATAACAGGAGGTTGCTGTCTGATGTGGCTTTTGTACAGCCAGATTCCATACACACGTATTTAAGTCAAAGAAGTAAAGACAGGTCCAGAGCTCTCCATCAATAAAGGAAAGAGGACAGCAACATCCATAATAATGGGCCACTCACCTCCCGAACAGGATGCGTGGAAAAGCAGTGGGTGCTATTTTTGCAGACAAAGCTTGGCACAAGGGGAGGGGTTGCATCTGGAGAGGGTGCCTCAAAGTAGCAGGGAAGCCTTCAAAGACTGTGTCATGCTAAGAAGTTGACCCTTTGGAGCCACTAACTCAGGACAGGCGGTAAGTTTGCTGACAGTCTGGGCTCACTTGGTTGGAAACCCTCCCCAGCATACATATAGAATTGGGCCAAAGTGAAGGCACATTCATGACCAAAAGCCCTGGCCCTCACCCTTTGTGGAAGAAGCCAAAGATCAGTTCATAAATTATCAGCAGGATCGCGGTGAGGGAACCACAAATCTGAAATATTCATGAGTCATAAACTTGAATTCTGATGGGAACTATCACCCTTCCCCCTGGAAATTGTGTCTATGCATACACATGCAGAAGTTTGCATAGTCTCAGGAATTTCAAGAACCCAGTTTAAGAACTTAGCTGAATTTCCTTGAAGAAGGTTAAAACTCAGTGGAAAAACAGGAAGTTCTTAGTGTGGAATTTAGAATACTTAAGAAAAATATGGAGGAAATGAAAATAGGAAAAATTAATAACAAAGTGAATGCCAAAATTAATAGGCTTAGTAAAATAGCAAAATCTCTTTGGACCAGACTTTAAACAGAAAAATCATCTAGTAAGCCTGAATGGTCCTCAAAGGAACAATAAGAAGACCCCAAGAGTAGAGTTGGGGGTGGGAGATGAAAAGCTATTCTATAAGAATAACTGGGGGAGGAACGGGAAGATGCCAAATTAATTATGCAAACACCCAAGATACAAATTAAAATTACAAGAAAAAACTTGGTCAGCTTACCCAAGAGAACACAAGGAGATAGCAGGTAATTGTGCTAAAATGAGAAAAATGAAAGCCAGAAATGAGATGCAAATTGCAAGCCACGAACAAAAACATGTACAAAGTTCTGTAAATACATATGGGACGAGAGACAATTATAGGGATGTTGGCCTTTCAGATTCTTTTTAATAAATAATGAGAAAAATCTCTCAACAGCTTATAACTGTACAGGGTGATCTAGTTGCAAAGCTCCTAGCAGTCAGTAATAATAATAAAGATAATAACCATAATCTTAATTTTACCAATATACCATAGGTATGAAATATAAGCCCCAGTTATGAAACTTTTTTTCATTTATTTATGTATTCATTTATTCATTCATTCCCTCAACACCAGCTTTCTGAGCATTTTAGTGGACATTTAAAATTAGTAAATCCACATAGGGAACTGAATAAATATAAGCTATTAATAATGTTATCGCTGCTTCTGCTTGCCCGGCACCCATTCCCCCTGCTCTGATAAGAGAATTTCTTCCCTCCCTTTGGAAATTACTCCTATTCTACTCTTGACATGGCCTCTGCTCCCAGTTTCTGGACTAAGGCAGACTAGGGACTGCCTTAGTGACTAAGGCAGTCAGAGCACCAGAATCCTCAGCCGTGCTGGTGGGTGCAAGGACAGACCAGTGAAAATCCACATTGGGATGTTCGCTGAGACAATCTCTCTGTAAGACGTGGGGCACCAAGAATCAGGAAAGCCTGGAGCAACCAGGGCCATCTTGGCTGCTGCAAAGGCAGAACATGTCTAAGAGTAAAAGCAACAAAAGGAAAAAGCATCCTAAGGACAAAGCTTGAGTCTAAGGGTGATGACAGCTGTAACTAAACAACCCACTTTTATCACTAGACTTTTTAGCTACAAGAGCCACTGATTTCTTTTCTCCATATAAGTTGGTGTGTGTTGTATTTCTGTCTCTTACAGTCCAGATTCCTAACCAGAAGAAATACTTGCCATGTGCATGCTACATGCTGGAGAGATACTGGGGTTTCAGAGGGGGTCCCCACCCTTGTGAAGCACAGAGGCTACTGAGGAAGACCGGCATGAACAATTAACTACAAACTTCTTGAGAGTTATAAAGGAGGAGCACAGGTTCCAATGCACCAACAGGTGAATCTCACTGGATTTGAGAGATCTGGGAAGATTTCCTCCAGGAAGTGCCACTTATTCTGAGACTTGAAGGATGAAAAGGAGTTCATATGACATTGAAAAAAAAAAATTCTTGCACACATACAAAACTCTTGAGCAAAATCCTTACTCCATATATTATATAAAAGGCAACTTTTAGTTTGCTAATAGAACAGGCAATACCAAAAATACAAAGTCAAGGATACACATTACATAGAAATCAAGACATCTACAGATTAATCAAATATATATTAATTCCTTTAAAGAATAAGAAATTACACATAAGGAAATGGCTAAAGAAATGTAAACGTTTTCATGAAGGCACAATGTCAAAAATTATTCCACTGCTGGGTACCTGGGAGGAAATAACAGTATTGGGACGGTTTGGATGGTAAGATGATATTCTGCTGAACTGTTGGTGCATTAGGAATTCTGAGGGCTAGAAACTACTTTTGTGGTCTTAGTAAAGTCATAAACGTTTGTAGGCATCAATATTTTAAGTCCAAAAGATGATAGAGTTGTCACTAGATGATTTCTAAAAGCCCTTGAAGCTAATTAAATTCTATGATGTGTCTCCAGTCTAGTTTGTCAAAGCTTAATTTTGACATATTAAAGTATCATTTGGACACTTACCAACAGCTCACTTTCCCAAGCTCATATTTCACTAAAGCCTTTATATTGATTATTCTCCACGTGTAGAGTTGTGCCTTATCTAGAGAACATGGTTTTTAAGGAAAGATAGAAACTAAAGCCCATGTTTATCATTGTAGAGTATAGAATGTTGGCACAGTGTGATGCTTTTAAAAATCAAACTGTACTCCCAAAGCTATTGACAGAAGTGTGTCTGGATTGAGAAATTAAATGCATGAGGTATGATTATAAAATAATGCGTCTGGTTTCAAAGCACACAGAACAAGTGGGCATGATCTCCTTCAAAGAAGTGTCCTTGGGAGCAGACACCCTCATCCCAGACATGCGCCTCCACCACACACGAGGTATTTTTGGAAGCTGCTGTTTTGAATTGCCATTAGCGGCATTGCTGACTTTTCTGGCTATCCTTAATGGTGATAAAATTTGTCCTTTGGATGAATTTTTAAAACAATGAAAAGTCACTTAACTCCAAGTCAGGTAAGTAAAGTGGGCAACCAAGCTGTAGAATTCCACTTTGATCTGAAACATGAAGCAGGGAGCTTCATTCTCCAGTGTGCAAACTGATTCCGGGAAAATTCTAAAGAGGGCTTTAAAAAAGTAAAAGTGTTGAACAATGACAATATCATAAGAATAAGTGTGTCACCTGCTAGCATGATGACTCAAGTACACACTCTGGGCTGGCTGATACATAGATAACTTTTAACACCTAATACACCAAATTGGATGTACATGGAGTTAAAGCTGTGGCTCCCCCTGCTATGATTTGAATGTGTGTTTTCCTCTGTTGGAAGTGACCTCTAAGGTGACGGTATTAAGAGCTGGGGCCTTTGGGAAGTGATCAGGCCGGAGGGCTCTGCCCTCATGGATGGGATTAATGCCTTATGCAAAGGGCTTGATGGAGTGATTTTTGTCCCATTTTCCCATCCTCTCTGCCATGTAAGGACACAGCACAGCAACAAGGTGCCATCTCAGAATCAGAGAGAGAGCCCTCGCCAGACACCAGGTCTGCTGACACCTTGATCTCGGACTTCTCAGCTTTCAGAACTGTAAGAAATAAGTTTCTGCTTTTAATAAATCACCCGGCCTCAGGTATTTTGTTATAGCAGCACAAACAGAACAAGACACCTTCCAACACCTGTAATTCTCTGTGAAATTCATCATTCCAAAATATTTTGGAGCCTCCATCAGGAGCCACGCACCATACACAATAGGCACTCAAAGAATACAGGCAATTAGTAATCATAAGGCAAGGCAGAAGCAAATAAAAACTGGAACCAGTCCTTGAGTTTAAATTTCTATTGTGGGGCCTCCGGAAGAAACCACATGGCACAGTGGGATGAAAATTCAACAGTAAAGTGATGGGGCTTTTAGGAAATAAACCTTAATGTCTGAATAACATTTTGAAAAATTAATGGATCTAACTAAATATATTCATTCCATGCTTAAGATACAAGAAAATATTCTTAAATTATATTTGGAGTAATGTCTTGAATAATCTACAACTTTATATTACCTCTAAAGCCCAAATCAAAGTTGCACAGGAATTTAAGAAATCTAGATTTTGTCTTTATGCTGTTTATTGCCACTAATTATAACTCTTTAAAATTTAAATTAATATTCAAATCCCACATTAGCTCACAATCTATTTTTACCCTTGGGAGAAAAACCAATTTGTCCATTTAGGTCATTGTAAAAATTCAGAAAAACTCACTAGTTGTCAATGTTTAAAAATATAGTAAAAAAAAGAATCTATTTTAATATTCTAGCTTTCCCAGCTTAGAAAATACTCAAAAAGGCATATGAACAAAAAGTTTCCCAAATGATTTTAGATGCTCAAAATGCTTGGGAAAATGAAATCAGAATACTACATCACAATTATTTCTTTTCTTAATCTATGTGTGTACTGAGGTAAACTAGATGAAAAATATTTTAAAATGGGATAAGACAAAAGCAAACAGTTGAGATGATCACATTCTGCCATTAACAGAAGTTGTGTATTGTAATACACAACATGCATTTGCCCTGGCAAATATCTTTAGTTTCCACTTAGGAGAATTTAAAGACTCTCAAATAGAATTCATTTCAGGTCAGAAGCCATCTAAAAATGTTTCTCTAAATTTAACTGAACTTTAGTTACTAATGTTGAAGCCAACATTACTCTTAGGGCAAGTATGATAAGTACTAATAAATATGAAATTTTTTTCCATAAGACAAAGGAAAACACACTTTAATCCATTCATTTTACAAAATGACCTAGACCTAACTCAAAACCATGACTGCACCAGCAAATGCATCTACCCAATTGTCTGTTAAAATATTACGGGTCTGCTGTTTCAGAGTGTAACATCTGAAAGAGAGTTTATGTTGCTCTGCTCATATGGAATTTATTTGAGCCAAAAATGACTTTATACAACCATAATTCTCATATTTTCCAGGTCAGCACCATCCCATAGAGTATGGTGGCCTGAGAGGCACAGGCCAAGATCTCCAAGAACCTAAATACTGGGAAATGGGTCTCTTTCAGTTGAGACTTCTGTCTTTCCATCTCCTCCCCAACCCAAAATTCATGTAGAGAAAAATGTATTTCTAGGACAAAGACTGAAGCTGAATTTTATATTTTCTTTTGCCACTTTATATTCTTCTACAGTTAAAATATTAAAATGATCTTGCATATTTTCAAATTTGCATTTTTCTCCATGTTTAATCAATTAGTTGAGCCTACTGTGTGGTCCTACAGAAAAAGGCTCTTCGCCTTCGCTAGATCTGAGGTCCAGTTGGGAAGATGGAAGACACAAGGAAAGAATAGCTAAGCCTGTAAGTGGGTGCTCACGTGTGGGGTTCAGGCTGCATGTTCTGGGGAATAAAGAGACAAGGGAGATGCTTGGGAGGGGTACTGTGCAATGAGCAAAGAAGGTGGTCAGTGGAGAGGGGGACAGAGATCCCTAGTGTGACAGAGCAAACTCAGACCCCACGTGTATCACCTACAGAGAGATGGTCAGGCTGGCAGTCTCACTTCTGGCCATATAACGGGGACAAGAACAGTAGCTCCCTTCACGGCAATATCACGAGGTTTGCCTGAAGTGATGCTCACTTAGCACAGCGTGTGGCACGTAGTTATGAGCTATTATTTAATCAGGAGGTGGGACTTGATCAAGGTTCCGGCTGATGGACGGAATTTTGTTAAGATGAAGAGAGAGAACATTCCTGAATAGGGAGTGACATATGAGCAAACCAGAGGCAGAAGCAACCATGTGGCATAGAGATAAACACTATTGAAATTTTCATGCTGGATACCAACCTACTCTAAGAAGATACAGTCTTATAGAATGACTGTTTCGTCTGTGTAAGCAGAGAAATAATGCAGGTTCCTATTCCTGTTTCACTAGAGATTCTGAGTCAGAGGCTTATGGAGAGACCTGGGAACCCGTATACCAAAACAAATCACAGGTGTGTATTTTGATCCATTTGGGGGGTACACTAAGCCAATGAATTGATGTTATGCCTAATATTCATAACGCTCTAACATTATAGCTATTTATGATTCTACGAAAACACAATTTTAACATAAATTATTAGATGTTAATTAAAAAACATTTTTTAAAATAATTCAGGGCTGCACATGCTAGAGACAGAATTTGGAGCAGTTAATAGGGAGGTGGAAAGCACAGATAGAATACCAGAATTTTTGGTAGTGATATTAGACAACATCACTTCATTTTACCGATGAGAAAACTGAAGCCAAAGGAACTAAGTGATTTGTTACCATGTTTACTATATAGTAGCTACAATAGCAAGACCTTGGAGGAGAAAAAGCTAGTCTTTCATTTTGCATAAGCAGTTTAAGGAATTCGATATTGCTTAGCAGTGGTGGGGACATGAGCTGTTCAATAGGAAAGACTTGAGCCTGCAGCTTTGCTAAAAGGCAGACCTTCGTCATCAGGTGGCATATGCACAGTTCAGAGATCTGATAAAGCAAGCAGAAATTGATTCCACTTGGACTCAATCAAAGGTGCATAAAAGCAGTTGAATCTCGGTGGACAAATGAGTGGCCTTGGCATACATGTTGGGACACATTGAAATCTACAACTTCAGTCCACTGTAAGAAAGAATCGTGATTTCACCAATCTCCTCCCCAGGTCAGGTTGGAATTGGACAGAATCTTATTTGCTGGGCATAAAATTTAGCCCTCCCAATATCACAGAAAGGAACTTCAGCAAGTCCCTCTAAATAAAAACAAACTTTCATAACACTGAACAGTCCATCCCATCAGACAAGTTTGCTTTGGACATTTATATTTAGTCTGTGATTTTGCTTGGAACATTTGCTCATCTAATGTAGGAATTTGATTACAAATGCAAGTAGTGTCTTATATATATCCTAAAACTTAAACAACCCTGTCTCTACCCACTTTGGATTTATAACTCTAAAATAGGAATGTTCTATTAGCTGCTTCATTTCTAGAATATGTACATGCAAAGGGAATGCTTACTATAGTCTTCCGAATGTTGTATGGTGAATCTCCTAGACTGGGATCATTGTGTTACTCACCTTTGCAACCCCCAGGGTGCTGAGAAGTAATAAAGGCTAATTAAGTTTAATTAAATTGCACTTTTTGCTAAAATATGGACAAATTCATTTCAGTTACATAAGCCAGAAACCCAGGAACTATTCTTGACATCTACCTATTTCCCACACTTTATGTCTAATTTATCGCTGGTATTTACCATTTAAATCTCTCTAAAATCTATTTTTCTCTCACCATCTCCAGAGCAGTACCTTGCCCAAGCTGCCATAATTTCTGTGCAAACCTGCCCATCGGTCTGCCTCTCTCCATGCCAGCCCCTCTCCAATCCATTTCAGCCCTGCAGCCAGTTGTCTTCTCAAAATGAAAATAAAATTATGACAACCTCCCTGCTTAAAACCAGCCAACTGCTCCCCCATCACATATTCTGCAAAGTTCTGCAGGGGCCAGCTTCATTGCACAAGATTCTACTTCTTGTTCTCTGCTCTCCAACGGCACTGGCTTCCATTCAGCTCCTCATGTTATAGGGCTTCTGCCTTTGCTGCTCTCTCTGCAATGTTCTCTGCCTTCCCCTCCTCATTTTTATGTAAATCCCATTCAGTAGAGGGCAGGTCAAATGATGGAATCAATAGATGGATGGATGAATGAATGGGTGGGTAGATGGATGGACAGGTGGATGGGTGAATGAGTGGGTGGGTGAATGGATGGATAGGTGGATGGGTGGATGGGTGAATGGGTGGGTGGATGGGTGAATGGGTGGGTGGATGGATGGATAGGTGGATGGGTGGGTGGATGGATGGACAGGTGGGTGGATGGATGGATAGGTGGATGGGTGGATGGGTGAATGGGTGGGTGGATGGATGGATAGGTGGATGGGTGGGTGGATGGATGAATGTGTGGGTGGGTGGGTGGGTGGATGGATAGGTGGATGGGTGGGTGGATGGGTGAATGTGTGGGTGGGTGGGTGGGTGGGTGGAAGGATAAGTGGATGGGTGGATGGGTGAATGAGAGAGTTGATGGATGGATAGGTGGATGGATGGGTGGATAAGTGAATGGGTGGGTGGATGGATGGATAGGTGGATGGGTGGATGGGTGGATGGATGGATAGGTGGATGGGTGGATGGGTGAATAGGTAGATGAGTGGATGGGTGGGTGGGTAAATGGCTTGCTGGATGAGGTGATGGATGGATGGGAGGATGGGTGAATGGGTGGATGGGTGGGTGGAAGGGGGGTGAGATGGGTGGATGGATGAATGGTTGGACAGATGGATCAAGAAGGGAAGTAAGGAGAAAAGAAGGAAGGAAAGTGCAATATGGTATTGGTAAATTCTATTTTAAAAAGCACCTCTAAGTAGTTTGCTTTTCCAGCAAGCAGTTCTATTTAATAACTAGAATAATAATGTTTAATCAGTGTGCACTTAAATAGTCAAGTTCCACCAAAATTGCAATGGATTGAGAATTAACTTTGGTATGAATCAATGCATATGATAAGATGATAAGGTGATTAAAACCAGAGACCTTATTTATGTTCCTAGGCCTGTGGTTTTGGAGAAAATCACTCAACTTCTCTGTTTTGTGGCATCATTTGGAAAAGCAGAGGTGTCGCCCCGAGGTTCTCTGAGCGGCTTCTAGGATTCTGTGGATTTACTGATCATTACAGACCTTCTCTTAGAAATATCCAGCTCCAGAAAACATTTATTAATAAACATGCGTGTATATATAGTCAATGAAATATATTTAACCTGACTTTTGAGATAGTTTAATTAATCCACATCTAGTAAGATAATAAAGTTTGGGAACATTTATGCTACCAACACCATGGTACAGCTTACCTCCTAGATGGCAAAGTTAACTAATTACTGACCGAAAAATCAAAGTTCTTAGGTCTTGGCAGTAATGAGGTCCCAGTGAATACATTTTTCTTTGGGAAGTAGAAGAAAGAGGTAGTTTGGAGGGAGGGAGATTGGGTCAAGGGCAGATTTTTAAGGCACAGGATTTTGGACTACTGGAAGTGATGAGCATTGCTGAGAACTTTTCTTATTTGACAATATTGCTCAGTGCCCTGAGAAAAGATGCTGTGTCCCCAAAACTCTCCCCTGTGCTGCCAGCCTGGGTCACCAGTGGCCGAGCTGGGATGTCAGGACTTGTCATTGTGTTTGCACATCCCCAGCCCTTTCCAACCCTTATTCCAACCAGGAGGAAGAACGAGAAGTAAAGGAAGAAAAACATCTAAGAGAACAAATATAAAAGAAAAAGATACATCCATGCCAGTTTTTATCAGTGGGGAGGAAACGTTCAACTCATCCTGTTACCAGCTTTTTTCCCCTTGGTGGAATTACCTTTTCCTTTACTGTATTTACTTAATATTTAAGCCTTCTTTTTCCAAGGACTGCATCCCTTGTGAGCCTATTCCCACCCTTCCGTAGTTCTCAACCCTGGCTGGGCCATGGAACGGCCTGGTAAGCTGTCTAGAAATGCTGATGTCTAATCCAGTAATTCTATGGTGGGAGGAGGGGAGCAGAGCTCTGTATTTTAAAAAAACATCCTACAATCTAACGTCTGTCTAGGGTTCAGAATTGCTACCATAGTACATCAAGGGTCTCCTGAATATTTTATTACAGCCAGAATGGAGGAAAGGCTGGCAGAATAGAAAGAAGGAAAAGGAGAGAGCAGAAATGGCCTTGGAGAAAAATAATAAATGAGAAGGAGAAAAGGTAAGAAGGTTTCATTTAGACTGCTAGAAGGATTCGGGGATGCAAAGAGTTTCAGCATAAATGAGGCACCTTGTTCAAGGCTGGAGCCTGGCTCTTCTGAACCCGAGTGCACTGCTTTTGAACCTAGAGGGCTTTGAAGGGTAAACCAAGCTCAAGTCAGATTTTAAATCCCTGGGGATGGGTGAGGATTGGGGAGCAAGTGGTTGTAACTTGGGAGCTTGGGCTCTGGAAACTCAGAGAGTCCTGGTCCCTCCTGTCCTGCCCTTGGTGCTGGGGTCGCAGCCCGACCATCCATGGAGATCTGGGGCAGGAGGATCTGATGAGCTGGCAGAGTCATGAGCAAATGAGGCCATGGCAGCTCTGTCCCTCGTGTGAGCAGTCACATCACGCAAGGCTCAAGACGGCAGCAGACGGCATCTTCCCTGCAAGTCTCAGCTCACACAGGGGCTGCTGCCTGAGCTAGACTGGAGCAAACCAGCCGAGTGTCCCAGGAGACCCTTACCATGGACTATTGGGATCACCAAGAACATAAACAGGAATGTGAAGTGAAGTGAAAAGGCTTGAAAAAATTATTTGCTAAAAAGTTAACAATATTATAATATGTAATAGCAAACATGCCTTGACTTAATTCAGCAGTCTAAATGGAAAATATGATTTGTGAGTCAAAGTTTGAAGACCTTCTTCTTTAAACAGCATTTAAAGTCTGTAAACATAAAAATGTAAATGATTTTGATTTAAGGAAACAAATGCCTTGACGTTCCCTTGGCAGATGATGTATGTTGAGAGAGTTTGTCATTAGAGGCGTTAGAGTTCTATTAAGTCACTCACATGATCTTCTCCTGTCCCCTCGTGGCAAAGGTGGACGTTTGAGAGCCAGTTGCTTAGGGTAGACTGACATGACACAAAACAGAACAGATGGAGATGACTGATGGCTGTGCTCCCGTCTCATCTGGACAATACCCAGTCTAGACAGTGTCACGGCTGGGACACCTCAATTACCTGATGAACTAACGATTAGCCTACGTTTGCCTGTGAAGACACAAAGCCTTTGAGAATGACCTTTAGCATCCAAGAAAGGAAATTTGAGGGGATGGCACCCCCTGCTGGTCAATTTTATCATTACCAGAATTTAATATCTGAGAGCCAAAGGAAGGTAAGCATGGTTAATAGGAGATACTCATGCGAGAGTGATTCCTTCCAGCTGGTCTTCTGAAATTTCAGAGCTTCACCTTGCCCTTCATTAATATTTGGCCTGATAGATATTGTTACTCGTTAGGATGCGACCACGTCCTTTCTTTGCTTTAACCTAAGTACCATGAAGAGTGGAGTTGTGTGGTGCCTTGGGGTGCCTGTCCCCCACTGCATATATTCTTCCATTCTTTGAGATAAAGACAAATGCCATCACTTCTTGTCCTTCATGTATAGGTTATTTTCTTTTCCAAACTTCGCTTGTCAGGGAACTAGCCTACTTTGGAAAAAAAAATTTCCACCACTACCATGGAAATTTCTAGTGTAAGCTATTAGAACCACAAAGACTTCCTTATTCAATGAGGGAAGGAGGGATCTAAATATAATTTATATTTTTAGGGGAATGTAAATATACTTTTGTTCAATTCTCAAAAATGCTCCAACACCACATCATGTCTCAGTAGTCCAAATCCTGTGGAAAACCTCAATGCTGCTTGGTTCATGAACTTGGCAAGCTTCATCAAAGGGCTTCTCTTTGGTTAACCCTCCTTCTAGAGGAGGAAATGTTTTCGTGGTGACCCTTGGCTGTCTAAGCATCCCAATGACATCCATCTTTTCAGGTCCTCTGCGAACCTCCACTTGTTCACACAACTTTTCCTTCTGATATCCACTCCCACCAGATCTTAAAGCATCTGCATTGGGCCAGGTGAGGTGGCTCACACTTATTATCCCAGCACTCTGGGAGGCCAAGGCAGGAGGATCACTTGAGACCAGGAGTTCGAGACCAGCCTGCACAACATAATGAGATCCTATCTCTACAAAACCTAATAATAATAAAAAAGGTTAGCCAGACTGTGGCATGCACCTGTAATCTTACCTACTCAGGAGGCTGAGGCTGGAGGATCACTTGAGTCCAGCAGGCTGCAGTAAGCTGTGATCAGGCCACTGTACTATTCTGGCCTGGGCAACAAAGTGAGACCCTGTCTCTAAAACAAAAAAAAAACCTGCAGTGGTCCCAGCTCCCCTACTAATATGATATAAAAATATGTAACTTAGAATTGAACCACTCAAAACCTTCCTTTCTTCCCAAGTAAGTAGACTTAATGACAGGAAGGACATTAATGCTGTAAAATTCAAGTAAAAACTAGACTATTTGGCACAGACCCTCTCATACACAAACCAGTTCACTTACTTGAAATCAGCTGTAAGCTTTGCAAAACTTTCTGGATATTTCAATCTATCCATAATGACATCTGACGCCTTTTTCACTGCTTTTATGCATTCACTGTTATGAGTGGCCAGAGATCTTTGAACTACTTCAAGGTACTTTAAGAACATGAAATAATAATAACCCAGTACATTTAGTATGATTTCATTGTGTTCATTTATAGAATGTAATTCTTTTAAAAGTCTGCAATTCTCTCTCCTTTATAAAATGACAAATTCGAGAAACTGCAAAATTTAATGATTTTGCCAGGATGTCAAGAAAAGTCGATGGCAAACAGTGACTTATAACCACGTTCTGCAAATCCTGATCTACCGAGCAACTGGGATATGGCTTCACTGTCAGGGAGAAAAATGCCCCAATTTCCCAGCTTTCAGAGTCATTAGACCATATAAGGTTATATCAAAGTTATAGAAACCTATAGTAGAATGACAACTGAATGCTTTTCTACCTCTGAAAAGTTGAATTATTAAAGCAAATTTTACCCATAATGTGTCTTTTGTGATTGTTTTAATGTTCTTTTGCAAGGAAACCTTAATGGAGTAGAAGTGTTATCTTATTCGTTTTAACAGGAGTGTATATGCAGAGGCCTAAATTGCCAACTGGTAGTATTTATCCACATGGGAAAATTCTAAGGACATTAATTGTAAGTGATTTATCATCAACTCAGACAATGAGAAGGAGAATTGAAAGGCAACTTTGAAATAGGGTATGTTGGCCTTAAAAATAAGAGATTTTCTTTATTTCTTTGGAAATAGCTTAATCATGGACTCTTTCACTATCAAATCAACAGCTGAGACTTCATTTACCATTTCTACTCATTAGGAAGCTATCATTCATCGAGTATCTGTGAATATGAATAACTGCCAACTGAGAGTATCTTAGGATTCTCTTGTGAAATGGCATCGTGTGTGGGGTGACCATAGACCCAACTCAAGTTGGGTGACCCCGTGTGTTACTGGTCCACTTGTTAAGGTAATTTACTCACTTACAGAAACTTTTATCACTGTGCTCATACCGTAGAAGTCGCTTTCGCATGGAGCACTGCCTTGCTGCCCAAGGCTGGGTCAAACAGGTGTGTGTGGGGGGTTATTCTCCACCACACTGCAAGGGGTCGCCAAACACGACCCACGTGTCAGTGGTGAGTTTCACGTCCCCTCTCTCCCCATTTGAAAGTCGACAGCGCCTGCCAAGTCTTGCCTGCTGCCGACGTAGTGAAGGCCGGGGGCTCGCAGATCTCTACAAGCAAAGCATAAGCCCACTGCTTATGAAAACAATGAAAGCAGAACAATCAGCTTGACTATAAAATAAAAATGTGTATTTTAAAAGCACGTTTATACCAAGCCCAACTTGAAAATTTAATTAGGACAATCTGGATGACAGGGACGCTTGGATGCAGGAACTAGCGACAATCGCTAGCATTTTTGCAGTCTCATTTTGATGATGGCATTTCCTTTTGTCCCCACTGTGAAGGAGTTTCGAGTGCCTGTTCCCACCCATGTGGTGACCTTTTCTCATACTCTGAACGGAACCACAATCATCAAAGTACCTGACTCAGAGAATAGCCCATTTTTGAAAGGGCTAAAATGGCAGTGACTTAACTCTTCCCAAAGAATTAAGAAAATACAGTTAATTGTATTTGATGAGGTTTTCCAATCTTTCTGGTTTGCCTGCTACATCAGACAAAGCCATATTTGAGATTAAGTCCCCCCAGGCATAAGAAAACTAAATAAAAATTTGCTATTTAGTAACTTTTCAATCGTGTTTTTTCCAAAAGAAGGTTTTATAAACCTAAATTTTTTTAAAATCCTAATTACTATTAATTCAAAGAAAAATCTCCTTCCCCAAACACACTCAAACTGTTTAATACTATAAGCTAGCTAAATATTAATTTAAAAGTAGACAAAAGACATGGTATATTTACACACACACACAAAAGAAATATAAATGGCCAGAAAATATATGAAAAGGTTTGGCTCTTTGTATTATCAAGTAATGTAAACATAGTGAGGGATTTTTTTCCTCCTATCAAACTGGCAGAGATTTATCTTGGATGACAGTATTCAGTGTTGGCATAGCTGTAATAAAGCAGGCTCGCTCGTGTAGCACTTGTGGAATTATTAAGTGGTAGAAGCTTTCTGGAAGCAATTTGTCCTCATATAACAAGGGCTTTAAAGAGCATAAATCATAACTTGGCTCAAGAATTCCATCGCTGAGAACCCATAGCAGAACTTGGTAATTTTCTTCTAATATCTATTCCCTCTTTCATTTGTAGGTGATTAAACTCTTGAATTTTAGCTGGGCAAATGGCTGCCCAGAATAAACAGTAGATATCCCAGCCATCGCACAGCCAGACATGGACTAACTGATGAAGCCAATAGGACATAACTGGAAATATGTACAAGCTCCCAAGAAATGTCATTAAAAGACAGCTGAAGTAGGTCTTTTCTCCTCTGTTTTGTGCTGCTTGAAGTGTAAATGGATGGGTAGGCTACATCACGGACCACGAAAAATAAGTCCTCGCCCTATTAGCGTCAGATCAGAAAACTAGAAGTGGCCTGGGTCCCAGACAGCTGTGGAGGCACAATGACACTCATCATACAGGGATTGTCTAAATCGAGAATTTTGTGTTACAAAGAAATAAATACCTATCATTAGGCCACTATGATTTTGGTTTTCTGTTGCTCACAACCAACATAAAATAGATGCTAAAAAATTAATTCCCTAAAACTCACATTCAAGAATGTTTATATGCACAATTGTGATGAGCAGATTAAAAAAAAAACCTGTATGCTTTAAAAGATCAATTACATAAATCAAGTTATGTCCATTTAATGCAGTATACTTCTCCATGCAGTCACTGAGTCATCAGAACCTTAATTTCAAGGATATTTGTTGACGTGAAAATGCTCATGACATATGGAAATGAGAGGAATGGAGCAAAACACAATCTTACACATGCGCACACATTTTAATTTTAACTGAAAAAAAAGTATAGATAAATTATACATACTCATTCACATCTTATGAACAGATTAGATATATTCTGCTTTTTTATCCAGTCTGTAGTTTTCAGCTGCTAAATTGGGGGTCATTTTTTATGTGGCAATATGTAGCCCATACATTTTCTATTTGTCTTACCTATTTTTCTCCTTTCCTTTCTTGCCTTCTTTTGAATAGATCAATTTTTTTTTATCATCCTGTTGTTTTCCTTTGCTAGTTTGGAAACTATGTATTCTTTTTTTGTTCTTTTAGTGGTTACCCAAAGTTACAATATGTGTATTAATATATTAAAGTCTACAGTTAACATATTTATTCCTCCCAAAATATAAGGACCTTAGAAAAACTTTTTAACCTCATTTATCCCCTTCCAACTTATACATTCTTATGGGATTGTATGATAATTCATCATTATTATTACATTTCTTGATTATTTTAGTTCACATTTTTATTTTCCATTCATCATTGCATTTCACATTTTCCATATAGAATCACTTTCATTCTGATTGAAATGCATCATTTATAATTTCTTTAGTGAAGATTACTTATGGAAATTGCTTTATTTGTCTAAAATGCTTTCATTTAAAAATTTGTAAGATAGCATTCTGTAGATTTCCATCGTTGATGTTTGGAAGTTGGTTGTGATTCTCTAAATATTGGTCCTTTTAAGATAATCCATCTTTTTTTTCTCTTTTTCTTTGGTTTTCTGAATTTATGTCTATGATATGTCTACGTGTGGATTTATTTTTTTTCTCCTGCCTGAGATTTGTTGGAATTGTTGACTCTGTAGATTCATAATATTAGCTCATCAGTTTGGGAAAATTCTCAGCCATTCTCTCTTCAAATATTGGATTTCACTCATTCTCTCTTACCTCTCCTTCTAAACTCCAGAAAACAAATGTTAAACATATATTCCAATCACTTATTAGTATTTTTCCTTTTTTTCCCTCCAAGTTGCATTATTTCTACTGGGGTTTTAATTTTGTTTATAATTTTGTACTTATTTCTAAAATTTAATTGTTTCTTATTCAGATCTGCTGTTACTTTTTTACTTTCTTGGTTCCATTCAGATGTATTTTAGCATATGTTTTATTTTATTAAACATGATAACCATAATTGATATATAGTCTGTGCTGACTACTCCAACCTATGAAATCTTTGTAGATCTGTTTCTATTGTTTGGGATTTTTTGTTAGTTTCACTCATGAGGTCTTGATTTATCATGTAAAGTGCTATTTTTTATTGTACAGTGATCATTTATAATTTGTAGAAATAATTTAAAACCAAGGATACAGATACTTTGTTCCAGAGATGAGTGTGTTTGCCTCTTCCAGATACCTGAGTACCCTGGGACCACCCTATACAAGTCCACACCTTCAGATTCATATAACCATCTGGGTGAAACAAACCTAAGAGACCTTGTTTGCTTCAGATGCTTTATTCTTCTTTGCTTATTGTGAGGAAGAATTTCCTTATATTTCCCATCTTTATGCCAGCCCTGAATTTTGGATTGTCTTGTTTGTCCATGGGGCTGTCAAAACAAAAGTTCAAATTGTTCAAGGAGGGCCCTCAAGGGAAAAGCAGTTTCCATATTTCCTCACTTTGAGTTCCTGTTGCCTTTCAATTTTAGCCTTGCAATTTCTTGCCACTTTATAATCTCTTTGAGGTTTTTAAGGAGACATTTCAAAATCTTTGTCCTGCATTTACAGGAAGTATTTGCTTAAATAACATAGCCCACCATCCCAGGAAATTATGTCATCTAGCTATCATCCTTCTGCTAAACACACACACAAAAAAAGATCTTAAGAGAGTAAACAAATATGTTTAATAACAGTTGCCTTTGGTAGGTCAGAATGCATATGTCCTGGTTATTGTCTGTTTATTCTCAGTGTGGATTTAAGCCTTTTCTTGCCAGAAAGCTATAAATCCTTCTTGCAGAAAAAAACAAAAACAAAAACCTTGATTTTGTTTTTTCCACCCTATGGAATTCCCATTTATTTCTTTCATGACAGAGACACTCACCATACTGGTACTCTTATTAAGAAGTTCTGTAATGTTTGCCTTTCCCCCCAGAAACTTTACTCTTCTTATCATTCACAATCCTCAGGGAAAAAAAAATAGAACTAATGGAATGGAATTCAAAATTAGCAAAGCTCTTAGAAATCTTTGAACCTTCATGGCCTAAAGTATTACCATTAGCTTTAATATTTATGAGGTCAATCCCTTCATAACCCACAGATTATCTTCCTATTAATTAATAACAGGCTACCACATGAAATTTAGAAATTTCATCCCCAATATGAAATTCTACCACATTTATAAGCAATAGGTATGAGCTACATTTCCTAACCACCCACATAAAGTCTCTGTGTGATCTATAATCTGGAGATTTAGTCTCCCAAAGAAGACACCACAGAAAAACTACCCTTGAGTCTCAACGGAAAAGACTTTAGCAGGTCCCCTTAACCATTGACTCAACAGTAAAACTCCAAATGTTCATCCCTAGATTCATGTTCTTCAGCTCAAAAATCACACAGGCCTTTCTCCTGACTACTTGACATCCATTCCCTCTGGAAATCTCAAACTGAAGGTTCTTAGGAATCTTCCAGAAGACACTGACTTTAGAGGTGGACAGCTTTTGCCCAAAACAATTGGAATAAGAAGAAGACCTCAAAATTGAACAGCTTCTGCCCAAGATGGACCAAGATTAATTTCCTGATTCCTTAACACTTTTTCCTTTCTATTGTTCCACTTTGATACACTCTAAACACTAATATGATTTTCATTATCTTCATCCACTTATTTCTGACCCCATATGGTTTCCTTTTACCATTTAAGGAAAAACAAAACTCTCTTACATATTTTTCCTAGTTAGACACTTTGAATTAATGGATTGCTGGATCTGTCACCCCTTACCTGACCCCCCTGATGAAGTTTAATAACATCCTTTACATTGTTCAGAAGGCAAATTCCCTTGAATAGGCCCCTTCTGGTATGTAAATTTCCCCAATATCATTAATCCCAAACTTCAGTCTTGCAAATATTGGACCATGAACTCATTGTCAAAATACTTTTGTTGACATCAACACAATCCTACCAGTACGACCTAGTCACTCAAAAATAGGCACCAATATTGGAGCCATTCTGGCTGCAATAGTCAGTTTGTTCTCTCCAGAGACACTTCAGCCTGCATTGGCAGAACTGTCTAATTCCACTCAAGAATTCGTCTAACTCAAAGGACACAAAATTGGCACTCATCTCTTATAATAAATGATACTTATATTTCCAGTACAACCCATGCTCCATTAGGTTGTATTCTCATACCTGGCCACCACACATGAATGTGCCCTGTGCATTTGTAGTCATTGTTAGAGATTTCCAGATATTTAAAATTACCATCGCTCCCAAAAATCATGTTTCCTTAAAAATAATGCCAGAAGCTTCCAAAATAAAGCAAGCACAGGTTATTTGAAATGACTTCCAGGAGAGATTGAACAGATTTCCTCTTCATGCATATGCTAAAGTTATAGTTCCTACAGCAGGAATAATACACCTAGAAAAGGTGATTCAGAACCTGTCTCTAATCTTAGCAGAAAAATAAATGACACCACTTCTGCTCTGAAAGCCCAACAAACCAGTCTAACTTAATTAACCACAATTGTCAGGGACAATCACATAGCATTTGATTTCCTCTCAGCTAGCCGATGGGGAATTTGTACTATAGCAAATACTACTTATCATACCTATATGAATACTACAGGACAGATAAAACAGTCTGTAAATAGGCTTTTTTATAAAAAGCCACCCAGCTCTCTAAAGTAGGCCCAGCTAGATTCTGGGACACCTTTTCATTGCTTTGGTTTCATAACCTAGGCCTTTGCTTTCAAGAGCTATTTTAAGGGCCAATAGTGTTTTGTTTCTGAAAACTGACTATGCTACATTTGGCCAATATATCCTGTGCCAAGCCTTACATGCTGCTACACGCCCATTGTCACATTAGACAGTTCAACAGCTCATCCTACAACAGAAGGAAAGATTTATCCTGGATCACTAGCTTACGCTCCGTGGGCACTCTTTTAGCGTTAATCCACGAAACTTGGCAATGGTGAAAATCTGGATATCATAGATTAATGTCCTGCAGTGTGAGTTCACCTGTCCTTGGTCAAAAGAGGGATCAAAGATTAGAAAGAAAAAAAAAAGCTGCCTCCAACATTTAGAAGCTGGCTTGGCACTCACAGCTAGTCCATGTTATCTCCTGGGTAAATAACTTCCTAAGTAATCTCACAGAAATCCAACCTCAGACAAGGTTACTGTGAGACCATGATAAAATGAGACGAAGCAAGGCCACCTCACAATGTTGTCTAACCACAGACCAAAACAATCAACATGTCACCTACGAAATACCATACACACCCTCTTTCGGTCAAAAGGAGTAACTGCTACTGTATTTCTTCCCACCACATGGATAAGATTTATTGAGATACCCAGTCCTAGGATTTCTCTCCTTCCTCACTTTCTTTCTGATAGCATCTAATCTAGAGCAAAGCCCTGCTTTCTTAGACTCTCACCCAAATGATTCCATCAAAGTCCAGATTCTATTATAGATTCTTTCTATCACCTTTTTACCAAGATGCCCCAGTTTTCCATGATGCACGTTCTCCTTTGCTGCAATGAGTAATAACCCTAATTTATTTAACTACAGGTATATTCTTGGTAGTTTTTTTTGTTGAAGTACATTGACATACATGGTGTCAATTTGCTTTTCCAGACAAACTGATGGCTTTTTTTTTTTTTTTTTTTTTTTTTTTTTACAAAACTGTTCATTTCTTGACCAGTATAACCCAGAAAATCCTATCACGATTTCAGATGTAGATACATCAGTAAAGGTCTTTTAATAGATCAATGGTGGGGTGGTGAGGTGGCGGGGTAATGCTGAAGGCACAATGCTCACAGCTAAGTCTCTGCATGAGGTCAAGTTCACAGACACATATAATAATTTAATAGCCAGTGATAAGGAATTTCATTACATATTGGCTCCTCTCAAAAAAGGTTAAAGGGATCAGTGCATAACCTAAATTAAAGCTTCTCAAAAGCATCTTCTTTTGTTGGGCAGTTCTTATGCCCCTGCTTGGGAGTCTTGCATAAGGTCAATCTTAGACTCTCTCCTGCAGCTCAAACTCAAGGGTCTCTTCCTTCTGCCCACAGCCTTTTATTATCTAAATCATTTAGCCTCCTCCACATTAGTTTCAAGCGGTCAGGAGAAAGAGGCTGAGCAAAGGAAAATTTTCCATTAGCATTTGGGGGAAAGGGGGATGTTGAGAATATCCAGAAGTTAATCATTTTACCGTCTCCCTGAGCAACTGCGTAAAGTATAATCAAATCAAGAAGTCTGACAAGAGTCGCCAACCTCATGAAACAATTTGTGTGGCAAACTGCCTTAATCTCACTCAACACAAGTTATTCCATATTTGAAAAAATTATTTTATTTCCTTAGATTAATAAAGGAAGCCCAGATTTAAGACTATTTATAGGATATCAAACATTGTTAACACCCACATGCAAATTCAAGTTTCTAATGAAGAAATGTTGAAATGATTAAATTACTGGAATGTCTCCTCACCACCAAAAGTTAAGTGACTTAGAATGCAAAATCACATTTGTGGAGTCACAGCTAGAAAGAGGTTGGTGGAACCTTAAGTAATTATTGGTCTGTCATGATAAACGGTACCAAGAATTATGACTCACATAATAAAGGTATCACTTCGCTGACACTAATCACATTCTCAGCATTGTAAAAAGCAATCCTTACTTCTTATTTAAATGAGAATAAAAGGCTCTGACATTGCATTGGGTTTTTTATAACCTTCAGAGGCACTTTATAAACTTCATTCTGTTTGCTCGAATTCATACAATGAAGGATTTATAAATTATATACAAGAAAACTAAATGTATACCCTTCAACTGATAAAAACAAAAATGAAGTGTGCAAGAATATGCTATTGAGGCAAAAATCATTCTCATATTCTTGCTTCTTGCTCTGCACTGCAGCCTGAAACTTAGTAAGACATCTTGTTACCACTAACAAGTTTCTTCTTTTCCTTTTTTTATTTTTATTTTACAAGATGGGATCTCACTCTGTTGTCCAGGCTGGAGAGCAGTGGCATTATCACAGCTCATTGCAGCCTCAAATTCCTGGGCTCAAGTGATCCTCCTGCCTCAGCCTCCCAAGTAGCTAGGACTACAGGCATGAGCCACCCACCATACCAGCTAATTATTTTTTTAAAGACAGGGTCTTGCTATGTTGCACAGGCTGGTTGGTCTCAAACTCCTCACCTCAAGCGATTCTCCCACCTCAGCCTCCCAAAGTGCTGGGAACACAGGTATGAGCTACTTCACCAGGCTAACAAGTTGTTTTAACAAGCATCACTCCTACTTCCATGGAGAGAGCAATTTTCAAATTGTACTGGAGGAGAAAAAGTCAACAGGTACATCATTTTGCTTAAATATGTCAGGAAAAATCTGTGAAATTATGTTAATAGTATATGAGAAGTACATTTTATCCAAAAGAAACTTTATATGAATCTTTTTATAAAGAAAGTTACCCCAACTCCATCCTCTACCTACAGTTTTTCTTTTTTATAATATGAGATTTTAAATATTCAGCTTCCTGAAAGAGGAGCATATTTAGAGTTAAGAGTACATGAAAAAGAGAGAGGGAGAGAATGGCAACAGCACAAATCACAAAAAGGAAACCCTTACACTTCCTCCATTGGTTGGCTCTGTCATCAAATCTGTGTTCCAGAAGGAAGCAGAGGACTCCCAGTGTCTTAGCACATGCAACCCAGGTGACAGTCAGCAATGTCGGGTCTCTGCTGGCAGGCCTTGTCCTTTTCATCGTTAGCAACACGGGGCCTCCTGATTTATCAAAGTCACTATTAATGAAATATTCCTGTAGAAAGAAAAGCATTCTTTTAGGTCACTAATCACCAAGCCCTGTAATTTGTTGATGATTTGTGGTCACTGGCTGGCAGTACAATTTAGTTTGTCAGAACAAAGATTTGGGTGAAGCAGGTTCACCGTGCATTGGTTACCTGCTCGTCTGGGTCAGGTAAGACAGAGCACCTGCCCATACAAGTTACGGGAACAGGTTTATTATTATCATTATTATACCTATAGATAGGCAGCAGGGGATGGCAGAGCCTGGGATTCATTGTGAGCTGGGCCCCCAAAGCTCAGGACAGTTTCTCAGGAGGGTGGAGTGTCATTTATGTGTGCCCCACTTGCACCACAGCTGAGGGACTCCTGAAGGTTATATACCTCGAGGGGGCCACGTGACACCCTGGGCTCAGTGTTAAAGGATGTCCCTTTTCTAGAAGAGAGAGGAACAAAGCCCAAGCTCCCAAGTCAGAATGTCACCTCCCCAGCACATTCTACAGCTAGTCTGAGAACTACAAGCAATGAAGTGAGGAGAACTGGGTGAGTTCAAGGGCACCTGCAGGAACCGTCCTACAGGTTATGGGTCCGGAGATCTCAGCTAAATCAATGACATTACACAAGCTACTCTGCTTATGCATTGGACAAGTTTAGTTTTTGCTTTTTAATTTGAACTTTTCCCCACAAGTACCACAATACAGAGACTGGGGTAAGGAATCTCCATATGCACATCACGCAGTACCAGAGATGGAAAAATCGCTCCCAGAGATATCCAGGTCCTAATCCATGCAAGCCTTGGATATTCTTAAATTGAAAAGGGGTCCTTTCAGATGCGATTAAGCTCAGAATCTTGAGGTGGAGTATTATTCTGGATTAACCCTGCTGCCGTATTATGTAATCACAAGCACCCTTATAAGAGAGAGGCAGAGTGAAACTTGCCTTTAGACAAAGCCAGGTGAAGAAGTGATGGACGCAGGGTCAGAAGATACTGTGCTGCTGGCTTTGAGGGTGGAGGAAGGGGCCATGGACCAAGGAATGAAAGGATTACAGCTCAGAACGCTGGAGAAGTCAAAGAAATGGATTCTTAACTAGAGCCTCTAGAGGGAGCAGACACCTTGATTTCAACCCAGTGAAACTGATTTTGGACTTGATCTCCAGAACTCTAGGAGAATAAATGTGTGTTGTTTTAAGTCACCAAGCTATTACAGCAGCCATAGGAAACACTCCCAGTTTCAACAATTATCAATACACAACAAATCTTGGCCCCTGATACACACACACACACACACATACACATATGTCCCGACACACTCCCCTTTCCCACTCCTATTGTATTGTTTGAAGCAAATCACATGCATAATAATACTTTATCCATAAATACTTCATTTTGTTTCCCTAAAAGATATGAACTCTAGCTCACTCTTGTAGTCCCAGCAACTTGGGAGGCCAAGGTAGGAGCACTGCTTGAGCCCAGGAGTTCAAGGCTGCAGTGAGCAGTGGTTGTGCTACTGCACTCCAGCCTGGGTGACAAAGCGAGAGTCTGTCCCTAAAAAAAAAAAAATCAAATATCCCTTTGGGTTTCAAATTTCCCAAATGGTCCCACAATGGTCTTTTATGCTTGAAACGTCTTATTAGTTTATTTATATCAGGATTCAAACAAAGTCCAAATTGCATTTAGTTGGTTTATCTCTTAACTATTGAATCTTTAGTTTTTGCTATGCTGTCAAAGATAGTAGCCAATAGCGACATGTGGCTATTTACATAAATCGATATAAGCTAAACAAAATTTAAAATCCAGCTATTTTCTCCTTAGTTTCACTAGCCATATTTCAAGTGCTTAGTACCAACATGTGCTAGTGGTGACCTTATTGGACAGCACGGATATATATTATAGGAATAGAATATTTTCTTCATCTCAGAAAGTTTGACGGGTTCTCCCTTGTTTCCTTCCCTCCTTCCTTCTTTCTTTGTTTCTATTTGTTTTTCTGTTTGTCTTCCTTTTTTTGTCCAGAAGTATTTCTTATTGTCGAATTTTGCTTATATCCTCATGATAACATTTAACATATTTCTCTGCCCCTTGTATTTTTTGTAAACTATACTAGTTACATCTGGGGGGTGGATCATATTTTTCTTTTCTTTCTTTTTTTTTTTTTTCCACAAGAATACATCACAGGTAATGTTGTAGGTTTCCTATTGCATCACACCAGGGACACAAAATGTCTGGTCCTTTCTCTTTTTGTTATAAGATTAATCAGATTAAGGCTAACAGTTTAGCAATCATCGATCATCATTTGCTTATAGCTACTGTTTTAGGAGTTGCAAAAGCGGTAGTAGTCTAAATCTCACTTTATCTGATTTTAAAATGGTTTTTAAATGGTAGTATTTGGGCTTTGATCAGATGCCCCCAAGAAAAATCCCTCAAGGAATTGAAGGCCCAGAGACTGGAAAGAACAGAAGAGAGGTGAGTCAGTGTGGCAAAATGGTTCCAGGTGTTAAATCCAAGAGACATGCACATGGTTGTCTTCATATGTCTACATATTTTAAATATTTCATAATCAGACAAAAAAAATTTAAAAAGCTCAGTATGATATAAAATGCCCTCCACACAGCCTGGGCATTCAGAAAACATCCCGTATCCCTTCTCTACCTCCCAGACCCTCATAGCGACCCCATGAGGCCTCGGGAATATGCTGTCACCAACCTGCAACCACCTGTGACCAGCCATGCTTCTTATTGCTAAACTGGTCATGCTTTTGTTGGGGGCAGCCATGTGCAGAGTGCTCCTCTGAGGATGGTGGGGCTGACCGAATCTGTCTACGGGGCAAACTGGGCACCAGAACAGATCAGCAGCAGCAGTGACAGCAGCTGCCACCCAGGGGCACAGGCTGTGACTGTCTCACTGGAAGCAGTTTCTCCAGTTTGAGCTATTTCTCCTGCAGTCATCCTCACCTGAGTCCAAGACCACCAGGCATGGGTTCTTGGCCCAGAGCCCGTGGGCCTACCTGATGTTGTCTCTTACCAAGAAATAGAGTCACCACCATCACCCCCCCTACCCACATACACACTTACTAGAATGGGACATTCTAATCCAAAGGTTAACCAGGAGAGGGGGGAAGTCGTCTGTTAGTGGCTTGCCATATGACTCTGCTGGGGTGAAGACCCTTGGCTTGTGGTTCTCCTGGACTACAGGATCCCTCAAGGACAGACGTCTAAGGTGAGAGCAGAATATGCTGAGAAACTCCTGGCTCATCCCCAGCTGGACAATTCCTTTGTCTTGCAGGTTTCCTTGCCTCTGTGGTCTTCTTGTAGGACTCCAAGACCACAATCACAAGATAGCAGGATACAAGTAAACGTGTTATTAGCCCAGATGCCAGGTGACACTAAACCCCATGCAGAAGCCCAAGCGTTCAGCCGCTGGTCTCAGTTTCACTCTCCTGAACCCTCTGATTCTCTCATTGCAAATCCAGGGCTGCTATTGCTCTCTCATCCCAATCTGCATCACCACTGCCATCATCACCATCTAATCAATGTCACCACCCACCACAAACATGTTCTGAGATCCCAAGGCCCTGCTGACCTCCTGGAGAGACAAGGAGCCATCCAGAGCATTTCTGCCCCTGGAATGTTTTGTAATAGAGTTGAGAACACAACATGTGCACAGGAGCAAGAGGGGGTGCGGAGGAAGGGAGAGAAAGAAAGAGAGAGAGAAGAAAGAAAGAGAGAAAGAGAAGAAGAAAGGTGGAGGGAGGAAGGAAGGAAGGCAAGAAGGCAGGCAGGCAAGCAGGCCTACTAAGTTCCTAGTCTTGAGGGTTTTGTAAACACACTCTTCAGATTCAATGTCAGTGTGGAATTGGAGGGTTTTAGATGGTACAAGGATTCTTATGGAGGTGGGGAGTGAGGGTTGGGGTCTTCAGTGATCAATTGGAAGCATTTTTTCAAGTACGTAGAGTCCAGCTGATTCATATCACTGGGTAGGCTGCCAGACTACCTGGGTTTAAAACCCTGCTGTGCACCTTAACAGTTGTATGACCTTAGACAGTTCATTTAATCTCTTTAGCCCTCAGTTTGGTTGTCAGTAAAATGAAAATAATACCCGCCTCATGCGATTGTAAATATTAAATGAGTTAATGTTAAAAGGACTTAGAACAGGTCGGGCGTGGTGGCTCACGCCTGTCATCATAGCACTCTGGAAGGCCGAGGCGGGTGGATCGTTTGAGCTCAGGAGTTCGAGACCAGACTGAGCAAGAGTGAGACCCCGTCTCTACTAAAAATAGAAAGAAGTTAATTGGACAGCCAAAAATATATAGAAAAAATTATCCGGGCATGGTGGCGCGTGCCTATAGTCCCAGCTACTCGGGAGGCTGAGGCAGAAGGATTGCTTGAGCCCAGGAGTTTGAGGTTGCTGTGAGCTAGGCTGATGCCACGGCACTCTAGCCCGGGCAACACAGTGAGACTCTGTCTCAAAAACAAAAAAAAAAAAGGACTTAGAACAGTGTTTGGCACATAGTAGGCCTCAGACACTATAATGTTAGGTACTATTTTAATTATATGGAAGAATAGTGCTCATACTAGAAGTTTCAGACACGTTCTCTTGGCACCGAATCTAGATCTCCTAAAATAGACGTTGAGAAATCAAGCCTTCCCTGGAGGGAGAGAGATAAGAGAGCAATAAACGCCTGAGGAACCCTGTCCTCTCTATTATTTGATTTTTACCGTTGAGCAGTAAAGTGATTTGTATCTCCTTGGTTCCCACACAGGCTCAGATACTCACAGAAGCTCAAAGTAAGGATTTGAGAACTGATCCCGGGAAAGTTCCTTGTCCCGGTCTTTTAGTTTTTTTCCCTCTGAAGTTCAAGGTTACATAGCTGTTTGAAGACAGACTTCAGCCTAAAATTTCTGACTGTTTCAATCATCTGATCAGGCAATTATTCCTTCTGGAAACCAAATAGCTCTTTTTTTTTCCTATAATAATGTTAGAAGATAAATAAGGATGTTAGAGTTCTCAGTAATTCTTCACTACTTATAGTATTGCTAAGAAAATCTGAATAATCCTGTTATCTGATTTTTAACCATTTAAAATAGAACGATCCAGTGTCTCCTTCTTACTCCTTCCATGCTTGGCAGAGAATATTTCCTGTCGTATCTAGACAATACTGTTAAAAGTTACAAGTGCTGTGAGGAAAATTTCAGGGATGATGAGAATCATGATTACAGTGGCAGTTACACAACTATAACCATTTGTCAAAACATGGAATTGTACACTTAAAAATGGTTATTTTATTGTATACAGATTATTCCACAATAAAGCTGATTTTTAAAACTCATGGCACAGAATTCTTAAAATGTCGGCATTTGATTGAATATAAATTATAACTCAATAAAGTTAATATGCAAATAGTAAATCACCACCTATCAAGAAAAGGAAGTTATAGATTCTAGAGTCTATACACTGTCCTTAACTTAATGATGGTTTGACTTACAATACTTTGACTTTACGATGATTCGAAAGCAATATGCCTTCAGTAGAACGTCAACAAATTACACGTGTTATTCAACACTTTCTTATAAAATAAGCTTTGTATTACACAACTTTGCCCAATTGTAGGCTATTGTAAGTGTTCTGAGAGTGTTTAAAGTAGACTAGGCTAAGTTAGGATGTTTGGTGGATTACTGTACCTGTACTAACTGCATTTTTTACTTACGATATTTTCAATTTATGATGGGTTTATTGAGACATAATCTCATTGTAAGTTGAGGAGCATCTGTGTAGCACATTAAGGACAGCGAGTGAGAAGTGTCAAATGTGCAAAAAGAAAAAGAACAGGGAAAATATCATGAGGCCAGCAACTTCTGCCACCAAAGAGGGACAACCACCCAGGAACGTATCTGAGAGGCAGGCCTTACACAGCACAGAGGCAATGTCAGTGACAGCTTGAGAATGTAGCATACCTTGAATAGGGGCCCATGACACAAATATTATAATCTTTCTATTATATGACAAATCTCTGGCCCTGACACTTCCTCAATACATTAGAAGTTTATATTACTTGTAGGCTTAAGGTGACATTCCTGGGAAAGGTACATTTGCATGTTTGTTTTACTTTGGGTTGCTGGGAGTGTTGGCTTCAGATGAGTTTCGCAAACCTTTGGCATAAGCCTTGCTCACAAAACAACTGCTGTGTTAAGTGTCTGGCTTTCTTACTCAAGAGAAAGAAGAAAGCTGCAAATAGAATTCTGGTGATTTACCAAAAGGAAATCTGAAACATTTGCTTGTGAATGAATTTTAAAATAGGATTTATTTTAATAACTCAAGGGTTTGGCTGTTTGCCCCAGAGATATCAAATTAGAAGTAGCCTGTTGAGGGGTGTCCAGGTGAACCATGATTTCTGAGAGGTGGGAAGTGGACTGGTACACCATGAACTCTATTTTCTATACATGGCCTGACCCACACTCCAGGTTTGTTTTGTTGTTTGACCCTTTAAGGATAATAAAGTCCTTGAGTTCTTAACCTAAAGGCTTGTAGATTCTTACAGGGAACTAAAACAGGAAAATGACTAAAAGAAAGCTAAGGAGAGAGCCTAGTGTGCATTTTAGGCAAATATCACACAATGACTTTTGCTTGGTCCTAATGACACAGCTCTCTCTTAAAATAGATGAACCCAATTCAAAGGGAATTTTTAAAGGTTAAATGCTGCAGAATTGAATTGAGAGTGTTTATTATAATGGAAATAGAATATTATACATATGTGACATCTCTTTCGCTTTGAACTTTATATTTTTCAATGTAATCGAATTAATGGAACGCATTTTAGTCAGAAGTCTAAGGGAGATTCCACGATGCTTGGGTTGACATCATCCTTTCACCTTGCCCTCAACTCAATGACACAGGCCATATAGAGGAAGGTCAAATCTTTCCAGAAGAAAGTGCCTGTGATGGTGAACAGCTGAAGTGGCTTGAAGCTCTACGGTAGGCGTGATCTGGGGATTTTTCTGATGAATAGAGAATAAAAGTGGCCTTTTTCTTCCCCTGACAAGCTACTATCACAAGCCACAGCGTGGCAGGGAAAATCTCTGCTGTGGCATCTCCAGGGAGTGGTCAGACCGCCTATCCCACCCAGCTGGTTAAACCCACCCCCCATTCTTCGGCGACACCATCCAATATAGCAGCCACCAGTCACATGCGGCCATTGGGCACTTGAAATGCAGCTAGTGCAAATTGAAATGTGCTAAAAATACACCGGATTTGGATGGCTTAGTAGGAAAAAAGAATGTAAAATATCTCATTATGTTGATTATATGTTGAAATGATCTAATTTTGGATACAGTGGGTTAGATAAAATATATTATTAAAATTAATTTCATGTGCTCTTTGTATATTTTATATGTGGATATTAGAAAATTTTAAATTACACATGTGTCTTGCATTATATTTCTATTGGAACAACACTGTCTGTCCTGAGGGGCTGGCTGCTGGCCTTGTCTCTGTCACCCTGGCCAAGGCTCAGTCCACCCACCATCTTCGTGCAGTGCCCAGTGGCAGTATTCAAGATAACATATCTATGGGATATTGATTGTGCCTCCTCAGAGATTTGGTTTGGGGTTGCCGGCCCCTTTCTCCTCGCTCTGACTCGCTCTTCCCATCACATCCCACTCGCCCCTTGCCAACCACACCACAGCTGCACGGGGACTTCCTTCTGTCTGCAGAACACTCAGAATTTACTCCTAATTTAGACCCTTTGCATAGGCTGTTCCCTCTGCCATGAATGCTCTTCCTCCTGACCTCAGCATGGCCCGCTCATGCTTGGTAGTCAGACTACAGCATAAAGGTCTCAGCTCAGGGAGGTCTTCCCTGACGTCTGATTGAAGCAGCCACCCTCTCTACCACAGCACCCTCCTGGGATTTCCTCATCGGCCCTGTCTGATACTCTCTTCCATGTTTCTCTCTTGTTCCACCAACTAGAATGTAAGCTCCCATGGAAGCAAGGACGTGGCTGCATCTCCAGAACCTGCAAAAGCAGCTGGAGGAAGCTTTATGTCCACTAATGGGCATAAGAATTGGAAACTAATAGACTGTTATCATTAACAGACGATATTCTTGTGTGCACTGAAAACCTAAAGCTATTGATAGGAGAATTTAGCATATTTGCTGGATACAAAAATCAGTTTACAAAATTATATTCTATTTTCTTGCAACACACAATTTAGAAATGATGTTTTAGAAGATATTGTCTAGAATAGTATAAAAAATAAATGATACAAGTAATACACTTTGTGATTTATAACATAAGACAGGATCTTGTGAATAATTTATATTTTCTATGAATTATGTAAGATTCAAAGTCATTCCTATGACAATATCATTTTAATGTACTTGTTTCCTGATGTTTTAAGGGATAGACTAGTTCTAATTTACTGAGGTATGATATTGCAGCTATATCTGCCTTTTTCTAATCATTATAACCATGAATAAATTTACATTAAGGAAGACGGCCAGGGATTGAGCAAACCACAGATAGTGCATGTAATTCTATATGTTTGAGGTGCAAAAATTATGCTGTTAAAATCCTTGTGGGAAGACTCTAATTAAAAATAACTAAATTAATTTCAAAGGAAGGAGGCACATAAGATTTGTAATAATGTTACTTACATTAAAATATTTTAAGTCATAAATACCTATAATTTCATAATCAAATAGAGCCTAAGTTTATTTTTATAATACATTTTTGTTAGCCTTATTAATATTAGTTGTTGAATTATGGTAATACTAATCATTAAAACACTAATAAAATTGAAAATATAGTGGAAAAGTCTAGAATGTCATAGTTAAGTTTCATTTGTGTAAAATGTGGGTTACCTTATTGCCAGGATAATAAAATGACGGATGCGTCTTTCTTGGAGGAGGGAAGCCAATCACCAATTGTGTTGTATCCAAATTTGCATTATTGAGGGGCAGAATGTTGCAGCATTTTGTTCTATTGTAATTGAATGGGTAATATTTATTTCTCTTTTCCAGGAAATCACCTTGGGGATCTTTGAGATTGTGGTTACACACACAAATGAAATGCTTTAATGTATTCCTTAACTCCCTCCCCAAAATAAGTGACACTATATCATTTTTTTATTATGTCATTTTTTTATAATGGAGGTACAAATATTTTTGGTTACATAAATCGCTTTTATAATGCTTGAGTCATGGTTATAAGTGTGCCTGTCACAGAGATAGTGTTCATTGTACCTGTTAGATAGGTGTTCACCCAACCCTTCCTCCCCTCTCCCCCGTGCTTGATTTCCATTGAGTTTTACTTCCCTCTCTGCACATGTGTGCTCATCAGTTAGCTCCAATTTAATATTGACTACATGTGGCATTTGCTTTTTCATTCTTTAGATACTTCACTTGGGATAATGGTCTCCAGTTCCATCCAAATTGTTGCAAAAGGCATTAAATCATCCTTCTTCATGGCTGAGTAGTATTCCATGGTATACATGTACCACATTTGGTTAATCCACTCATGAATTGATGGGCACTTGGGTTGATTCAACATCTTTGCCATTGTGAATTGTGCTACAAAAAAACATTTGAATGCAGGGGTCTTTTCGATAAAATGACTTATTTTCCTTAAATACCTATTAGTAGGATTGATGGGTCAAATGGTAGGTCTACTTTTAGTTCTTTGGCTTTATTTATTTATTTTTATTTCAGCATATTACGTAGTTCTTTAGTTTTATATGGTGTCTTCCCTATTTATATCAAAATGTGGGCAAATGGGGCATTTTTTAAATTAATAGAGATTATTCACAAGCCATCTATACTTCTGAATCTTTCCTAAATAATTGGATCATAATTAAGGGAAATGTTGTCTTAAGAAGAAAACTTCAT
This sequence comes from Cheirogaleus medius, assembly GCA_008086735.1. Taxonomy (NCBI): domain Eukaryota; kingdom Metazoa; phylum Chordata; class Mammalia; order Primates; family Cheirogaleidae; genus Cheirogaleus; species Cheirogaleus medius. The sequence goes on from VBSM01001562.1 coordinate 60,500,266, forward strand.
CTCCCACGTGGGAATGTCTCCCTTCCATTTGCAAACCGCAAATATTCACATAGCTAAATTATGTGTTTAATTACTTTTGCTCCAAACACACTGAGGCCTTCACAGGTATAAGTGAAAACCAAATCTGGCCCATTGCAACTGAGGAGCATCAACTCTAGTAGGTGCTTTGCTCACTAATGTCCACCCTTCCCCAGAGTCCTGAGCCCGTGCTACTTTTTATTCTTTAAGATCACTATCTTGGGACTTGTAAAGTGAGCTCCACAGAAACAGACATGTGGTTTGTACACAAGGATCATCTCTATGGTGTCTGTGGGGCCTTTTAAATCTCTGCTCACTTGGCATGCTATGCAGAGCGATTGGAACCAAGCTCACCAGTGTGCAAGTGTCACTTTTTTCTGAATTTATGAGATGTTCTCTTAGGAGGAAGACACAGCAATTAATTTAATATTGCTTGGTCCTGAATAGGGGAATATTGAAAGTGTCTAGCACTGTGCTATTTGCCTGGTAGGAACTCAAGAAGCATTTCTTGATGGGCTGGTTGGAAACTAAACGTGGCACAAGGACGGACACAGGCGAGCTCCCAACACTGCCAGGCGCATTGCTGCTGTGAGCTAGTTGTCTTTGCAGCTGTAAAGTCTAAATGGAAACTATCACATTAATATTAATTCCCAGTAAGCGTTCTAGGCGGATGAGGCAGCTGCACTGGTAGCGGATTCCTCGCTGTGTGTTAATTATTCATTTTTTTCCAATTTCTAGATTTAGGGCAGTCAAAAACAAATTTTCTCTGCCTACTTTTCTGTTTAATTAGAGTCAGTTTAGTGTTTATCAGGAATTTATTTTTTATGCCTCACCTGTTCAGGGCCAAATTAGGAAAATAAAAATAAATTCAGGATGATGCTTGGCTTAAAGATAGAGAGCAAAAGTAGATATCAGTTTCTCAGTTAATGATCCTACATTCAACTTTTCAAAATCTGAAGAATCAAAAGAAAACTTCTACTGACTCCAGCAGACTGTATTTACCCTTGTGCCTGCATCCCTCCTGTTAGGATAAATATTCATTAGCTTATACAAGACACTGAGACTTCTGTCTTTCTTAGTTTCTCTCTCTCTCTTTCTCTCGTTAGTTCTAGAGGAAGCCAGTGGCCACATCACAAGAAGCCCAGCGAGGGCCACGCAGTAAAGAACTGAGACCTCCTGCCTACAGCCAGGTGAGAGAGCTTGGAAGCAAATCACCCAGCCCGGTCAGGTCTTCAGGTGCCTGCAGCCCTGGCTGTCAGCTTGGCCTTCACCCTGATGAGATGCTCTGAGCCAGAACCATCCAGCCAAGCTGCCTTCTGATTCTTGGTCCTCAGAAACTGTGTGCTATAACCAGTTTGTTGAGTTAATCTGTTATGCTTTGGGAGTTATTTGTTCAGTAGAACAGATTAACTCTCACATTAAATCTTAGTGGTCTAGAGGCACTGTAATTATTTACATAGTAGAGTTTAAATCTACCACCTTGCTGTCTGTTTTCTATTTGTCCCATCCGTTCTTTGTTTTCTTTTCCTTGTTTTCTGTGCACTTTCGAATCTCTTGTTGACTTATTAGCTATAAATCTCTGTATTGTTATTTAATGGTTGTTTTAGAGTTCATAACATACTCTTCAATTTATCACAGTCTACCTTCAAGCAGATTTCATGTATTGTATGAGAACTTTTAAACAATATAGTTTTGTTTCTTCCCTCCAAGTCTTTATGCTATTGTTGTTATACATTTTACTTCTATATATTTTAAACACCAAACTACATTGTTATTATTTTTGCTTTTAAAAAGAAATTTATATAAGTCATTTCTTTTTATCCACACAGTTACCATTTCCAGTGTGCTTCATTTCCTACATAGAGCTTCAATGCATACTTTATAGTATATAAAACTAAACTCAAAATGGATCATAGACCTAAACGCAAAGTATAATATATATAATAAAACTTCTAGAAGAAATATAGGAGAAAATTGTTATGACCTTGATTTAGGCAAATATTTCTTAGATATGACCAAAATCACAATCCACAAAGGAAAAAAACTGTACTTCATCAAAATTAAGAACTTCTGCTCTTTGAAAGACACTGTTAATAAAATGAAAAGCAAGCAGCAATTTAGGAGAAAATGTCTTCCAATCTCCTACCTGATACAGGAACATAGAATATATAAAAACTCTAATAAACTCTAATGAGAAAGGAAACCTAATAAAACATTAGGCACAAGATTTGAACAGACACTTACTAAAGAAAATATATGGGTGGCAAAAAAGCACAGAAAAAGATGCTCAGCATCACCATTATTAGGGAGATGCAAGTTCAAGCCACAGTGCGATAATACTACATACAAATTAGAAATACCACTACTTACAAAACTGACTCAGCATATCAAGTAATGTCAAAGAAGAGCAACTGGAACTCTCTTTTGCAGCTGGTGAGAATGCAAAATGGTACAACAAGGTTGGAAAAGAGTTTATCATTTTCTTTAAAAGTTAAATAAAAACCTACCATATGACCCAGCTATTCTACTTCTAGGTATTTTCCCAAGACAAATGAAAGCATATATCTATACAAATACTTTATTTATTTATTTATTTATTTTTTATTTCATTATATTGTGGGGGTACAAATATTGTTAGGATTACATATATTGCCCCTGCCAAACACCTCCCCCCACCCCGTGCTAGTGCTTCAAGCACCCTGGAGGTGCGTGTCACACCTATTATGTAAATATACACTCTTCCCCTCTCCCCACCTGCCACCCACCTGATAAAAGATTATTTTTTTTTGACATTTTGGTTACATTATATTTCTTT
>VBSM01001562.1:60503198-60563708 GCA_008086735.1 Cheirogaleus medius
AAATTCTTTTCCAAAAAGGCTGCACTAAATTGCAGTCCCACCAGCAGTGTAAGAATATTCCTGTCTCTCCACATCCTTGCCAGCATTTGTTGTTTTGGGATTGTTTGATACAGGCCATTCTCACTGGGGTTAGGTGGTATCTCACTGTGGTTTTGATTTGCATTTCTCTGATGATTAGAGATGTTGAGCATTTTTTTATATGTTTGCAGTATACAAATACTTTATATTAATGTTCATAGCAATTTTATTTGCAATGGGCAAAAAGTAGACGTAGCCCAAATATCCATCAATGAATGAATGGATAAGCAAACTGTGGTATATCCATATAATGGAATACTACTCATCAATTAAAAGCAATGAATTGCTAATGCATGCAACAATATAAATGAGTCTCAAAATAAAAGAAGCCAGACTAAAAAGCCATATGTACTAAATGAGCCCATTTATATAAAATTCTAGAAAATGAGAGCTTATTTATAGTGAAAGCATGTCAGTGGTTGCCTGGGGACAGGAGAGGGTGATGATATGAAGAAGGCAGGAGAGAGGAATGATAAAAGAGCACAAGAAAACCTTTAGGGGTAATGGCACGATTGCGGTGGTGGTTTCATATTTCAAAACTTCTCAAATTATACCTTCTAAATACATGCAGTTGATGGTATGTCAATCACACCTCAATAAAGTTGTTAAAATAGACATAGATCTTTGATTTTCTGAAGCTTACATGCAAGTGGAACAATAAAAAAAATAAATATATTTGTTAAGTTAAACCATATGAAATTACCAGTTTTGCAGGCAAAAGTGGACAAATATTTAATTGCACATGATTCAACCTAATGTATGCAAATGTTATATAGTATGGTAGAAACTGGTGAGTGCTCTGGGTAAATGAAAAGTCAAGCAGGATAAGGCAATTAGGATTTCCAGGTGGAGAACCAGCTTTCGAATTTTAAGGAGGGTGGAATGTGGTCAGGGCAGGTCTATGAAGCAAAGACTCAGGAGGAAGGGACACGTTGGGGGACAGAGAGCCATGGGGGAGTGGGGGGACAGAGCCAAGGGAAGGGCCCTGGGTGGGAGGGGGCCTTGCATATGTAAAGAATAGTTAACAAGCCCAGTGTGGGTAGAAGCTGAAATAATTTTTTAAAAGATATTGAGGTGCTCACAAAATAGCTGATAAGGCTGGAAAGGGAGACTTTGATGACGCAAAGAAACGAAGTGAGGAAAATAGCCAGGACCATAGACAAGGCCAGGCCTAAGAGGCGCTGTCCTGGATGCACATGGACCTCCCAGCCCGGCTCCTGCGGCTGCCCTGGACTCAGGACGTTGGCGTCCACACCATTGCTGCCCTCCGCAGAGAGTGCTCTCCCCTGACTCCGGATCTGCAACGACCAGCCCCAGATTCACAGTCTCAATGGATAGAGCTGTTTTGCCAAGGTTGAGTCACGTCCCTAGCTGCCAGGGAAGGGGAAGCATCTGGCATTTTCAGCTTTTACAGTGGGAGTGGGCTCTGCCTCCCCCCAAACCTGGCCACTTCCCCCAATACACTCCCTGCACAAGAGGAAGAAGATAAGACAAGGTCCAGGGGAAAGAATAAAAGACCTCATCTACCCTCCGTAGTGGAGGGCCATTGGAAAGAAGCTGTCTTGTGCCTAGTGCCACCAACAGGGCCCATTAGTGGCATTTTTATGATAGAGGAGAAAACAAGGCAGAGATTTATACATTCTATAAAAAGTCCTACTGAAAATAGTTTTGAGGGGTTTGACAATTTAGACTACTGCACAAGCCAAGAGGAAATAAATTCCCTGTGATAGAAATATAAAATGAGTTATTGTTTTCGGTTACTTCCAAAGGACCTGCAAACGTGAACCCACCACCGCAGGGATACCCAGGAATTCAAACAACAGTTTTCTTGTGGCAACGACAGAGTTCCATCTCCAGACTGGAGAAAACTGGCCCTCTGCAACTCCCTGTCTCAGGCAGTGTTTCTCTGTGAGCGTCACATCCTGAGAATGTGGCCCCTGCCTCTTTCCCTGCCAGACTTAGAGCCTCTTCCATTCTCGGAGGTGTGACTTGAAGTAAGAAGTCCAAAATGCTGAAAGTGATGTTCAAATGTGCTATTGCATCATTCTCTGTTGAATTAAGTACACAGTTGTGCTGCAGGAGAGAAGAACAGAGGAGAGAGGAGGAGAGGGGAGGGGAGGGAGACCTTGATAGCTGTGTTAAGCCCAGAGTCAGGGCGGCTTTGCTGACCAGGGACCACATGGCTCAAGGCTCCATGCTCAGAAGGGCCCTCTGAGCTGGGGGTGTAATGCTCTGCAGGCGCTGTCTTGAAATGCTTAATATTTTTATTTTTGATTTTGTCTGAATTCTAATGGGCTGCACAAGGCCCCAAGTCCCTACTCAGGTACGTCCCACCTCCAGCTCTGCCCCCGCCTCCTGGGGACAGGTCTTGGGCTGAGCACCTGCGTGGGGAGGTCACACACTGCCCCAGCAAGTAGCCCGGTGCAGAGGGATCACGACACTAAATAGCAAATTAAAAACACCATGACAGAATGAGAGAGACCCGGGAAAAAAGAAAAAGGCTTTTTCCTGATTTTTGGAAAAAGAGCCCTGCATTTTCAGTTTGCCCTGGGCCAGGCAAATTGTGCATCCAGCTCCACACAGAGCTGATAGGAAAGCAGGAGAAGTGCAGCCGTGGGAAGGAGAAGGAGCAGGCGTGAGTGAGGGATGTGGAGGGCAGGTGGCGTTTAGACAATTGCGGAAATGGTTTATTGTTTGTCTTTGGCATCCAGGGCGCCGAAGTCTTTTCTTTGTCCCACTCCCAGCTTTGCATTAAGGGAAGAAAATATTTTAAAAGCAATTAGGATGTACCACGTAATATGCTGAGAACTGGAGCTGCTTTACATAGGGTAGAGAGGGTCAGTGTCTCTTAAAAAGTGACATTTGATTTGAACCTTAGGTGACATCTAATCCGAAGCCAGCTGGAAAGATCGGGGTGGAGTATTTCAGACAGAAGGAACAAAAGCCTCCAGGTGGGGAAAAGCTTAATTACCAGTGGTTTGCCAGTAGTTTGTGCACAGAAATAGTTTTATAAAATAATCATGATGACCCAGGATATCGACAGAAGACATGCCTCCTTTCTTTTGACCTTAAAGTGGCTACTATTTAATCGACTAAGTTACAGGCTTGATCAACCGCTGGTAGATACTATCATTTACTTTTGTCCATTGGAGAACATTGATGAGCTGTTGAACATTAGCGGTGACCTCCATTGACTACCAGGAGTTGATACTAAGTGCCTCTTTATTAACCGCAACTTTCTCTAAAGTACCACTTAGAATAAATGTGCTCATCCAACAAATCTTGCTTAAGCACCTCTTACGTTCAAAGACTCTGTAGGAGAAGCATTGAGGAATAAAACCTCCAGGTTCTTTGGAATGGAGCAGCGGGCAAAAGGCACTTAACCTTGAGACCGTGATGAGTACTAAGAGAGGTAGAAAATCAGTGCCCTGGTAGTCCAGCTGGGACAGCATCCCTGTTATCTGAGGTTTAGTGGAGGGAGGGCCTGTGAGCTAAGCCAAGAATCGATAAATGTGAAAGACTCTGTTAATATTAGCCTCCCCCCAAATCTTGTAGATACTAAAAAGCTCAGTATTTTGTGTATCATAAGTTTTCCAAATTCTTTCTTAGCTTATTGGAAGCTTATCATAGTATTTTTAAAAATGAGATTTCAACTGGGCTCATTTATTTTACCAAACTTCTCCATGAATCAATTTGCAGAAAGGGTGAGACCAAAACAGAAGTCATAGAGATGTTTCGCAGTCTTAAGGTTTCCAGCTCTCAGAAACAACGTAGTTTAAAACTCTCAAGGTGCCTCAGTCCTTACCTTCATAAAGTCTTGTGGTTAGATTTAGACTGCAGCATACTTTATAGAATGCCTAATTCCATCCTACATTTTACAAATAATAAAGCCTGTGTCCAAAGAGTCAATTAGCTTATGTAAAGTTCCATCTGTCCCTTTCTCTGTCCTTCTAAGATTTTCTTCTCAGAATACATGTATATAATAAATGAGACAGGTTTGTAAGCAGTCTGTTGTCAAGCGTGGTAATAAAGTGAAATGGGGGTGACATCTCTCCTGGAGTAGAAAAGACCCTGCTTAAGTTTCCTCTGAGGGCAGCGCCCTACACTTTCTAGGAACCTGTGGCAGAATAATGTTCCCCTTTGAAGATATCCCTGTCCTAATCCCTGGATCTGTGAATATAGAGGTCACATGGCAAAAGGGAATTAAGACTGTACATGGAATTAAGGACCCTGGCTTATCTAAGTAAAGATTTTATCTAGTGAGGAAAGTCAGGTAAGGCTTCCCTGAGCAGGAGGTATTTGAGCTGAGATCTCCAAGGTAAAGAGGAGAAAATGAGGTCACAAAAGCCAGGAGAAACCATCCAGGTGGTAAAAATAGCACAGGCAAGAGTCTTGAGGCCAGCAAATCTTGAAGACTATGAGGGACTGAAGAAGACAGTGTGTCTGGAAGGGAGAGACAGAGAGAAACTGGTTTGAAACAAGGCAGAGGAGCCGGTAGTGGGTTGATTATGCAAAACTCAGCAAACAGAAGAAGAAGTCCACCTTCACCTTGAAAGCAGCAGCAAGCCACTGAACGACTACCTCAGCTCAAATAGAGGTTAAAAATGATTCATTTTTAGGATACAAATTTACCTGAACAAAATGCATCTTTAAGGAATGCTGCAAAATGCTCCCATAATGTGTTTAATTATATTATTTTAGAAGGCTTTCTCTTGAATCTTGAATTTTGAATAAATATGATTTAACAATAATAGTATTGCTCCCTGTAGAAAAAGATGTGCTATATAAATCCAACGTTTTCAAAAAAATTTTTAAATTCATAGAATTTTAACTGAGTATATTTTCAGAACTGAAAATAAACTGATCTGGACAGAATTTTAATGAAATGTTCCCACTGGTATCATTGTGAGTAGATGACAGACATGCTATACCATTCTCCAAGCTCCAAGAGGACTGAGATGCAGTGTTTCCCAGAGATTCTAGTTTGCTTTATGAATTCATTTCTATTAGCTGATGTGGTCACAGGAGATCTGTCTCCAAATTCCCTGGTGTAAGAAAGGTACAAAGGGGCACTTGGGCCCAAATTGTTTTCCTAACCAAACACACATACACACAGACACACACACACACACACACACACACACAGATGGCTAACAAAATGACAATCAAATCACATATGTACATTTTATGAATGGACTTTATTAAAAACATGAAACTGACATTGTCCTAGGAAATCCAGTCTACATGCTGTCTACTTCTATAGCAACCGATAATTCTCCGTACAATTAACTTCTATGTTGGAATCGTTCAGTGCTTCTAAACATCACAAAGAAAAAACTTGATCAAGTCTCTTTAAAATATAAAACACACACACAATTTAAATCTAAAAGTACTGTCCTTGGCTGGGTGCAGTGGCTCACGTCTGTAATCCTAGCACTTTGGGAGGCTAGGGTGGGAGGACTGCTTGAGGCCAGGAGTTTGAGACCAGCCTGACAAACAGCAAGACCCTGTCTCTACAAAAAAAATAGAAAAATTAGCCAGGGGTGGTGGTACACTTGGGAGGCTGAGGCAGGAGAATTGCTGGAGCCCAGGAGGTTGAGGTTGCAGTGAGCTATGATGATGCTACTGTACTTTAGCCTGGCAAAGTAAGACCCTGTCTCAAAAAAAAAGTACTTCTTTTCATTTGTTCTAACTTCATTCTTGCAGTGGTTTTGTGTTTTAGTAAGAAAATGGAGGGCAGATTTTGCATTCCATTGAGCTTTTCTTTCTCGTCAATTACTCGTGTTAGTTAGCCACTTTTGCAGAAACTCAAAGATTTTTTCTCTTGCATGAGTTAGTTCAGCTGAATCATTATTTTGGGCTGGATAGATATTTGCACAGTGGGCTTCACCTAGAATGTGAAAAGGAAAGATCAGAATACCTCTACAGCAAGTATTTTTAACCCTGGCTATACATTAACACATCTGGGAGCTTTTAAAAATATCTATGTCCTTGGACAATTCTCAGAAATTCTTATTTAATTGGTCTAATATGTATTGCTTGCTATTAATCACCAAATGGTACAAATAAATGAAAGCTATAGGAAAATGCATAATCTTGTCAATTTAGAGATTAATGTTTTTAGTAGTCTCATTCTTCAACTCAAGCTATGAGTTTATTCCCTAGAAGTTACAAGTAGAAAGTTATTAGCTACTGGAAGTAGGAGCGAAGCTGATTTATAGTTTTATTGAATTTTAAGATATGTTTAATTAAATATGTATACTTCCTTTATTTTTTTTTTTGTTTTACAGATTAAACAAAACAAAACTGAGGCTCAAGTAGTTCACATGACTTCTAGAGACAATTGTTGATGAAGCCAGTTCACCAGAGCATGTATTTTATCTGCGTTGATCTAATAGTGTTCTAGAAATATACGGGAGCCTATCCCACACACATGTACTTGACTTTTCTTTTGATTTGCAAGGATTTGACAGGACTTTAGGCTTAAATCAAGGTGGATAACTTTGCAAATACTATGTTAACATAATAAACAGAAGATTTTTATTTTGCAAAGAGATAACACTTGAACATCTCTAAAAATGGATTATTCAGATCATTTTAAAGCTTACTTTAGCAATTTCCAACAAAAAAAAGTTAATTTTTAGTCCAGGGAATCTTTGCATTTGCCATGAATCTATTGCACTAGAACTAGGCAGATGGATCATTGGACACATCTTTTGCCTAGAATTCAAACTTATCTAGACAAAATAGCTCATTTTAATGAGTAACAAGAGTCCTGAAATAATGTGAACTCACATCACATTATCTGAAACTGCTTAAAGGAAAATCTCTAAGCCCAATAGTTAACAAAGTGGTTCATTTTGAATCCCTATGAATATTAATGACTCTCTTTACCTTCAATGTAAACAGCAGGCAAATCTTCACTGATATCGTTTATTACTCCCAGAGCATGCCAAGGGTCAATGGAACCGTTGGCAAAGACAATTTTGCTTCCTGTCACATTCAGGCCACCGTAGAACTCATTGGTGGCCTCAACAGCCTGAGCCACTGAAATGGCATTGAACTCAGGGCCCAAGATATCTAAACACTGCTGAAGAAAAAACCTGCAAAAAAAAAAAAAAATTGCACTTTTGATCCTGAGAAGCAGGAATGAGGAGTTCAAGAAAGGTATAAAAAGGAAGATTGTGGAGATTAGTTTTTATGCTTTGTTTTCTCCTAATAATCTGTATTTACTGAAATGGCTAAAAGGAAGTCTGCAATTTAAAAAAGGAATCATTTAAAACCCAATTATCTCAGATTGGTTATTTCTCATGGAGACATTTCTTCAATGTGCTAAATTATTAGTTCCTTGCCAAATACCTGAAGATACTATGATACAGCAAAATAGCTTTTCATTTGACCTGTGCATATATTATACAAGAATGTTTATATACACAATATTCTTTCTTACTCAGATGAAAGCATGTGCTGAGACCCTATTCTCTAGACCCCAACTTCCTATGTACATAAGAACTGTTGGATTCAGACTAAGTAGAGAAAGTTATGTATTCTTCATCAAAGAAGTCAAATTAAAGTCAAGATAAATCCCGAATATTGAACAAGCTAGCATTTGAGAAATGTAGTACTACTTTCTAAATGAAGTTGTGTTAGTGACCCTCCTTTAAAAAAATGAGGGGGGAGCTATTCTTATGCAGTCTACCTCTCAGTCGAAAGTGAACTTTTGGCTTCTTGGACTTGTTTTATAAAGATATACTTAGTCAGAGTTTGCATATTCCAGCTAAGTTGTATTCCAAAAAGTTGCAAGAAATGGAAAAGAGTTAAAAGAAAATAAGGTCTAAAAGCAAGATAGCAATCATTAGTTGCAAGAATATGTCATAATAATGAGAAATTGAAGGAAGAAACAAATGAGGAGAGAAGCTTCCTCTTCTGAATCCTGGGGTGCGGCTGGGTGGGCAGTGAATCCAAAGGAAACAAAAGAGAAACAGATGCCTTGACTTTGGGCTTTCTCACTTCCAGCAGCTCAGAACCAAGAGACACATGAAGGGGTATCTGCCCCAATACGGGCTGTGCTCTTCATGCCTTGGCCAAGGCACCACTCCAAAACACGTGACCTGGTCTGTGTTTTTGACTTTGTTAACCCAGGGCTACCTACCTCCTCAATGGGGAGCTGAGAGGTTTTAACGTAGAGAAAAGGCAGAAAAGGAAGGTCAAAAGAGCCTGACTGCAGCCATTTGACCTATAGAGACCCTAACCAACCTGAGCAAGGAAGTCACTAGCAAGTTGCCAGCCTGGGACCACCTGAATTACTAAGCTGGATGCCTTACAAACTGTTTGCACTTATCTTTCTGTAACAGCAATTTATGATTAATCTTTATGGCCTGACCACAAGACAATGCTGGCCATCTATGGCTATTTCCTAACGGGTTGTTGAACATTTAAAATCATTACCATTGCCCCATAAGGGGAGCCCCTCCTGCCCGGGAGAGGACCCCTACTCTGTGGAGTAGGATCTGTTGTGTGTATCTCTCAATAAACTTTCCTATTGCTAGTTGGCTCGCTCTTGAATTCTTTCCTGCACGAAGCCAAGAACCCACTCGGTGAGTTCAGAGGGCTTTGCTCCCTTCACTGGGACACCCCTGCATCCATTTGGGGAGCTGGAGAGGAGAAACTATGGGCTTCACCTGGACAACATTTGTTAATTTTGTGTTGTTCCTACCCTCAAACTTAGACAGGATAGGTCGGTAGATAGAGAGAGATACATACATATATACAATGTACCCGCCACACACATACACATCCCCAATATCCCTCTGCTCTTTGTGCCAAAAAAAAAAAAAAAAAGAGGTAAAAGGAAGAAATAGGAAATGGCTTACAATGGCTCGAAACTCCTCCATATCTAACAACTTCAATTTCTGATGGGAACTCCCTGGAAGGCAGGGACTATGCTTGGCTGAACCAAACTAATAAATAAGAACAGAAGAGCACTAATAGACCAGGTTGCGTTCAGAGGCTTGGTGTCATCTCTCCAGCAAATCTTGCCTGATCTAAAATGTAAAATATATGGACATCTTGCATTCCTTGAAAAGAATGTGTATTTTATCTGCATCTTTGATGTACTTATGTTTCTGAATTGGGTTTTTTAATTGATACCTCAAGAACATTTTAAGTAAACCAATATTAAGGGAAATATCTCAGCAACGCCAGCAGCTGGGATAAGGAATGTAGTGTATACCCTGGCTTAGATCACAGAGAACCATTAATGTTTCTGACCCACTGGAGTTTGATATCAAAATAGAGTTTAAGAAACTGAGTTTTAATTTTGTATATCTTATTGTGACTTCTCAAACTTCCATTTGGAAGATTTCTCCCTTAAGTTTTCACTGACTCAGCCTTGGCCAATCTGGTCAATGTAATCCTTCCTGGAAACAGACACGGCCTGCAATCATGGACTTTAGCGCAAACAGAACTCCAGCAGATCCTTTACCTCACAGGGAATCCAGAGAAGGGCTGGTTCTTTGAAGTCGAGCTCGGATAGAAGCCAAATTCAGTGCACGTCTGATACAACCACTGCCTGGCTACAAAGCAAAACATTGATTACCTCAAGAATAATGATATTTCACTAGTGACCAGAAAAAGACCTAAAAGTTTTAAAGGATCCTATTTTACAACCTTCTCACACCCTAGGAGAACAATTTGGAGCTCATGTTTTTGTAGATGTTTTTCACTCGTGTCCAAACATGACCACACCAACAAGCTGCAGTTGTAGCCTATGATCAGGCACGCTGCCACGCCCCCCACATTCTCTTGAAGGAGCCCCCTCCCCTTGCTCTCAGCACCTGGGTCTGTCCACTGTCCTTGCTCTACTCCCAGCCTCTGCCGGAGCATGTTCCACGCTCTCTGCCTCCCTCCCCAGTTGACTTCTCCGCAGGATCTCTGTTTCTTCACCGTGAGTGAATGATGTGCACTTGATACACTCATTTGTCACCTTCTCCACACCCTCAGGTCTCCAATGGATACCTTCACGTCCTCCTCCTGCTTCTGTGGCATTTGACACTGCGCACCAAGACCGCCTCCTAAGCTTCCCCCTGGCTTTCAGGATTCCTCTCTCAGATTTCCTCCTGCCTCACTCAGGCTCAGCCCCTTTCTCTGTCCCTCTTTCACATGTTGGTGTTCTCGTGGGCCCCTTCTCCCCAGGACCCTAATCCTAGCTGCTAACTCCCAAATCTCTCTTCTAGCCCAACCTCTCTCTTGCCCGCAAACCATACTCTCTAGACATCTTCATTGGAACCTCAAAAATCACATATTTAAAAGAGAATGATACATCACCCTGACTAGACTCCTTACTCTTAGACGTCTTTTCCACTGTGTGTCCTCTTTCATCTATCTACCTAGACCAGAAAGAAATGAGATCCAGCCAGGGTCCCCCTTACCTCTCACCCTCTCATATATGTGGGCCACTAAAGTCCTGCCAGTATCATTTCCCAACTCTCTGGTCTCCACAGTCATTGCCCTTGCTGAATGCGATGCTCTCATCATTTCATACAAGAACTGTCACAACAGCCTCTAAACTGGGTTCCTCACTAGTTTTCTCTACGCCCTCAAGGCATTTGGAAAAATATTCTAAACTTCATGCATGAACTTCCCTTCCCCAGTCATTGATTTCCACGGACTGTATTATCGAGTCCAGACTTCTTAAGAGCATGTGAAGGCTCTTTAGGACCTGGTCCTGCCCACTGGTCCAATCTTGCCTCCTGCCACCACGGTGCCACCCCCACACTCGTCTCTGGAGCTACACCTCACCCCGTGGTCTAGCCCCAGGGTGGCTCCACATCTCTGTGCCTTTTCTACTTCTGCTTTTATCTACCTAGAACAACATGCCTCTCCTTGTCTGATTTGCAAACTTCTGTTCATCCTGCCACCTGAACTCAATGATTGCTTCTTCTGAAGTTTTTTTCCCTTACCATTTCCCCTTACTATCATCCTGTTTCATTTTCAGAGCTGCTCCAACCTTCTTGCACATGTTCCTACGAAAGCACCCATCCCCGGCAGCTATCACAGTGCCTGGCTGGAAACTAAACCAAAGAATCGGAATCATGAATAACAGTTTGGAAACAAGATTCATCTAAAGGCTAGCTGCTATGTCAAGAACCTAGGCATCTGCATAAGAGTTTACAGCTCTTAGCAAGCAGGGAGAAAATAGAGTAAAAAGTGATCCAGAGTGCCTGGAAATGGGGAGAAGAACAGATTACAATTAGAGATGGGAAGGACAGGGTGAGCATCACTGAGAAGGGAGTGTAAAGTGCAAAGATTTGAAGGAGGTGAGGGAGTAAGGAAGACCACGTCCTGGAACATAATGGGCCATTGTGCCTGCCCCAGAGTGAGTAGGAAGGAGGTCAGACTGGATGGGACTTTGCCTGCATCATAAGGACAGTGGCTTTTCCTCACGAATGGTGATCGTTGCACCGATTTGAGCAGAGGCAGGAGGGATCTTTTGGTTCATTAGGAATAACTACAGCTGCTGAGTTAGAAGAAGTGTAAGGGTCCGTGCAGAGGCACAGACGGGTCAGGAGGCCATGCTAATAATCCCACCAAGAGCAGGTAGCAACCATGGAAGAGGAGCAGAGAAGGAGTTAGATTCTGGGAAAATCCAGGTCCCCAAAATTAAAAACATGTCTTGGGAATCAATTTGGGATTTTCCAAGTCCATACATCCTGGAGCCATAATCTCAAGAAATTTTCTAGCTCTGACCTATGCAAGGCATTTATTTGAAGGTTTGGTGTGTATCAAATATAATAGGAAGGCTAAAGTATCTCTTCTTTTCCTGTCAATTTCATTCTCCTTAATTACCTTTTTATATTTACATTTATACATTTGATAGGGATGTGCAATCAAACTACTCTATAATGATGCAGGTTTAGAAAAAAAGATTACTGCTCATCCTATGGGCTGAGTTATGTGTGTATATATATATACATACACCTATAAATATGTATATATGTATGTATATGTATACAAAACCTGAACCATGCATGTATCACTCGTAATTATATACCTGCAGGTGTATCTAATTCCATAAAAATGAGTTATGTTCTAATGGTGTCTACCCTTCACTATGAGACACTAGTGCAAAACATAAATGGACAAATCAAAGAATCAGTAATCAGATATTGAAGCTTCTTTTTAATAGACCATGCTTTCATTCGAGGCTATCAATCCTTCAATATCTCCACCAACATTTGTGAGCCTCTATTTGCACCAGGCATGATCTCAAGCACTAGAGATATTAAAATGAACAGGCCACAGTCTTTGGCTTCAGTTTTCTGATAGTCTAGCAGGAGAGGCAAACAGACTTTACAGTTTAAACTTCACCCTCTGTAAGATTTCTCTCGCTTGAGCCTATTCCTTCTGCACACTGGCAGCAGCTGTAGCCTTCACACTCGTTCCTACCTGAACACCCTCTCAGGTCCCGCCTCCCGTAGTTCCAGGAAGTGAATTAATATCTGTAGCAGGAGGCCCTGCCTACACTTTTGCTACAGGGGTCCTTCACTTTCAGGAAAGGCACAGGACTCTTCTAGTCTGCCTGGCCTCTCTAATTCACCCCTGGGGTGTACTAGGCAAAAAAATAGCATAGAAGAAAACATAAATAACTGCTTCTGGGGGGATTTTAAATTCTGATAAATACTAACCCTCTGGCGTGGGGCAGGGCATGGGTGTTGTTAAAAAGCTCCCCGGGCGATTATCAGGTCTACCCAAGAATGAGAATCACTACAAGGAACTGCAGATACTTTCTTGCTTTTGATAGCTCTTTTTTCAGTATTTTGTTAAAAGATAACAGCACACTTCTGAGAAGCACTGTGAGGCATCTCTCTTGACCCTGGAGAGTTTCTGTCATACACCCTTGCCACTTGTTCAAGGGCATTTACCTCCTCCTTGCTAATGTCCCCCTGTGCGGAATTCCATGTTCGGAATCTGTGTTCCTTAAGCTGGTGGCCTATGTGCACATTTTTCAACCCTCAAACGCAAATTCCAAATGTCACCAGGCAA
Organism: Cheirogaleus medius; assembly: GCA_008086735.1. Lineage (NCBI taxonomy): Eukaryota > Metazoa > Chordata > Mammalia > Primates > Cheirogaleidae > Cheirogaleus > Cheirogaleus medius. The sequence goes on from VBSM01001562.1 coordinate 60,516,321, forward strand.
CACTTTACCTCCTTCTGCAGCGGGGCCTTCCCAGGAGGGGTCAGCCAGGACCTCCACGTATTTCTTGTAACTAGAGTCCTGGCATGGCACGCTGTGCTTGTCAGCCACTAGCTGCGTAGCCACTACGTATCTGTCATAGGGTGAACCCAGGGAGGCATCGGTCATGATCATACACAGGTCATCAATAGTGACCCTGGATCCCAGCAGATCCTGTAAAAGCAAGATTCCAATAACCCATTAAAGAATATGCATGCTCAGCAATAAAAAAGAATAAACTCCCAATGCATGCAACAACATGGATGAATCTAAATGCAATATGCTAGGTGAAAGGAGACAGACTCAAAAAGCTACACGCTGCATGATTCCCTTTAGAACATTCTGGAAAAGGCAAAACTATAGGAACAGAACACTGATTAGTGGTTGCTTCAGGGTGAGAGAAGGGATTGACTGTAAAAGGCTGGGAGAAGTTGGTGGGGTGGTGATGGAAGTGTTCTATATCTTAGTTGTGGCGGTGGTTACTTGACTGCTGTGTTTGTCAAACTCAAAACTATACACTAAATTCATTCACTGAATGTAAATTATACCTCAATTTAAAAAAAAAATTTTAAAAGAATGTACATGGACAAAAAATATTAAAATTTAAAAAAATAATAGACATAGAACTAGCTTTCAAGTCTAAATGAAATTTAAATTTAAAATTTATTTTAAATGTCTAAAGTGGTTGCTTTTATTTAAAGAAGATACAAATAAAATAAATACAAATTTCTACAGGATGAGACTCCAGGTTACTTAGCCCGGAAGAGGATTTGTTTGATTTTTTTCCTTGTACAAGATGGGGGAAAAAAAAGACCTAAGTGAGTTGCAGGGATATTTTTAAAAAAAAAAGAAGAAGAAGATAATCTTATGTGAGACACATTTCTTACAACTACTAATTTGCTTTAGCAAAAGCACAGGGTCTCTGGGATTCTTGGCCTATGAGTGAATAATGTATTTCTGAAACTTTCTAAAGTTATAAAACTTTGTACATTTGCCATATTCTCAGGACTGTGGTACAAAGAAGTATAAGGCAGCATTCTTGTCCCTGGGAAAGCCAATCTAGATGAAAAGGCAAGACATAAGGCAAAAAATAGTACATGAAAATTAGCTGCTGGTGTAACTTCTGGGTAGAGAGCCACGTGGAGCTAAGGAATTACAGGAGGCTTCTGGAGGAGTTGAACCTGCAAGGTTGTGCAGATGCAATTAAGAAAGTGCATTTTAATGCTCAACATCTCTAATCATCAGGGAAATGCAAATCAAAACTACAATGAGATATCACTTATCTCCAGTAAGAATAGCCTTTATCAAAAAGTCCCCAAACAATAAATGTGGGCGTGGATGTGGAGAGACAGGAACACTCCTACACTGCTGGTGGGACTACAAACTAGTTCAGCCTCTGTGGAAAGCAATATGGAGATATATTAAAGCAATACAAGTAGATCTACCATTTGATCCAGCAATTCCACTACTGGACATCTACCCAAAAGATCAAATGACACTCTACAAAAGGGACACCTGCACTCAAATGTTTATAGCAGCACAGTTCACAATTGCAAAGTTGTGGAAACAACCCAGGTGCCCATCAATCAATACATGAGTTCGGATTAATAAAATGTAGTATATGTATACCTTTGAGTACTATTCAGCTTTAAGAAACAATGGTGATATAGCACCTCTTGTATATTCCTGGATACAGCTGGAACCCATTCTACTAAGTGAAGTATCTCAAGAATGGAAAAACAAGCACCACATGTACTCACCAACAAATTGGTATTAACGGATCAACACCTAAGTGGACACATAGGAATAACATTTATTGGGTGTCGGGCAGGTGGGAGGGGGGAGGCAGGGATGGGTATATACAAACATAATGAGTGAGATGTGCAACTTTTGGGGGATGGTCATGCTTGAAGCTCTGACTCAAGGGGGGAAGGGGGGCATGGGCAATATACATAACCTTAATATTTGTACCCCCATAATATGCTGAAATTTTTTTACAAAGTGCATTTTGGTGGCAGAAATGATCAGCCACTAAGAGAACAGCCCAAGAGGGAAACAGAGAAATGACCTGGCACCAAAATTGTCTTTCACCTTAAAAGTAGGGTAGTGGCTTTTCAGCTAAGCAGTTACTCTGGGCTTTGGTGGGTCTGGCAAACCCTGAAGCCTGAAGCTCTGCTTCCCTGTCGTCAGGAGGACTCAGCTGCCAAACCCAACCTCAGCCAGGTCAACGTTCACCATATAGCTCACATATCAAGGGGCCTCCAGCGAGCTGGTTGACAATGTATGGCTGAAGCTCCATTATCCCAAGGCATGGATTAGATGTTTTTGATTGAACCAGGGGAAGAAGCCTTCAATGGCATATTTGCTGAGTGCATACCGTATGAGCGGCACTGTATTAGGTGTCATGGAATAAATGGTTTTTCCTCACTTCTCTGGGGTTCTCCAGGAACAAACGTCAATCTTCACAGTAAATCTATACATTCAGGTCAGGATTTTAAAAAGCCACAAGATTTTCAAACCACTTCCTACTCCTTAATGTGAAAGAAACCTCTATGTTTAATTTTAGTGTATTCTCAGAATGTAAGATTGATTTTCTTTTAAAATGGCAAGACAGAAGATTTGAAATTTGCAGTTATCAACCCACACATGTCTAAAACTGCTCTGAGATTCTCTGACTTAAAAGAATAGTACAGTCCCTTAAAAACACACACACACACACAACAACAATGAAACACAAGTATACTTAGCAAACTTTAAACGAAGGATCAAAGAGAAAAGTCAAGTCTTTCCACCTGTGTCTTTTAGTCACTTCCCATAAAACTCCACCCAGAATTATCGGGTGTGGTTTATTTTAAAAAAACTAAGCCAACATGTGCTGAAGAAAGGAATCTGGTTGGCTGGTCAAGAACAAAGTGTGAGTGTGAATTAGGACACTGGTTTTCATCAAATAACACCATTGGCTCCAGGGAGACCTTGCTGTGGATCAGCAGGGTGGGCTGAACTAGTTATTACATACTGGCCCTAGTTAGCTGGGTGATTACCTCCTTGTGCATCAGTGTTCCTAACTAGAGTCATGGAGATTAAAATGTTCGCCTTCAGAGCTATTATTTCAAACAAATGAGATAACGTATATGAAACTGCCCAGCAGAGTGGCTGGCACAGAATCAGTATTCAGTAAATTGATGCTATACTCATGACAGGGTGAACATTTAATTTAGGAAAAAAACAGGAGAATGGAATCATTGCATTGATAGACTCTTGAAAATTAGAGTCTTTGCTCTAATTTGATTACATGTGGAATTGATCAACAGGCCACCTGTCCAGGTGTGAACAGGGACTACAACGGCAGGGCAAGTAAGCCAGGGCCTTGGGAATCAGACAAGTTCTCAATGAACCTGGCCCATTGTTCATGTCACTTCGGACAAGCCACTGAAACTGCTCAAGTCTCAGTTTCTCACCTATAAAATGAAACTAACATGGGGAGGATTACAGAAGAGAAAGAGCAGAAAATACTTAGCACAGGTCTAAGGCCAGAGCTAAGTTCTTGGTTTATGGAAGGTGTTATCAGTATTGTTCATTAACTAAATGGAACAATTTAGAGAGCTTCAGTGTTCATTTCTGGGCAAATTTACTACTTTACAAGTCCAATTAATTGGCCAAAGATCAAAATGCATGCTCTTGGCCTTCTGGTAGAACAATTCTATCTGCATTGGAAATTAACCTCTGAACATTTTCCAGATCACTGGAGACCAGCCAGTAAGTTCTGTCACCTTTGCAGAGTTCCTCCCCAAGAAACGGGACACCTAACACCTCAGCCATAAAGCAAGCAACCACCTTCCTTTTAGTCAGAGGCGAGATTGGCGGGCGTAAAATTATTGATACACGGATAAAAGAAGCCAAGAAGCCCTCCCTGTAAAAATTACAGGGAAGGCATTGGTGCTAAAATGTGAATCTTGCCTATCCATAAAAACATAAAAATGCATATTCAGCCAACTCAGTTATTTAAAGTGACAGAAAGACTTACGCCAAGCATGCATACTAAATGAAGAATATGTAAATTATATAGCAGATGCCAAATCTATCTTGGAATTACCCTGGGGGAAAATATGAAGGCTACTTCCAAAAGGAAGAAAAGGAAAATTGTGACCTTTGTCACTTAAACAAAATTATCCAGGTGTATTTTGTTGGGAAAGAAAGTAGTTGTAGATGACTTCACACATTTCAGACCACTTGAAACTGCATTTTTGGAGTGAATTTGTTGAGGGGATCTGCTACACAGTGCTAGCCTCACGATGGCAACTCTTGTCCTCTGGCTAGGTCTAATTATTCCTGCAAACTTCCTTCTGAAAAGAACCAAGCACAGGAATTATTAAAAATACAGAATAAGAGAGAGGCTTACAGGGTTAAAAATATATATATTTTTTCATACATATCTTATATATTTTTATATATTATACATATTTATATATATACATATTGACATATATATGTATATGTGTTAAGCTTGTGGTTTTATATTCAGTAGGGACCACTGTCTAAAGTTTTTTCTTTAAAGTGAGATTTAATTTTGCCTCATAAATATTTTTCATATAATCATTCTTTATAGAAAATTTTAAGATTACAACCCAGCAAAAAGAAGGAAATAAATTATACCATATTAGTTTAAATCAAAGATTACAAGAAGTGGCTACAAGTTTTGGCACACAGTAATCATTATTTTATGTTTTGAAATAGCTTCTAAATATTTTAATACAAAAGATATGTAAAATGTAGAATTTTGAAATAATGTAGTAAAAGGTATGCTCATCATTGAACCTGTGCCAACTCCACACTAAACGATTCATAGTCCTGAGGACTGGAGATGTGTGTTTATTTGTTCATGTCTAAAGAGAAGCCCATAGCCTACATATCTGGGAAAGTAGACTCTTCAGTCTAATTTCTCTAACCTACGCCTGACTTTGACAGCTCTCAGTAAGAGAACACCCACTTATTTTCTGTCCTTTCTCCCTCTCTCAGCCCTTTTCTTCCTTTCTCCATTTTGCTTACCCCAAAAGATGTGTCCTGTCGATTAAACTGAACAGCCTCCATAAAAGGACTCGCCAGACGTTCCAGGAAATAGGCTGAATCCATTTCCGAGTTAATTTGCAGAGTTTCACACACTCTGAGGGAAACAAAAGCATGAATATAATTTTGATTTCCATTCCACTGAAGTTGCAAATCCCAAATGTAGAAACAAAATGAACCAATGCTAGAATCAACCCCAGACTTTAATTAGTTTACATTGTTTCTAGCAGGTTTATATTGGTCGAGTTATCAGTTCCAGTCAACATTTTTATTTTTCAAAGGGAATTATTTGTAAATATAATTCCAGCTTACTTTATGTACCATGGCAGTGTTTAAAAGTGATTTTATTTAAGGTATTTTAAACGAAGATTAAACTTTTAAAATTTTATAACAAAGTTTGTAAAAGCGTTTTCATATCATTGTGAATGAAACACCACACTAAGAATGAGACATTAAAAACATAAATTTGGTTTTTTATAATCAATATGAATGAAATGAAATCTGTAAGCTATTATCACTGATTTAGTTAAATATTTATTACTGAAAAGACCATGTTTACACAATTTATGACAACTGGCCTTAAAATGCTCTGCATATGCCAATCATCACGGTCTCTTTCTTGGACTTTGTGACACTGTTAACTATTTACTCTGTCAATACTCTCAAACTGATATAAATGCCTATTGACTCTCTGCTTTTTAGATTTCTTGATCACTAATTAAATTAACTAATTCCTGCCGGGCACAGTGGCATACACCTGTGGTCCCAGCCACGCGGTAGGCTGGGGTAGGAGGCTTGCTTGAGCCCAGGTGTTCAAGGATGCAGTGAGCTATGAGCACCACTGCACTCCAGCCTGAGCAACAGAGTCAGACCCTGTCTCCAAAAAAAAAAAAAAAAAATTAACTATTTCTTATAAATTGCTCAAAAAATAGGGTCTGACACAAAATAAAAGTTCAATAAAGGTTACCTCTTACTATTATAATTTATTATTAATGAAACCCATTTGCCCCCCTCATTAAGGTTTTGTAGAGATGTGATTTTTTTATTAGGCTTATTCTAGAGTTAGAACTTTAATTTTCATTTCTTAACTTCCTTTAATATTTTTATTTTGTTTCCATTAAAAGAAATGTGAAAAGAAAACTTACCGAAGAAAATTAACTCCTATTTTTATTTTAGATATTCAGGCCTATTGTTTGGAAATTATGGAGCAATATTATGCCCTTATCTAATTCCTGCATAAAATGATAAGTGCATTTGTGTGCATATACATTCATTTTATATTAGCAGATATAGAGGGAAAAAATTCTAGAAAAGAGAATAGACACCAGATTGTTAACAATGATTACCTCTGGGGATGGAATTAGAGTAGATCTATCTTTATTTCTCAAGCAATATAGTTCTGTTAAAATTTTAATGTTTCAGCAGTTTAGACTTTCTTGTAACCATGAAAACAATGAAAATGTTAAAAGATAATTATCTTTCCAGTTATATTGGTCAATACAATCCAAATTTTCTGTAGACACCAGCACTACTGTGTTCATGTGTATGTGTACACACATGTGTGTACAAATATTAAAAAGCCCAAATACCATGTAATAATGATGCAGAGACTATTAAGAAAAATTAAAAGTTCTATCTCTTTTGCCCATAGCCCTTTATACCTTTCTAACTCTGTGGCCCACATCTGCTTCTATAAGATTCCCACCCAGCCTGGCCTAGAACACTTGGTGTCATCATTTTGACCCAGATCCTACCTTTATCCCAATGGACTTTGGGTTTGGAGGTGAACTGTGGTGTTGGATCCTTGATGCTTCTCCACAGGTCACAATGGGAACTGCCTGATGCTGCCCCATCCTCCCTGAGCTGGAATCTGAGTCAGTGTTTAGATGCACTTCACACTAGGAGATTCCAGATTTCCCCAGAATAGAATTTATTCCTAGAAATCTGAAGTACTTTTTAGAAGCTATATTCCCTACTATGTGTTTCTAAATTCACTGTGGATTTGCCATGGGCAGGTTTGGTCATGGTACATACAACGTAGTCACAGCTGCCTTGATACTGTGTCTTTCATATGGAACAAACTGTCTCTTGGGACCAGGAGCAGTGGCTCATGCCTGTAATCCCAACACTTTGGGAGGCCGAAGCAGGAGGATCACTTGAGCCCAGGAGTTCAAGCCTGCAGTGAGCTATGAGCACCACTGCACTCCAGCCTGGGCCACAGAGTGAGACCCTGTCTCTAAAAATGGAGGAAGGAAGGAAGGAAGGAAGGAAGGAAGGAAGGAAGGAAGGAAGGAAGGAAGGAAGGGAGGGAGGGTGGGTGAAATTGTCTCCTGGTTACAGATTGCATTCTTAACCTCAATTAGCCATCTTGAAACCTGATGGCCAAATATCTCTGGGCTCCAGTTTCCTTAGCTTTGAACCCGACAATATGTTCTCTAAGATCCCTGTGAGGTCCAGCTTCTAGGATCCCATGGGGCATAGCCAGCCCACTAGCTAGTCCAGAAGAGACAAGGGAGTGTAGAGGGTTTGTTATAACCCTCAAGGCTCAACCATCAAGACTCAAGATAGTGCCCCTACACCTGAAAGATGTGGTACAACTTCTACAAAAAGCCTTCATCCCCACGTCATCTACTCGAGGTATGCCACTGGCTCACCATTGGCTGGCTGTGTATTCAAGCTGATTTCCCATTAGAGGTGCTGGATTTACATCAATGCCTTCACAGTTGATGGGACTAGAAGTTCATGGCACAACACAGAGCATATAGGGATAAAATCTATATTCTGGATCTCATTAGAATGAGCCTCTAAGGAAAGGATCAATAAGACCCTGGTTTAAAATATGTCAAGTCAGCTGTTAAGGAATTTCAAAAGAAGTAGCCAGAAACTATGATTTAAATGTTAATCATAATTAATTTAAACTGCTTTCACCTGGAGAGGTTTCATTGGTCATGACAGTGTTTTAAAAGATTGCAAAACTTTAATTTCATCTGATTAAAAGAAAAGGCTGCCCATAATGATTCTGTTGTGTTAGGTGCTAGAGTGATTCCTTAGAACAACCATGAAGTGCTTTGAGAATGATCGAATGCACTATAATTTTTTCTTTTTTCCTATTGTAGAGTTTCTTTACCTAAATGTTGTGAGTTTTCAAGTGACCACTAAGTTGATGTACAATCCAAGTGATCACAACGACAAGGGGATTTGATGAGCCTCCCCCAAAATAACAACCTCCTTTCCTGCCATGATATAGAACATGTGATTTGACCTTTGGCAACTATCCGGGGACCTTTGCCATCTAGACAAGGTAATTTAAGGACATGACCTCCCCTGTTCTCTCCCTCTGTCTTCCACAACATTGGTGAATTTTATGATCAAAATTAATCTTTCAGAAACCAAGGAGGAGGGACAAAAGAGTGAGCAATTGTTAACAAAGTCTGAACATGAGTTTTCTATGTCTCAGGTCCCTTCATAGCTAGCAAAATTCTCCTTTACAAAGCATATCCTCAGACAGTTCCAGAAATGCCTCCGTGACCTTTCTATAGCCTTTGGCCTATGACAAAACTGTTTCCTAAGCCCTCCTTTTTTTCTTGATCCTAAGACCCATTAAAGTATTCAACTGTGACTGGCATTTGAGGGACTATCTTCCAAGACAATAATATGTACTCTTATATACAATAGTATATACTCTTCAAGGAGACAGTGAGAACCATTCCTATATATCCTTTAATGATATCTTACTGTCTTCTACATTCTTCTCTTCCATAGAACTCTCCTATTTTCTGATAAGAACCTCTTTTACTGTCATTTAAACTACACTCAAAGCAATCAACCAAACACAAGACTTTCATGTACAGGAGGAAAAAAAATCTCAAGTGTAAAAGATACTTGTGTTTGGTGTAAAAGAGACTCCTTGACCCACCTCATGGTTTTGAGAGCCCAAAGTCCTCAAATCAGTAGGTTTTAACTTAAGGGAATGTTGGTGATGGTAAAAAATTCAGACTCCATGTCAGGTTTTCAGGGCCTGCAATCCCCTCTTTATTGTCACATAGAAACCTTCACTCACCTGAAATCTCTTTTCAGTTTATCATAGTTTTCTGGGTTTTTCAGCATCTCCACCACCACGTCAGAAGCCTGTCTCACCATTTCTGGGCATTCACTATTATGTGCAGCCAGAGAATTTTGAATGATTTCTAGGTATTCTAGAATATAGAAAAAAAAATTTAAACAAGGTCATTTAATATGATTAGATGTTGATAATTCAAGCACCAGAACAATTTAATTCTTTTAAAGTTCTCTGTGACCTCCTTTTTAATATAGAGATCTAGAAATTGAAAAATTAAATGATTTTGTCAGGATGGAACAAAAAGTCAATATGAGAGCAGAGAAGTACAGCCATATTCTGCAAGTTGCTGGTCGATTAATCAACCAGGACACAGTTCTGCTTTCTAAAAGAGGAAAGAAAAGAAAGATTCAATTTGGGAGTTTTATAGACTTAGAAAAGAATGAGCTACAGAAACTGGAAATAGTACACTATTTAATACTTTTTCACATTGAAATATTTAAATATTAAAGCAAATTCTACCTAAAGTGCATCTGAAATTACTTATTTCAGAAGTATCTATTTGATTGGAAGTTTTATGCCTTTCCCAGTTTAATGTGAATGATGAGTGTTTAATCACATAAACCCCAAATCCCAAGATATTAATTGTATGTAATTTGCCATAAAATAGCTAATTGTGACAGGTTATAGAAAGGAGAAGAATTAAAAGGCAACTCTGAAATTAGAAAATTGTACCTATCAAAAATAAGAGCTTTTCGTCAATTCTTTAGAAATTCTAGATTGTGACGTCCTTCACTCTTCAAGTCACAACTGAGATAACCCATTTTAAAGCCAACCCAATCTTTAGAAATAAACAACTGTCAACCGTGTGTGGCCCGTGTACCTCTCGTGGAGATATTATCACACAGTGGGGGTTAGAGGTAGACACAGGTCAAGTTGGATGACCCTGCAGGTGATCAATCAACTTATTACATGATTCACCTACTTATAGAAATCTGTTTCTACATTAAATGTAAACTCACCATAAAAATCAACTTTTGCTAGGAGCGGCGCGCTGCTGCCCACAGCCGCAGCAAACAGGTCGGGGTATTTCATTCTCAACCACACTGCAAGTGCTCCTGCATAAGAACCACCAAATGTGACCCACATGTTGTTGGTGAGCCCCATCTTCTTGGCCATAATGTTTCGGAAGTTGGCAAGATCGGCCAAGGCCTGCCTGCTGCTGAGGTAGCGGAGGCTGGAGGTGCTCAGGTCTCTGCAGTGAAAGCATAAACATGCTTTGCTTATGACGACGGCCAGAGGGGACTGACAGGCTACTTAGCACACGCTTGACTATGAGGCCAAAAGGCAAATGTGGAAAGCATATTGAGGTTATTCCCCCCTTACACTTTGAACATTTTCACAAAGACATGAACAACAGTCTGCTTAACAGTGACATGTAAATGCAGGCAGCAGAAAGCAAAAGGAGCTGCCATTTCTCAAGTCTGTTTTTTAGTACGATTCCCATCCTCAGCCCTGGGTAGGAATTCCCGAGGTTCTCCCATCACAAGACACTCCTTCCTCCTGCCCTGTGCAAACGGAAACAGGGCAATCAACTTATCAGCCTCATTCCAAGGGTAGCTCATATTTGAAAGAGAGAAGCTGGCATTGCTTCACTGTTTTCCAAGAATTTATAGAATCCATGGTTAATTGTGTGGAGGGTGTTTCCCGGTCTTTCTAGTTTGTCTGCTAACATCCAGACAAAGCCAATGGGTTTCCTAAGGAATAACAATTTACCACTGAGTTGTTGTTCAGTGGGGTTTCCTATAAGCCTAAGGAAGTCTGTTGTTTGTGTTAAGGTTGTTTTCAATCCTCTGCACCAAAAGAAAGGATTCACCCTCCCCTCTCCATGCTACTCATTCCAAACAGCATAGTCCTTCAAAGTGCTGAATGCATATCTCAAAAAATGGGCTAAGGACATAAAAAGACAATTCACAAAGAAGAAATACAGCCAGCCAGTGAACATATGAAAAAAAGGTAGTCCTACTAATAATCATAAAAATGCAAATATAATGATGATGTATTTTTTGTCCTATCAATCTGTCAAATATTTTGTTTTGATGATAATATTAAATGTTGGCCAGCACTGGATGAGGCAGACAGTCTTGTGCACTACTGGAGAGAGAGCAAGTGGGAAAACATTTCTGGGGAACACTTTGGCCCCCTACATCAAGGGCCTTGCAGAAGGTAAGGGAGCATTTGACCCAGTAATTTCACTGCTAAAAATCTGTGCCAGAGACTGTGAGGTGGACCCAAATATTCATTCTCCCCTTCTTCTGTTAGGGGGAAAAATAAATTCAGCTAGGCTCATAGAATTAGTACTATATTTCTCAAAAAAGTACTACCACCAAAAAAGGAACCATATTATATGATTCACAAATTTTATCCAAGGGTTAATACAGTAAGAATCCCTATCATATTACATGACAATCAACTAGCATGACAAATTAGCAGTCTGGGGCAGAGTAGTACATGCTAAAAAGTTGGATTTTTAAAAAAAATTATGTAACAACTTATTTCAAAAATAAACAGTGATTTTTCTAACCAACAACAACTTACAATTTCCATTATAGAGAGATCCCCTGAATAAATTGGTGATGAGGGGGTGTCACATTGCTTAGGGTTCAGTCTATGAAGTCATGTTTAAAGAGGCACAATTCAACAACTGATAGCATTTAAAAGGGAAGTGTATTCCTAGCAGGTGCACCTCAAAGAATATCAAAGAGGATAAAAGCCATAACCCATCCTAAAACTTCTCAAAAACTCCTTCTTCTGCTTCTAATTCTATTTAGGAAAATCTCACAAGCCAACCTCTTAGCCTCAACTCTAGAATTTCTTTTTTTTTTTTTTCCACTCTCTCTAGAATTTTTTCTGTATGTGGATCAACCTAATATCTTTCCCAAGTAGCATAAAGTTCTGCTCTTTGGGGGTTAGGGGACAGGGTGGGCATGAGAGAGAAAAGGACCTGACACGTAAAGGATTGTCTATAGCAACTGAGGAGGGAGGACAGCTGTAAACACTCAAGATGCATAAGCTTTGGCCCATCAAATAAAGACCAACTCCACCCCAAAATAATCAATTGGATCTCTTTCATATTTTACAGATTAATTAAATTAAGAGTTTGAGTTGGTTGTTGTTTCTGACCTCATCAACACAAACTGTAAATTTTGTCAATGCAAGTTTGTTCCAGAACAGTGCAGAATGCCTACTCTTGAAACATCTTATAGAATATCAAAATTCCAATAACACCCACACACAAATCAAAGTTTCTAAGGAAAAAAGTAGAACTAGTGAAATTACTGAACTGTTACCACATCATAAAGAAGTTAGTAACTTAGAATTCCAAAATCACATTCTTTTTGAAGCTAGAAAAAGACCTATGCTATTAACCTAAAATTATTAATAGTTTCTCACTGTAATGGTACCAAGAATTATGACTCATATAATAAAAATGTCATTTTGCTGACATTAATAGCATTCTCAGGATTGTAAAAAGCAATACATGCTTCTCGTTAAAATGAGATCTAAAGACCAAATTTTGATATTTTTACAACTTTCAGAAGCACTTTATAATCTTTATTATTATTTATAATAATTGTTTGTTTGATTTTACATAATGATATTAATTATAAGTAAGTTTAAAAAATTATACTTTTCCACTACACCATACACAATGATACCAGGTGGGAAGAATAAAATCTTGATGAACAACTGAGTCTCCATATCCTGCCTCTATGTTGCCACTGTAAGTCACAACTTGACATTACACTTAACAATGACAAACTGTTTTTAATAAAATGGTCACTACTGCCTCTGAGTGGTGGGTTATTTTCAGAGTTTAAATTTCATTAATTTCAAGTCCTCTCAGCTTAGTAGGAGAGAATTTTGAGACTGACGGGGTATATATCATTTCAAGTTTCTGTTTTGAACATAAGATTATAGTTTAAGAACATGAAGAGTGTGATTTTATTTAGAGAAAGAGTACAGAAAACTCATAAACATACTCAGTTGGCTGGCTTTTTCCATAAAATCTGTGTTCCACAAAGAAGCAGAGGGCTCCCAGTTTCTCGGCATATTTCATCCAAGGAACATTCCTGGACAGCCATATGGTATCAGCAGCCCCCTCACCTCCAACGATCAGAAACACTGGGCCACCAGGCTTATATAACTCATCAGTCATGAAATACCTCTGTGGAAATAAAAGCATTATTTTAAATCAGTAAAGCATTGCAATTAGAATTTGTTGTTTGCTTATCTAATTATTATTTCTAATAATAGAGTGGTGGCATGATTTAGTCAAAAAAAAAAAAAAAGATTTGGATGACGGCCTGATATTTGATCTAAGCAAGTAACATTGTAAGTCACTGTTCCTGCAAATTGCACATACTTATTGAAAATTATCAACCAATACTATAGGTGGATCAACACAATTAGTATGTTGGATTCTGCACTATATGATAGATTACTACTTTCTTCTCCATTCTGAAATGAACCATGCACAAAGAAAATTAACATAAATGGCAACTCATTTTGAGTAAAATAGGAAACACCGAAAACCCAAATCATGGAGAGCCCTGGGAGGGAAACTTGGGAAGAGCTGGAAAGGCACAGACTTCTCCGAAGTGACGAAACACCCATGGTATGAGTCAATGACCTCTTGTGTGCTACAAAAAGACCTGCACGCATGAGCTGGGCGGGGGCAAGCAGAAGCCCCCTTGAGTCCCACGTGACACCACAAGGGACAGTAGAACAGTAATAAATCAACGAGACATCCAACCCAAGTACTTAGACAAACACAAACGAAATGGCCCCAAAGAAAGCCTGAAATAAATAATGAAGATAAAAGAAGAAATAAATAAATCAGGAGAATGAAAAATAATGGAACTAAAAGTAAATCCAAGAACTTGTTCTTTAAACACAAAATGAAATTAAACAAATATAATGAAATAAAAAAAAGATTAAAAAAATGAAATTAAACACACACACATTCACAAAATAAACCATTACCTAATCTGTTGGTTCTAACACAGGTGATTTTGCTTCACTCCCCTCCCCAGGAGACACTGGGCAATGTCTGGAGATACTTTTCGTTGTCACAACTGGGGTGAAGAGGTTGCCACCGGCATCTGCCAGGTAGAGGTAAGGGATGCTGCTAAACATACGACGACAGCCAGGACAGCTCCCCACAACAAAGAATCATTTGGCCCCAAACGTCAGTTGTGCCAAGGTTGAGAAACCCTGATCTAATCTAATCAAGAAAAAGGGTAGAAAGTGCATATAAATAAAATAGGAATAAGGATGGAGAAATAACCTAAGGACATTTTAAAAAATTATAGAACACTTTACTCAAATCTAAGCAAATAACTTTGAGAATCTGTATGTAATTAATGATCTTCTCAGAAAATAAGAATTAGCAAAAGAGGTTGCAGAAAAGATCAGGCTTCTAAACAAATTATCATAGAAGAAATAGAGAACACTGAAAGAAAAAAGAAGACACAGAGAGGGAATGAGAAAGAGAAATGATTCTATCAACTTTTTAAGGAACAGATTGTTCCAATGTTATTTAAATTATTTCAGAGAGTAAAGAGGAAACCTTCCTGTTTTTAAAAATTGGAGTTACATAATACCAAAACACAACAAAGAGAGCCCATGAAAAAGGAAATTACAGAGTGATTTTAATTATAAATTTCAATGTAATAAAATATTGGCTGGATGATTCTATCAGCACTTTAAAGCAATAATGCATGATGCCCTAGTGTGATTCATATTAGGGAGGGAATTTTCACTATTAGGAAATCTAATATAATTTACCACTTTAATAAATTACAAAAACTTAATATGATCATCTTTATTATTTCTGAAAGGCATTTAATAAAATTCAATATATGTCCTTTAAATAAAGAATACACGCATTTTCATGTCATGATTTTATACACCTTGATAACTATCCATAGGATATACATACATATATTTTATATAGTTATGTTTAGTTCATTATAAATGTGTGTGTTAAATACATGTTTTTTCCTATTGTCACCATGAAGAAGAGAAAGTGTTTTTCTCAGGATAGGCTATTCCCAATGTTTCATAGCCAAGGATACAGAGATTATTCCAGAAAAGAGCATATGACACAAACAGAACCAAGTGAGTTCTCTCACCTAGAATTGTGAGTTACACTTGGAAAGGCTTTCTATGCTGTGGGTGTCATCAGTATGACTTTGGATTTCTGATTGCAGATTCTAACCAAGCCTTTGAATAGAGAATCCAGTGGAATGTATTTACAAAATTATGAGAGTTCTGATCCTAATAGATAGGAAAGATATGAAAAGAATTCAGAATAGAATCAAAGAATTAATCGTTGCAGCCAACTGAATGTTGAGAATGTAGAGGCTACGTTCTCAAATCTGACTGCAGAATTAAATGATGTTTAATTTGAGAGACCTGTAAGACCATCCCATTTGACAGGCATGGACTGGAAGTCCCTCTTGGTTTAATGGCCATTGAAAAGGGCTCTACTTCTCCCTCTGGGCAGTGAGAAAAATACCCTCCTATTGTGGCCCCAGATCTTATGTCTCCACCAAGATTTCTGGTTGTATGCAGCCTTGTTAAGAATAGAAATAAAAACAATCTGTGTGCATTTAGTAGTATAAACAATGGCAATACTGTTAATGCTTAAGAGATTTTGCTTACTTAACAGAGTAGTCATTCCAATATAAAAGGGCATTTGGGTAATTGATTTAGACTTGAATTTTTAAGATGAAAGGAATAAGAGAAGTTGACTAAGGTCTCAAAGAGTATGAGAACATTTAAAAGAAGTTAAGATTCTGCATATATACAGCTTTAGTGCCTCTGATTTATCAGAAATCTAAGATTTGGGTAGGTTTGTGTGTTAATCAGACATATGAAGTACTTCCAAGAAAAATGGAATATATTAAACTTATAAGTGAAGTTTAAATGTTTAAGGGAATTTTATTAGGTTATAAAAGCCCCCTTAAAAGTGATTGTTGAAATTTGCTAGATTTATAAAACAGCTGACAAGATTTGTAATCTCATTTTTAAAGCTTAAGGAAGAATTAGGTTCCTAAAATTTGTAATTTATTAAAGTTATGAATTTTAATAAAGTCAGATTTTGACTTACTAAGGTCAAATTTTACTTTTGTATGTGTGGATTCGATCTGAGTAATCTTGTTTGAGGACAAATCCCGCCCCCCCCATGACACTAAAACACTCATTCTGACATGGAAATCACAAACGCCCCTTAGCTGGGAGAGCCCAGGGGCCATCTCCAGTTCTACAGAGAGAAGCCTGCCCAGGAGCAAGGGCAATGCAGAAAGTAGAACCAAGAGATGGAGAATGATGACCTTTTTTAAACCTCCATATCCCATCACGCCTGAAGGCTGATCTATCGTGAACTTTTGTGAGCCAATACTGCCCTCCTTTTCCTTTAAATTGAGTTGAGTTTCTCTCATTCGCAAATAAAAGCACCTGCCTCAGCACCTCCCTCCTGCTATCTTCTCTTCTTCTCTCCCAGCATGTAAATTGACAGGTGATGTTAGTGCAACCAATATTTAAACTTATGTTTCGGTCTAATCAGACATAAATTGTTCCCAGTCCATTTCTGATGTGATTAGAAAGGAGTCAGGCAAGTTATAGCACTTTCTATCAATGCAACTCCTGCAAACCAGGGAGGAAAAAAGATAGGATGTCAAATAGGAAAATGGGCAAACAATATTAACATACAATTCACAAAGAGAAACTGATTCCTCACTAGGGTCAGAGGAATGCAAATTAAAGTAACCCTGAGATACTATTTTCACCCATCAGATTGTCAAAAATTTGGAATTTTGATAAGCTCATTTATTGACAAAGATGTGAAAACACAAGAATCCTGATGCACTTTTAGCAGGACTGTAGCTTGTGTGTTCTTTTGGACAGCAGTCTGGCAGGATTTTGTGAAATTGAGCACGCCAGTGCCCTCATACACACCTTTCCTACTCATGAGTCTATATGCCAGAAAAATTCTCTCACAGATGCCCAGGAGATCATGTACTAATGGGATGAATAGAGCATCGGGGTTTCCAGGAGTCAGAGACAATGAAGATGCCCATCACACTGGGAACAGGTGAGTGAAATGTGCACCGCACATACAATAGGATGCTGCACAGGAGGAAGGAGACAGGAAGGAAGGAGCTGCACATATAACAACATGCACAGATCTCAAAACCATAACACTGACTGAAAAGAAAGTAATGAATTGATCTAGGGCACCATACCATTTCAGTACATTTCTTAAAGCAGAAAGCAATACTATATGTTTTTCATGGACACTCATGCAAAGAAACTTACTAAAAGTCACTTGGAAGAGCACACACAGTAAATACATAAGACATGAGGAGGGGAATGAGATGGGGACCAGAAGTGAAAAGAGAGGAAAATAAAATAAAATTTAAAAAGAAGGACTAAGCATAGACTGTTGGTGATGACATGCCCTGAAATTAGGAGCATGATCAGCTCAATTCTATGCCTCCAAATAATATTCAGGATCATCCTGTGGAATTGAAAAGACCAAAAAAAAAAAAAAAAAAAAACCCAAGAGAAATAACTAATATTTCCCCCAAAAGAAATTTGGGCATATTAGCTCAGTGGAATGCCCGGTAGCCACTACAATTTACCATGGATGCTAACTGTGTAGTGAAACGGAAGTTTATGAAATAATATTTTCAGCCTCAGTGGAAGGAAAGTAGAACACAGAATTACATGGTTGCAACTACAATAAAAAGGACAAAAATGCATGGAACACAGGGAAGTAGAAATACTTGTATAAGGAAGGGGCTTTATGTGTAAAATTTCCTTTAATGAAAAAAAATCATTACAATGCTTTTGAAAATAAGGCATTAACAGAATATACGAATTGATACAAGAACCACATCACAACCGGCCTTCTTAGCAGCCAAGTACTGGCTTTCACTTCCTTGCTTATTTGTTTTTAAAATTACAGCAGCCAGGCTTCTCCCACACGCCCCCAAAGCAACCCCTTCAAGGTGGGAAGGCCAAGAAGCTGATCGAGACCCCAGAAGAGATGTGAAGGAATCTGACAGAGTGTTTACATTGGCTCTAGGCAAGCACCATTGCATAAGCCCATGATGTTATCTCCCGGACTCTGTTGCATATCTGAAAGATTTCCTAAATAAAAGTAAAAATAAATCAGCGTGGTAAGATGCAGAATGGCCAGCTCAGAGCCTGGCCCCTTCCCAGGCCCTCCCGCCGCTCTCCGCGCGACCTCACGCTTACCCCGTCCCTCACCTGTCGGCACCTGCCCCACGCTCATCGCTTTTTTACCTGTTGCCAGACTTGCCCGCTTCCTTCGCTAAAATGGTCAAGCTTTTGTGGGAACCACTGGTCATTTTCGTCCTTCCGAGTGGACGGCGGTGCAGACCGTTTCCACCTGGGGATGAAGCTGTGGGCGGAGGAACACAGGAGTAGCAGCAGCAGCCACCCCGGCGCGCGGGCCATGGTCGTCCCGCTGCAGCAGGCCCGCTGCTATTTCTCCTGCCACCACCGCACCCACCCAGCCCCCCAGCAGGTCCCCCGGGCATCGGCACGCTGTTTTGAGCCCCTGGGCTGCTTTGATGTCAGCAATTTAAGATGCACCTGGCCATCCCCAGGTGGGGACATTCTTGTCTAAAAAAAAAAAAAAAAAAAGGCCTGAAAGTAAAGGTGAGAATCAAGAACTTTCCCACCAGCAAGGGTCAGAGATGCCTGCCAGTGGCGGCTCACCAAGTTCCCCAGGGCCGACGCCCTGGGCTCTCGGTTCCCCGGGGCGAGGTGCTGCGGTATCCCATGACTGCCCTCTGCTGAGCAGCTCCCCTGACTTTTGTCCTCGTCTGTGAACAATCCTGCCTCACTTTTTGTTGTCTGCTGGTGGATGTCCCAAGACCCCAAACCTGGGATGACAAGATCGCAATGGGTGCAACCGTTTTGCTTGGATCCAGGGCTTTTGAACCGCAGGTCTCTGTTTCGGTCTTCTGATTTCCGTGGTTTTATTGAGATCTACCCCTAGTTAACTCTTCCTCTTCCTTTTTCCTCCTCCTCCTCTACTTTGTCGTCCTCCTCCTTTCTCCAGCTTCTCCTTTCTCCTCATTCTTTATTCTTTAATTACCAACCACAGCCTTGTGCTGGGTTCCCATACATTTCCAGGGCTTCCCTGAGAGCTAAAGAGACTCCAAGTGCCCTGCCCCTGAAAGAGCGTCCAGTGTAGCTGAGAGTAAGAAACCACATGACAGGTTGAAGAGCAACAGTGCAGCCTATGCTGAGGACGAAGCAGGAGTTGTGTACTAACTAACCCTAAGTCTTAGTGCATTCAGAGCCTCCTTCAACAGCCTAACAGGCAGGAACTCGGCCCAGGCCTGAGGGTGGAAGGTTAAATGGTCAGAGATTGGGGTCAAAGGTCAAGGTATTATCAAGGCTTTTTAATGGTAGGAGGATTCGGCCCCCTTTGCATGCTTAATCTCTAGTATTTCTTCAGAGCTAGAACCCCAAAGAAATGTTTTAATTATAAAGCATAAGAGGACATGATTCTAGGGAAGGCCTCAGACACGCTGTCTTGGCGCTGACTTAGATATCAACGGGCTCTGACGGAGGAACACACAGGATGAGCGGGGCTGTGAATGTCCTGCCCTCGGGAAATCCTAATGACTCATCAGCCAGGAAGCACCCTGGGGCAGCTGAGTCCTTTTTCCATTAGTAATAATATTTCACTTATTTTAATTTCCACTGGTTGGAAATGTTCTTGCTCAGGTTCCAACGAGAGCCATATCAATACAGAAAGTATTAACAGTAGTTTCAACACTAGCCCCAGGGTATCATTTCTTAACGGAGTCCCCTAATGTTTTTCTCCAGAAGGTTAAGACTATAACGCTGTTTAGGATGTTTCAAACTAGCAGTTTAGATACCCTTCACTTGTCTGGTAACTCTTTCTTTGAAATACCAGGTACCTTCTATCTTTTAAGATCCTGATTAATATTTTTAAATTTAAGTTATTGCTGAGAATATCTGAATAAGGCCCACATTCTTATTTTTAACCAATCAAAACAAAAAGATCCATTATTTTCCCCCTACAAACATGCACTTCCATTCACGTTTGGCAAAAAATATTTCCTGTTCGATATTAAATAATACCATTAGAAGTTATGTGTGCAGCAATGATGGGGTAAGAGAGTGATGAGAAAGGTCAAATTAGGAATAATAAAAGACCAGGAAAAAATATTATAAGAACAACAACCTTTCACCAAAATAGTGTCACAGCCACCCACGGACAGCCTTCAAGAGGCAGACAAATTACAGAGGCAATGTAGCAACTGATGAGAAAGAAATGAGTGACTATGGCATAAGATATGAACAGCATTTAAAATTTACGATCCTCCTAATTTGAGAGGCAAAGCTAGTTTCTGACACATAGAAAAAGGTTTGTGTTACTTTAGAGCCAATGCGAATTTTTCCATTAGTAATATTTCACTAATTTTAATTTTCAGTGGTTGGAAATGTTCTCTCTAGATAAGGTTTACAAAATATATAGTCTGATTTTGTAATACATAATCCTCTCATCCATAAAAATTGTGCTAACTCCAAATAGGAGGTAGCATCAACCATCTTTGACAATTAAACACAAAGAAACGTGTAATATTCACCTGTGAAGGAATGTTTAAAACAATTGGGAGTCACCAGGAATCAATCTAACAGGTGTCCTTGTATTTTTTGTATTTGGCCCCAAATCTACTAGATTGGGCCCATCTGAGAAAAATAAGAGTGAGCTAGAGACACTTAGAGTCAGTGGCCTAAGGTTTAGGAGTGTTTTTTGCCCACTTTAGGTTAATGCAGACTTTTTTTAATGCAATGCAAATTCTTTCAAATACATGTAAAGCAACAAAACAAGAAAATGAAAGAACTGATCAAAAGCAAATGACAGAAACTAATCCATATTTAAATTAATCATTGCATAATCAGCTCTCAGAATAAAAACACTTCCATTTATGATCACAAGGTGGCAACAGCACCCTACTCATTTAATACAGATGAACCCAGTGCCCTGGGAGTTTGTGAATACACATTAAAAACCATGAGAGTGTATATTGCAGATATGAGATATCTTTTACCTGTGTAAATTACCTAATACTCTGGCCACTATTCCTCTGCCCTAGTCACCCCGGGGGCCAGGTACCAGACAACTAGATACAGTCCCTACACCCCAGAGCCTACTGAAATTTTTCAAACTAGTCAATCCTTGCCTGTTTACCCTGCCTTGCCTGTTAATGCCCATGGAAACCACAATACAGGCTCTCACTCACAATTTTCCCTCGCTCGCTCTGCTGTCTGACTGAGCCTGGTGCACCCCGGTGTGGCCCTGAATGGTGTGCGATGCCCCTCTGCTGGGAGCTGTGAGCAGCAAACTATCCTTCCAACGGCAGCTGGCAGTCCTCTCCTGATCTAGTGGCCGTAACATATCCAAATAATAATAAAACCTACATTTTAAAACACCATTTTAACAATGTGCAAGACAGCTCTGAAACACTGATATTTTCAGTGTTATTAGAATTAAATTCTACACATAGACATTCCACCCATTGACCATATCCATATGCTAATTATAATGCACAGAATTGTTATTTAACCTGTGTTATGAGCTGAACACTCTATTGTGTGATTTGAGGAACACAATAATTTTAAAAAGTAATCTGTAGTCTTCATGATCTCACCCCCCCTTAGACAAATCAAGTATGTGCACAACATAAATAACATGGATTACAGGGCAAACTGTGATCATTGCAATTATAGGAACACTAGAAAATCATGTGAGGGCGGGAAAAGGAAAGATTAATCCTAGGAAGAGATTTCCATTATTGATGGAATCCAACATTTTTATTTTCTCTCACATGTTCTACATATCTTTATTCTACACAACTAAGCCTTTTCAATGTTAATTTTGAGATTTATAAAGCATTTAAAATCACTTTTTTTTTAAAAAAAAGTATTTCTTGATTAATTCAAGTAAACCATTGCCGCCTACAAGCTTTTTATGCTCCAACAGAACAAATTATAAGTCTTTACAGCACACAATTCCTTCTAAGAGAGAAATGAAGCATCGGAACGTGTTTATACTTGGAAAACTCAATCATATATGTGGGCAACTTGTATTTGGTTGCCAACTAACTTGGCCTAGTGACAATCTAGTAGGCTGCATGTTTTCTTGGCATAAAGTTTAAACAGGAATAAAAATTAGTAAAAGAATAAAGAAATTTGTTTAACCTTCTAATATATAATTTGCCTCTAGGATTATCATTTTTTCACTTATGGGTGATTTTTGTGATAAAAATGTAATATACAAACAAGAATTTAGGCATAGCCTGTCCCTGTGACATAGGGGAGTCATCTTACATAAAATTACTGCAGTGATTTTTAATATAGAATTTCTAGGTAGTCCCACTAAGACTTCTTCATGAGGCTGTCTTTCCTGCCATTTCACAGTTGCCTCTTCATCTCTTCCTTAATAAGTCCATTGCTTTCTGTCACTGGCCCCTTCCTGCCATGCTCTCATGGGCCCCTGTGTATGGCACCCTTGTGTAAATTAGAAAAGGGGCACATTCCTCATAACTCTCAGCTGCTGCCTTTGGGAAATGACAAACATGAATGCAAAAATGTTCAAACAACGATGGCAACTCCTCAAGTGTGCACATCCAACCTGCACAGCCATATGATGAGGATCCTGGATGTACCCATGAAAAAGAAATGTACCTTCCTTGTCTATCTCAGTCAACTCTGGGTGTCTGTATCCATGGCTGTTTGACAAAAATGCTAGTGTTTTGCAATTAATAATATAGAACCAAAATTTATATTTTTTGTTAATTAAGATTCTACATTATTCTGATTATAACCCCATTTCCTATCACTTGCATTCTGATAATCTTTCTGAAGCAGAGCAAAAAGAATGAAGTTTACGCTGGCAGAATGAAAACATCCCTAGACCTCAACCCCTAATGGTAGCCAGGGATTGGTGTGCTGAATTGTGAATTTTGTTTCTCTATCCCTTTTCCTTGTCCTAACTATGGATACATTTTTATTAAGAAAAGGGCAAGAAAGGTGAAAAAGTAGAGTATACTTACATTTTTTTGGAGTGCAGAATAATGTAAGAGCATTTTTGTGGGTATCAGTGGAAATTAAATCACCAAATAAAACTAATGAGGCAAATAATAATGTCTATTATCACAAAAATCAAATAAGGTTTATGTAATTTTATTCTTTAATACTACGTTGTCTTAGTCCATTTTGTGTTGCTGTAGCAGAATACCTGACACTGAGTAATTTATAAAGGAAAGAGGTTTGTTTAGCTCATGGTTCTGCAGGCTGGGAAGTTCAAGATTTGGCAGCAGCTTCTGGCAGCTTCTGGTGAGGGCCTTGTGCTGCTTCTAAATGTGATGGAGAAACAGAAGGGGAATGGGGAACCAGATAAGTGCAAAAAAGGCAAAACACAAGAAGTAACCTCAGTTATGACAGCCACTCTCCCAGGAACTAATCCATTTTCTCAGGAACTAACTCAGCCTCAGGAGAATGACACCAATCCATCTCAATGACCTAATCCGCATTTAAGGCGCCACCTCCCAACCCAGCCACATTGAGACTGAGCCTCAACATAAGTTTTGGGGGAGACAGACCATATTCAAACTATAATATTCTTTGCAGAGTAAAAGTAATTAGATTTGAAATAGTACATTCAATTAATATTCATATTTTCTCAAAAAATGAATTTTGAGATCTTTCATATTACTGAACCCCATACTTACACCATGTGTTTATTATGCCTTTCCCTCACACATACAAGCACACATGCACATACACATACATGTATACATACTAATACTAATACTTAATTTGGTGGGAGTTGAGGGTGTCAAAATGTGGGTATGCCCATGGACACATGTTTGCCTTGGGGACATCATCTCTGTGTGTTTCTGTGAAAAGAGTTGAGAATTACGGTGTATGTGTTTCCTGTGGCTGCTATAACAAAGTACCACACACTTAGTGACTTAAGAAAACATCAATTTATTATCTTATAGTTCTGGAGGACAGAAGTCCAAAATGGGTCTGACAGGGCCCAAATAGAGATGTAGGCAAGGCCAGCTCCCCAGGGGCTCTGGGGAAGAATGTGTTTACTTGCCTTTTCTACCTTCTGGAAGTCTCCTGCATTCCTTGGTTCCTGACTCCGTCCTCACATCACATCACTTTCTTCCTCCTCTGTAGTCAAATCTCCTTCTGCCTCCCTCTAAAAGTTCACTTCCATTGGGCCCCACAGGATCATCCCAAATAATCTCCCCATGTCAAGACCCTTCACTTAATCACATCTGCAAAATCTCTTTCACCACATAAAGTAACACTCATAGATTCTGGGGGTTAGGGCCGGATATTCCAGGGTGCCCTTACGCAGCCAGCCATGTAGGTGAGGTAATGAAGAGTCCATAATCCATGAGTAGGGCAGCCTGGGCTCTCCTAACTAGCTGTGCAAGTGACTTCCACTCTTTTTGCCTCAGTTTCCTCATTTGTTAAATGAGGGTCATAATAATACCTCCTTTGTAGGATTGTTGTAAGAATAAAATGATTAATATTTGTAAAAATCTTAGAATGTGAATTGTACACTTCAAAAATATCTTAAATTCTCAGACAATTTTGAGAGCTCATCCTGATTATTATCTTACCAAAGAACAGTGCATCCCCTAGACAGAGTGCCCCAGACACACACAGCCTAGTCTCACTTCGTCTTTTCTTCACTTGCTTTTTTCTTACCTTGGTTCCAGGCCCACACCCAATGGTCTTTGGCCATGCTCTGTGTTTTCCAAGCCCCATGTTTAAGATGCTCAGGACCCTGCCCTTCTCCCCATGGCAACGCCTCCACTGAGGGTCAGGGACCTTGGTTCAGTTCCTGTCACACTACACAAAAGGTCCTGTTGCCGTGGCCATTGTCAACTGACAGCAGGATCTTGGACCTTTATTTCCCCATCTCGCCATGTCATACCGCTCCCCTCCCTCTTCCACTGTGAGTGGAAGCTCCCTGAAGCCCCCACCAGAAGCATGTGCTGACACCATGCTTCTTGTACAGCCTGCAGAACCATGAGCCAAGTGAACTTCTTTTCTCTATAAATTACCCAGCCTCAAGTATCCCTTTATAGTGACACAAAACAGACTAAGACAGCCCAGCAGGCTCACACCTTCCTTCTCCCCTGGGCTTCCTTCTCCCTCTGTGTAACAAAATCACCTCACCGTCCAGGGACACACTCTTCTTTTTTCCTTCAGTGTCTCTCCCAGGACAGACCTGTGCCACCCAGTCATTGCCAACTCCCGAGTTGTCCATCCTGCAGCAGGGGACCTCACGGGATCTTCATGTGACTGTGACCCAGGGGTAACTAAACAGAAACTACAGAGCTGTTGACTGAAGAAGGCAATGCTCTTGCCCTTATATAAAAACTAAGGTTCTGGCACCTGTTTCTTAATAAATGTTAAAATATCACTCATCCTTGCCTCTTCCTGGGCTCCTTCCTTATAACACCACTGGGGAGGGGCAAGAAAATTTGTCACAGCCACATGCCACAACTGAGAGAATAGAGGATATTCATTTATTTCATTATGTACCTTTCTATTTTCATCCAGTTCTGTAGGCTTTCTGCAGAAGTAACCCTACAAAAGCTAACATAGACATAGAAACTTATAATCTTCGTTTCAGTACAATATGAGATAGAGATGCGTCAGTCTGCAGCATCACTGAATGGTGCCCTACATATGAAATTCCAGTGGTGACAAAGGGCGCATTTTCCGACTTAAGACCACCCAGGATGCAGTTATACTTTCGCCTGTGTCCTAAATAATACAACAAAAGAGAAAAATGTTCCTTATGAAGCAGACTTCAATTGCCTCACTGGACTATCTCTTTTTTAAATACAAACTGCAAATATTCACAAATTATGCATAAAATCCCTTCGGGCTAGCCCAGACTTTCATGGGTGTGGCTGAAAGCAAACTCTGGCCCATGTCGGTGTGGTAGAAACTGATGAGTAACCATCTACAGAGGTGATGTGCTAATAATGTATCTCGTGGACCTAATCCCAACCTGGTGCTCATTCCTTAGGTTTTCATTCCTATGGCAGGTTTTTGTAGGGCGACATTTATAAAGCAATGCTTACGTGTTTATGCTTTTGCACTCAGGGAACATTTTTGTGGTGTCTGCAGGGCCCTTTTAAAGCTTGCTCATTTAGCACAGCAATGTGCAATGTAATTGAAACCTGGTTCTCTGGTTTACACCGACTACTTCCTTCAAAAATGGGAGAACTGTTTTCTCTTGAGAAATCTCTAAGAATCAATTATATCTCTTTGGTCGCAAACCAGGCCAATATTTCCTAAGTGACTAGCACTTTGTCGAGAGCCTGTTTGGAAGCCCTTCACACACACAAGGTGGACAACACACACAAATTCTCAAAGCTGTGGGGCATCACTATTGTCATTTAATTATCTTTGTGGCTGTAAAGTGTCTCAATAGAAATTACTCCATTAATACTTCTTCCCAGCAGGTGTTTCAGACTGTTGAGACAGCTGCTTAGGTTGCAGAGCATGTTTATTATGATTTTTTTAAAATATTAGATTGAAGGCAGTCAAAAACAAATTTTAGCCTACAACTTTTCAATTTATTGGACCAGGTTCGTGTCCCTGTGAAGATTGCCCTTCAAGCTCAGGGCCAATCTAAGAAAACAAAAATTGAGGAAGACAATTGACTTGAAAAAAGAGAGTTAGAGTGAAAAAAATACTTAAAGGCTCTGGCCATATGTGATTCAATGATTGGTAGCTTAACCTGTAATTTTATATGAGAAAAATATTGGGAGGAGGGAAGAAAAGCCAAAATTATTTACAGCTGAATGAGCAATTCCAATGAAACCAAACCTATGCAATATGTGGGCTGTATTTATACTTGCCTTTATTGGTTATTAATTCCCAGGGCAGCGTTTAGTATAATATTTGGCACATAAATTTTATTGTTCTGAATTACAGGGCAGAAATGATTACCTAGAATTATGAAAAACAGGCCTCAGGGAGTGTTGTATTAAAACCGGGGTCAGAGATACGTAAATACCCAATACTGATACAACAGGTTAAGAGCAGCACCAAATGTATGGATTTGTGCTAAACGGCCACAATCCAAGGAGATGGAATCTTTCATTCTTTCCTTCAGTCAGTGAACGTTCACTAAGTGTCTACTCTGGTTCAGGCGCAGTTTTAGGTTTTAGAGAGGCAGTTACGGAGATGACAGACAGGTCCCAACTTTGATGCAGTGAAACAAGGACTTGGGGGGCAGCGCGGTGGATGGGCAAAGGGAGGGTCACAGATGATGCAAATAACTAAACTGAAAAAGACTAAGTGCTCTGTAGTGGGTTGATTGGTGGCCCCCCCCCCAAAAGTTATACCCATATCCTAGCCCCCAGAACCTGTAAACGTGACCTTATTTGGAAAAAGGGTTTTCGCGGTTATAACTCAATTAAGGATCTTGAGATGAGCTCATCCTGGACTCTCCAGGTGATCCCTAAATCCCGTGACAAGTGTCCTTACAAGAGACAGAGAGAAGACATGACGAGAAGGTGATGTGAAGACAGAGGCAGAGATCAGAGCTAGCAAAAGCTGCAAAGGGCCAGGAAGGATTCTCTCCTTGGGCCTCCAGAGGAAGACTGGCCCTGACAATGCCTTGATTTTGGACTTCTGGCCTCCAGACTGTGAGAGAATAACTTTCTGTTGTTTTAAGCCATGAAGTTCGTGGTCATTGGCTACAACAGCCCTAGTGAATTAATGTCAGCTCTAAAGGAAATAAAGTAGACTGAGTGACAAAGTGTGCTGGCAGGTCTCACACTTTTAAAGGCTTGTTCTTGGTAAGAAAGAGACGACCCGAAGCCCACGTGCAGGGTCTCCTTACAGGGAACATGCAAAGGGTCATCTGCTCTTATCACCAGCCACAGTTTGGGACAGGAGAAGACGCCTATTTTTGTTGTCTGTGGCATCTCTTCCCACTTCTGACCAACAGAAGTCTCTTTCCTGTGCGGGACCCTGCGGTGAGGACCCTGTGCAGGACCCTGTTGTGGTGGGACCACTCCCGCCCTGCCGTCCTCCCAGCCGGCATTCCCACAGACAGACACAGAGCCCGGCCTCGGCAATCGGAGCGCCTCATCCCCCAGAAGAAGCGATTGGTCCAGGGATGGGCATGTGACTCTGGCCAGGCCAATCAGAGACCTCGCTGAGAATTTCCTTCTGGAACTCTCCAGAAAGACTCCCTAATCCCATGAGGGGGCTAAGCTGGTGGGGATGTGGACCCAATAACTTTTCCGTTACCTCTTTTTGTTTAAGTAAGTTCTCAGTGTCTCTTGCTTGGAAACAGGAAAGGGCTCTAGCTAATTCGAGGCCCTGTCCTGTAACCTAGCCCAGACCCCATGAAGCCCATAGGATTTGGGGTTTTTTTGGTATAGCCTGGACGGAAGTCAACAGGCAGACCTACTTCTCCGAGGGGTCCCCTCCTGCTTCCTTCCCGGCGCGCTAAAGCAGCAGGGGCTGGCCCTGCTGACGGTCACAGCCGTGAGGGAGAAGGAAGACGCGATCCTCAAGGAAAAGAGTAAAAGAATCAAAGCCAAGAGAACTTCAAAGAGACACAGAACCCCCAAAGAATGGTTTTTGACATCTTTGTCTATCCCCTTGAAAATGTAGTTCCT
Organism: Cheirogaleus medius; assembly: GCA_008086735.1. NCBI lineage: Eukaryota > Metazoa > Chordata > Mammalia > Primates > Cheirogaleidae > Cheirogaleus > Cheirogaleus medius. The sequence continues at coordinate 60,545,298 of VBSM01001562.1, forward strand.
TATCAGGTGCCCCAATTTTGTAGTTGGCCTTAACTGCTGTCAGTGCTGCGCCTGTATCACCCTCAGTTATTTGGTGCGAGAACAAGACTGATTCTGGCTGATTCGAGCTGAGAACGAACGATCAGAGGCTGAGAACTGGGCTCAGAAAACACACACGAAGGAAGGAAGGATGGACTTGTTGATGTCATCCACAATCAGGCCACAGAACCCACTGGGTCCAAAGACTCCACGGCCACCGGGCCAAAGACTGGACTTGGCTTCTCCCTGGGACCCGAGCAGTGCTGCCCACCTGTCCCCCACCCTAAAGAAGTCCGCTTCCCTGCGTGTGAGCATCAAAACTGCAGGTGAGAATACCTGATTGGCCACGTCTCATTTGTGAGCCCAAGTCGGGGGACATGGGGATGGGACATCTTCCAGGTGAGCTCTGCCTCCCACTGAGATTCCTATGGGAAATCTCCTAAACATAAATTAATCTGTAAATATCGACTGTGTCTTCTCTCGTGAAGCAGAGAAAACAAAAGGGCTTGGCGATGCTCCCACAGTAATTCGGATTGTGTTACAACAGTGCCCTCTAGTGACAGGCTTATGACAGGGTAAAAAACAAGGTAAATGTTTACTCGCCCAGTAAAAAGTCTACTGAAATTGAGTCCCACTTAATTTTGTGAATTAGACCACTGCACAAAGCAAGAGAAAGTTCTAAAATGCAACTGCAATCCTGTGAGAGGGATATAAAAAGGACCATGACTTATAATGGATGTTTGCTTGAATCACAGTCGGTGCCTGCAGGAATTCAGACAGCAAGAAGGTGGCTGTCTACCAGGCAGGAAGAGTCATCACCAGAACCCAACCACACTGGTACCTTGATCTCAGAATTCCAGCCTCCAGAACTGCGAGAGATAAATGTCTGCTGCTTAAGTGACTAAGACAATTTCTTACCCTCTAGTGTCCAGAGAGTGGAAGCCTCTTCCGTGCTCCTATCCCTTGCTGTGCATTTGCTGAACAAACTGTTTGTAAAAGCACCTATTCTAGGAGTTGGGTGCTGGGGCTCTTTATTAAGACCTCAGCTGGTCAGGTCCCCTGCAGCAGGGATTTTAACCTGAAACCTAAATGACAGCAAGGAGTCTGGGGCAGAGTGTGCCCCAGGCAGACGGAACAAGTGGGGCATGCTTGCGGAGCAGAAGGGAAACAAAGGTGGCATCCCAGTGGTTTGGGCGCATGGCATGGGGGCAGTTTGGGACCATGCTGAAGCTTGGATCACCCTTTCTTGTATCCCCTTTCCAGGGGCAGGATGCTGGAGTGGTTAGAAGCACAGACTCCAGGTTCCCACTCAGGATTCTAAGCCTGACTGTGCCACTTACTCAGGGTGCAATCCAGGATGAGGCTCCAGACCTCTCTGTGCCTCAACTTCCTCCTCTGTAAAATAGGATAATCACAGCACCTACCTCACAGCCTTGTTGTGAAGACCAACTGCTTAGGAGAATTGCCAGATAGGTTCGCCGTCATTAGCAGCTCGGCTTTGGTATTATTGTCCCTCCTTAGAATTATTGTCCTTAAAAGACTCAGCTTAGAAACTTCTCTGGCAGAACCGGGATTTGTGAAAACTATACTTTTCTTCTCACTCTAAGCAGAGACCTTGTTGTGTCTTCAATAGCCTAGGTAGATTCTCTGAAATAATAAGGCTTTTTAAATGATTATATTTGAAAATAAAATTTAGTGGTATCAAGTTTTTAATATCATAAATCCTAATTATGTGCCCTGGGGGCCCTAAACACCTTTGCTTTTCCTATTATGTGCTGCAGTGATTTTTTTAAATTGCAAATTGTAAGAAATGCTTAAGAAACATCTCAAACCTCAGAGAAAGCTTTAGCAGGTGTGAAAGGAGAGAGCCAAGGATGGAGAGATCAGTGTGTTCCTAAGTGATGGGGCTTCAGTTGACTGAGAGCAGAATCCTGCAGATGAATTGGGAATTCATTCCTCTGCGAAGGCCTCTTCTTTCTCATCCTCTCTGGGCTTAGCCAGGGAGGTCTGTTTAGAAGGTGCAGCCATGTGTCATCCCCTGGAGGGAACCCTGAGAGATGCAGCAAAGAAAAGGTGTTTGAAAACACAGCGAAGAATAGAGAGAATCACATTGATGCACAAGATGAAGGGAGGAGGAGAGGGAGGGAAAGGAGAAGAAAGGAAGGAAGGAAGAGGCTTGGAGAGGGGAGGGAAAGGAACCAACAGAGCCCAGCCCATGACGACTTAGAGGAGATACCAGGAAGGCCGACAATATTGAGTGATTTCAGGAATTTCTGAATATGTAACATAGAAATGAAATGTAGGAGTTTGTAATTGACAGAAAATGGGGAATGTGCTTGTGGCTCCATTCTCTCGTTTTTTATTTTATTCCTTTTTCTTTAGGGGAGAAGAAAGGGGCCTTTCCACCAATCCATGTGTAACTGGATTGGCTGAGCAGATCGTTGGGGAGTGAAGGGAAGACCCAACCCTTCTAGAGTTCCTGTCAGCAGGCGGCATGTGGAGGCTGCAGCTGAGACGCCAGCTCCACCTGTCTTTGAAAATCGAGATGTGTCCATCTCTTTGAGCTTCCTTCCTCCCCACCCCAAATCCCACATCCCTTGCTCTACTTCTGCTAAGGAACAAATATGTTTGCAAGTTCCCAAATGTTACCGTTTCTGTTAATGGCTAGCAACGTCCAAATAATGTTTGCCAAAAAAGTGTGAAATACTATTAACAAGGTTAAAAATAGACAAATAGCTGCAATGCAACTGATTTTTAATGTACATATACAGGTATACCTTGTTTATGGCACTTTGCTTCATTATGCTTCACAGATAATTGCGTTTTCTACAAATGTAAGGTTTTGACAACTTTCTATCAGGCAAGTTTGTTGGCACCATTTTTCTAATAGCATGTGCTCACGTTGTGTCTCTGTGTTACCTTCTGGCAATTCTCACAATATTTTGAGCTTTTTCATTTTTATTATATCTGTTTTGGTGATCTTTGATGCTACTATTGTAATTGTTTGGTGGTACCATGGCCCGTGCCCATATAAGACAGTGAACTTAATAAATATTGTGTGTGTTCTGACCACTCTGCCCACCGTTCCAACATCCCTCACCCTCCCTATTCCCTGAGACACGACAGTATTAGAATTAGGCCAATGAACAGCCCTAGAATGGCCTCTAAATGTTCAAGTGAAAGGAAGAGTCACATGTCTCTCACTTTAAATCAAAAGCTAGAAATGATTAAGTTTAACGAGAAAGGTATTTCAAAAGTGGAAATAGGCCGAAAGTTAGCCAAGTTGTGAATGCAAAGGAAAAGTTTTTGAAGTGAATTAAAAGTGTTACTCCAGCGAATACACAAATGATGTGAAAGCAAAACAGCCTTGTTGCTGATGTGGAGAAAGTTTGAGTAGTCTGGATACAAGATCAAACCAGCCACAACATTCCCTTAAGCCAAAGCCTAATCCAGAGCAAGGCCCTAACTCTTGAATTCTATAAAGGCTGAGAGAGGGAAGGAAGCTGCAGAAGAAGTCTGAAGCTAGCAGAGGTTGGTTCACAAGGTTTAAGAAAAGAAGCCATATCCTTAACATAAAAGTGCAAGGTGAAGCAGCAAGTGTTGGTGTAGAAGCTGTAGCAAGTTATCCAGAAGATAACTTGTTAGGATAACTAGTTAAGATCATTGATGAAGGCGGATACACCAAACAACAAATTTTCCATGTAGACAAAACATCCTTCTATTGAAAGGAGATGCCATCTGGGAATTTTCATAGCTAGAGAGAAGTCAATGCCTGGCTTCAAAACTTTAAAGGACAGGCTGACTCTCCTGTTAGGGGCTACTACAGCTGGTGACCTTACGTTGTAGCCAGTGCTCATTTACCATTGTGAAAATCCTGGGGCCCTTCAGATTGATGCTAAATCTACTATGCCTGTGCTCTGTAAATGGAACAACAAAGCCTGGATTACAGCACATCTGCTTACATCATGGTTTACTGAATATTTTAAGCCGACTTTTGAGACCTACTCTCAGGGGAAAAAAAAAAAAGATTCCTTCAAAATATTACTGCTCATTGACAATGTTCCTGGTCCCCCAAGAGCTCTGGTGGAGATGTACAAGGAGATGAATGTTGTTTTCATGCCTGCTAACTCAACATCCATTCTGCAACCCATATCAAGGAGCAATTTCAACTTTAAAGTCTTATTATTTAAGAAATACATTTTGTAAGGCTAAAGCTGCCATGGACAGTGATTCCTCTGATAGATGTGGGCAAAGTATATTGAAAATCTTCTGGAAAGGATTCACCATTTTAGATGCCATTAAGAACATTCATGATTTGTGGAAGGAAGTCAAAATATCAACATTAACAGGAGTTTGGAAGATGTTGATTCCAACCCTCATGGATGACTTTGATAGAGTTAAGACTTAAGTAGAGGAAGTAACTATAGATGTAGTATAAATAGCAAGAGAACTAGATTTAGAAATGGAGCCCGAAGATTGAGTTGCTGCAATGTCATGATCAAACCTGAACAGATGAGGAGTTGCTTCTTATAGATGAGCAAAGAAAGTGGTTCCTTGAGATGAATTCTACTCCTGGTGAAGATGCTATGAACATTGTTGAAATAACAATAAAGGATTTAAAATATTACATAAGCTCAGTTGATAAAGCAGCAGCAGAGTTTGAGAGAATTGACTCCAATTTTGAAAGAAGTTCTACTGTAGGTAAAATGCTACCTAACAGTATTGCATGCTAGAGAGAAATCTGTTGTCAAAGGAAAAATCAATCAATGCAGGAAACTTCATTGTTGTCTTATTTTTTTAAATCACAACAGGCACCCTACCCTTCAGCAACCACCACTCTGGTCAGTCTGCAGCCATCAACATCAAGGCAACCCCCTTCTCCAGAAAAAAGATTACAATTAACTAAAGATTATATAGTTAAGGCTCAGATGATTATTAGTTAGCATTTTTTAGCAATAAAGTACTTTTAATTAAGGCACATACATATTTTAGACATAATGCTATTGCACAGTTAATAGAGCTCAGTATAGTGTAAACATAAGTTTTATATGCACTGGGAAACCAAAAAATTCCTGTGACTTTATTTATTGAGATATTCACTTTTTTGTAGTGGTCTGGGACCAAACCCACAATATCTCCAAGGTATGCTTTTATATAAAAAAACAAAATGTTTTGATCATCAGGAAACTCATATTTAAAAAGTGATACATTATGCAGTTTAGGAAATACAGTATAGTTATAATTGAGTCTAATTAACTTGATAAATTGGGTTAAGCTAATACATAGTTTCTTCTTGTCCCATACAATCCCTATTGAACTTTAGTATTTATTTGATTATTGGTTACACATAATTTTCCTCTTAGCTATAGAAATATAAACAAATGGCACACATAATAAAAATGTTAGAAAGGTGGATTTTTAATTGTCTCATTGATTTTACTAAAAATTGTTTCACCAAAAATCCTTTGTTCTCATGATATTTTTAAGCTGTGGGTTTGAAGGACCAATTGTATTAATAATACAATATAATACAATAATAAAATATCTCATACATTTATAGTGCTTAATAATATTCAAATGCTTTCATATACATAATCCTGATTCTCCTGAGGACCTTTTGTTGCAGTAGATAAGGCAACAGAGGATCAAAGAGTCTGACATGTTCAAAGTCTCATAAATAGTAAATTTAAAAGCTGAAATCAAAATCTGGGCCTCCCCTACCCAGTCCACTGGTATTTCCATCCCATCATGTTGTAAATTGAATCCCTATGTTGAGTAGGAGAGAGTAGGTGACATTTTAAGAGTATATTATTTTACATGTCAATTTTGTAAAGGTACTCATTCAAATTTCTCGATATTCTTTATAATTTTCATGCACTTATATTCTTACTCATGTATTATGTTAAAGAAATTTAGATAACATTAAAAAAAAGTGGAGTGGAAATTTCAAAAGTTCTCCCTGCTGTGCTTTTCAAGGCAGCTCAACAGTTCAATTTATATAAGACTTTCATTTTTTTAACTCAATATAGAAAGCCATACCAAAATTATATTCTTTATTCCATTTTCTAAAACCAAATTTTAATCTAGGGAAGAAAGAGGAAATGGGAATGACAATATATTGATGTTTTAAGGACCAAAAAAAAAATCAGTTTAGAAGTCTTGTCTTTGTTCATTCGCAATTCTCCTTCATTTCTGTCCCTTCACTTCCACAAGATTTGTCTTTTGGCTTGAACTCACCTTTCTTTCTCTCCAGTTGGGTGTACTAAGTATTGAGGTCTCCAAGAGATCCAGCTAAATCAGCATTTATATTCTTATGTAACATCTGTCCTGGAGAATGAGGTTCATTGAGTGAAATAACCTTATAAATTAACTGAAACAGACCTCAGATTTTTTTAAATGTTTGTATAGATCTAACCCAAAAATTCAGCATATGGGCAACTGAGAATTTGTCCATTATGGTTATAATTCCAATTTATAATATGCCCAGTCTTCATCTGCAGGTCACAAATGCTTACTACATCATTACAGGCAACTGTGGGCCTCAATTGTGGAAGAAGTTCTTAGAAGAGTCTTTGGACTTCAGTGTCTTTTTAAGAGTTGATAGAATGGATTTATTATAGTGGTGAAGCCAGAAATACTTTTTGGGTTTGATGCCACAGAATGTATCTATACCATATATACAATGCCTTATTCAAACATGGATGTTCAATAAATATTTATTGGGCAAATACATAATGAATGAATGAGTATTGCAAAGGAATTTGGGGATTCAAATATGGCCAGAAGAATCCCAGTCCTGCTCCAGTGCCCTGGTCAACCAGTCCAATCTTCCTGCCATGTACAGTGGAGATCTCAAATTATCTAATCATCCTATGATCCTTCTTGATTTGTAACAAGAACCACTGTCATCTTTGGAGTGGTGAAGAAACAAACAAGAAAAAGAGGAGCAGGAAAACCCTAGAGCCTAGCATTCATTTTTAACCTAATTTTTTGGTTTCCAGTGTGTGGGCTCATTAAACAGGAAAAAAATAAATTGTTTTTAATTTTCAAAACACTTTGCATTTTTACTTATTCCAGATGCAAACAACTTTAAAGGCAAAACCATGAGAGGGTATGTGAAGAACAGTGCCTAGTTACCAAAGCAGGTCACATAAAAATTAAAAAGCACTAAAGAACGAATAGTAGTAGTTCATCCTGTCCAGGGGGATGAGCTATGCAACCCAAGTAAAAATTAAAACCAAACTACATACACTAATCAGCATTGCATAACACATCCAATTCATTCGCATACAATGCAATTATCCTGAAAGGTGCTGAATCCAACACCTCCAGCTGGGTTAGTACACCTCCAGGGAACACAGGCACTGGGCTTTGTTCCTGTGCATTGGCTGTGTTCTCTTATGACTTTGATGGTAAATAAACAATCACTCCCAGCACCTTTAGACTTTGAACATTTGAAATAAAAACAGTACAGATCTGTGCATGGGTAGCACTAGCACAGCATTCAGGCCCCCTCAGAAGAGCAAAAACAGGCTGATTCTGGGTCAGTGTTCCATTTCTAGAACTTTCTATCTGATCTTGTGTTTTAGAAAACCACATTTGTTTTATACTATATAAAGAATTCTTCTTCTTCTTCTTTTTCTTTATCCTGGACTTGCCGGGGAGGGGGACATTTTGAGGTTATCTTTTTTGTATCAATGACCCTTTGTCCAGCCACTGACAAAGGATAGACTCTTTCCTGAAAGACTCTGCTGTTTTTGGAGGTAGCCACCCCTAAGGAAGAGGCTAGCAAGCAGGATGGTGGATGGCTGGTCTGCAAATCCCTTGGAAACCTGCTCAGAAAAGATTGCCCAGGTTCAGAATTCATGGCAGTGAACCCAGTGTCAACATTAGTCTCTTCCTCAAGCTTCTGAAAACTGCTTTCCCAGCTAAGTACCTTCATTCTGGCCTCGGATTCAAGGTGGGGAGAAGGCAGATGCAGCTGGGCACTTGTGGGTGGGCTGCTGGCTTCTAATGACCAGCCAGGGCGTTTCCACAAAGTGCCACTAGAGCTGACTGATACTGGACTCCCACTGGGCTCAGGAAGCTCCAGAGAATGCACCTGGAACCTCCTGGCCCGGCTCCTCTGGCTCCTTGATTCTAGGGTCCTTTTTGCAGAGACAGGAGTCTGCCTGGAGCCCTGGAGAAGCATGTCAGCTCCCACGGTGCCATTCAGGAAAGAAAGTTCTCCATTCCTAATACCAATTTCTGGATTCAACTGGACCTATGGGACAAAGAAAATAGGAACAAATGAAACATGTTTTCCATTAACTACGTGGTAAGAGCAGACTATGCCTCATTCACCCTCTGCTATGCCATGCCCATAGTAGACACTCAGTAAAAGTTGGTTGAAATGAATAGAAGTGACAATTCTATCCAATTATGAGGTGTATAATCAGCATCAGCTCTAAATATCTCTCTCTCAGGCTCCCTAAATTAAGACTTTGAGGAATCAAATGGCCACTTGGTAACACCACACTTCTGGTAGATCAAGTTGTTAAACAATGCAAAGATGTTCATAGAAGTTATTCAATGACCTCACTTGATGTTATAAACAATACATTACCAACTATGCAAAAAGAAAACCAAAGAATCATAAAACATGGTTATGGTCAAGATAAGGATTAAGGATTGGAATAAGAATTCAGTCTTCAAAAGCTTGTGGTCCTCCTTTTAGATCATGCTAATAACGATATCTATCTTGAGCCATTCTAAGACATACGGGCACTCCAGGTACAATAATAATTTGGCACCTTTTGAAAATAAGTAGTCTTGAAATTCTTGGGGCACCATTTATTTAGAGTAGAGGTCTGGTATTGTGTGGGAAAACAAAGAAGCAGACTGCTTATATGGAAGCTCTGGTGTTTTGATCCCTGGCAAGTCCACTTTGGTTCCAAATTTACAGCAAGTTAACCAAAACTCCCATGCTGCAGTTGACTATACTCTCCCTCCACAGATTGTAGTTCATCCACCCATCTTCCAGACATGGACTCTTGGAAGCCTTGCATCCTATCCCCTACACAACACTCTCCCCAAAAGTATTTCTGGAAAATGATGGGATTAAGACCACTGGGACTTAGGGATGCTATGTCCAAGGCTGTGAGAGGAAAGAAGGTGAAGGAATTGCCTGAGCAGAAGCCTGAAATAAGGGAAGATGTTAACTGCCTAGTTGGGGGACATATATCAGCAATCTGGGAGTACAGCAAAGCATGCTCCAACCTCAGAGCCTAAGGAGTCTCATGCCTGAAAAGCTGCAGAGTTGCCTGACATGAAAACTTTTCATGGTTGTAGAGGTAGATTGCAATATGTCAGCCCAGGAGAAGGGTCTAAAGGCCTCCATTGTTAGAACACTTGGCCAAGATCCTTCACTCCCTTTCTCTCAACAATGTCTCAGTTAATGTAAAAGTAGCCTTCCAGTGGAAAGCATGTAGTTTCTTTGTTACTTGATCAAATGGGTTGCAGCTACTGAAGTTAAAGATTGATATCTATGTATATAGCTTAAACATAGGATAAAATTAGTTAGTTTACCTTGGGACAGGTTGTACCTACTGAAGAATTATGTGTTCTCACTTCTAGAAAGGAGAAGGTAATTAGCTAGAACACCTTGTGATTTTGGGGGAGCCCTGAGACTTTTGTTCATTGTATCCCATGATTTTTCATGTGAGATTATTGTATTTTGTAGCATGGCAAAGAGAATAAAAAGCAAGTGCTGGGTTTCAGTCACCACCATCTTGGCACTGGAGTGCTGGTTGTCCCCTGATTTCCCCTCACTCTTAAAATTATTCCTGTGTCTGTGTCTGTGTCTTTGTTTGTTTCATCTCTTGCAACGTATTCTGCCCAGGGACCCTATCTTTATTGGGGACGTCACAAAGCCCCTATAGGAAAAGACAATTTTCTCCATCTTGTTAACAGCCCTTTGAAATTGGTATTCGGATCCATCCCTGCCTGGCCCCAGGATTTTGTTAATCAAATATCAAAAGAATAGTACAGAAGAACTTTAAATGCATACTACTAATTGAAAGAAGCCAGTCTGAGAAGGTGACATACTGTATGATTCCAACTCTAGGACATTCTGGAAAAGGCGAATCTATGGAGACAGTAAAAAGATCAGTAGTTGCCAGGGGTTGGCGGGGGAGGGAGGGATGAATAGGCAGAGCACGGGATTTTTAGGGAAGTAAAGCTATTCTGTATATAACCATAATGGTGGATACATGTTCTTATGCATTTGTCAAAACCCATGGAATGGACAACACCAAGAGTGAACCCTAACATAAACTACTGACTTTGGGTGATAATGATGTGCCAACGTGGGCTCATCAGATGTAGCAAATGTACCACTCTGGTGGAGGACATTGATAGTTGGGGAGTCTGTGTGTGCAGGGTCAGGGGGTACATGGGAACTCTCTGCACTTTCTGGTTAATTTTTCTATAAACCTAACACTGCTCTAAAAAATAAAGTCTATTTAAGAGGAAGTGGGAAACAGTATGCATTTATCTCACAAAGTAAGAAGGCATAAATCAGGACACTGAGAAAGCAAGTCTAGAAATGAGTAAATTGCCATACATATTAACATAGTATTTGTATATATGATACACATGTATGTTCCCTAAATTTTCTCTCTGATAGAAATGGTGAGGTGACTAATTACCAAAGCACAAAAATAAAAAACAAAAAAACAGGGACTTCCACTGATTCTTTAGAAGTTGACAGATATTTTTTGTGAAGCAGCATATAGTAAATATCTGAGGCTTTGCTGGCCATGTGGTCTTTATCCCGACTACTCAACTCTGCCGCAAAATAGCCACAGACTATACAAAAATGAATGGCGTGGCTGTGTTTCAATAAAACTCTATTTATGAACACTGAAATTTGAATCTCATATAATTTTCATGAGTCGTAAATTTTTTTCCAACCACTTAAAAATGGAAAACTATTCTTAGCTCCCCAGCCAGAGCTGGCCAACCCCTGCTCTCTCAATGATTCTCATTCTCTCTCCCTCTCTGCCCCCACCACCGTCCCTCCTCCCCTCTCCCTCCCCCCCTTCTACTTCTTCCTCTCCCCCCTCCCTCCCTTCCTCTCTCTCCTCCCTTTTAAGAATAAGAAGGTTTTATCCAAACAATATCCTACCTGGAAGCCCAAAATATAAAACAGTTCAATTGGAGCAGCCCCCGTTGAAGGTCAGGGGTAGCCCCTGCCTTCTGGGTTGACCTTAGCTCCTCCTCCTCCTCCCAGGTCCCTAGAGCTTCTCAGAACCCAGTTTGAAAACCACTACTCTAGAATCTCTAAATTCTATTCAAGCCAGATCATTAGAGTGCTACCCTACCCGAACTCCCCACCCTGTTATAGATGTGCTTCCGCTGAGCCACACCTCCACCTCGTGCTGGGAAGCGCTTCTGCCCACCAGAAACTCTCTCCAGGTGGGCACTGTTGAAGGGATGCCACCATACCACAAGACAGGCCCACAGAGAAACGTCTGTTCTAAACTTTGTTGCACAGTGGAACCACCTGGAGACCATTAAAAAGCTGTGATGCCTGGCTCCTGTAGAAGATATTAGAAAAGGCATAAAGGCCTGGGTAAAGGGACTGTGACAAAGGTGGAAATCTGGCAGTCCCGCAAACAGGACTTGGGGTATGATTGTTATCAGCCAGCTGCATACAGCGGGCTTTGGAATGCATGGGAGTGTGACTGATGTTGGGTCCCTGTCCTTTTCTTGGTAGCCTTAAGAAACAACAAGGAAATAACAAGCTAACTATAAGTTTAATGTGTATTGCTAAATAGATTTGTTTAGAACAACGTGCTTGCCGTATGACGCCCAAGATTTTACCTGTATGCTCTTTGCTGTAAACACGTATGCCTTTCCCTACAATAAATACGGAGATTTGGAGAGGTTCGGGAGCTCTTTGAAAGGGAAAGGGTCTCTCCTCCTCCTTCAGCCTGGGATTGTTGTCCGGAGCATTCCTCGTTGCGCCGTGACACTCGTAGAGACGCTGGACTGTCTCTACAATTGGTGACCCCGACGTCATTCCGCCAATTCACGCGTGGAGAAGTTTCCACGGACTAACGGGGAATCCCGGTAAGGGACAGTCCAACTCCGTAAGAGGACGGGACTGATGCATGTAATACTACAAGGGGATTTTATCATGTAATTGTGAGTCATGGCTCAGGAACTCACCAAAGAACAGAAATTGTACTTTAAGACTTTACAACGACTATTTAAAGCAATTCAACGTACAGTGGAACCGAAGGCATTACAACAACTATTACTTTCGATTCGTGAACACTGCCTTTGGTTTCCAGATGTCGGCACTCTTGATCTCGAGCTCTGGGAACAGGTAGGACGAGTTTTAAAGAGACAATCTGAACAGGCTCTTATGACTAATGTTACTCTGCTGACAACCGGGAGCTTAGTACATAGTGCTCTTTATCCATTACATATGACAGAACACAATGGTCCAGATCGCCCCTCTCTGCAAAAGTGGAGGGGGCACCTCATGAAGAAGCAGGGGAGCCTACTGATAAACCTGAGCCTCTAATGTCTTTGGATTTTGAAGAGTCAGATGAAAAGGAATTGCCATTTCCACCGCCATTAGAAGAGCAGGATGAAACACAGCCATCTGCCCCTATGGCTCACCCTCCTCCCCCGCCTCCTGTGCCATTGTCAGGAGGAACTTATCGTGAACCGCCTCCTTGGACTCCACCACCACCTAAAGTTTCTTCAGAAACTAATTCGGGGTCACGACCCTCCTTGATGGAGGGTTGTCTAATAGAAGGGTTAAAAATCAGGAGATCCTGACGCCTTCATGGCCGCATTCCCTGTCGTGGTGAGAAATGATAGGAGACAACATGAAACTCTCCCATTTACTGTGTTTAAGGAACTAAAAAAGAGTATCCGAGAAAATGGGCCTCAATCTCCATTTACCTCCAGTACGGTTGAGGCATTGTGAAATAGTTATGAAATGACTCCTTTTGACTGGAAAACATTAGTTTGTGTCCTAGTTTCATCAGCAGAATATATGGCATGGCTTATGGAATACAATGACTTAGCTATTCAAGCATCCTTACAAAATTGAGATCATGGAATACCAATTACTATAGAAATGTTACAAGGCAGAGGCACCTATGCTACAGTTCAAGCTCAAGCTTAGGCGGATGCTAGACTATTTGTTCAGTGTTCAGCCTTAGCCATTCAAGCATGGAAACGTATCCCTATTAGCCAAACACAGGGATCATTTGTTACTATAAGGCAAGGCGCTACTGAACCTTATAATGATTTTATCAATAGACTGCCAACAGCGGTAGAAAGACAAGTGCCTAATCAAGACTCCATTAAGCTTCTCATCCTACAATTGGCTTATGAAAATGCTAATAAGGATTGTCAAACAGCATTAGCTCCCATTCGTACCTCCTCCTCAGACGTAGGAGCTTTTATTAAAGCCTGTCAACACGTGGCACTACTACTCATTTAGCTCAGACCTTTGCCGCCATGATGCAAGAAGGTGCTTGCTACAATTGTGGGAAATCTGGCCCTTTAGCAAAATATTGTAAACAGTCACGGAACAATGGTAAAAGGAATAATTTTGGAAAAGAAAAACAGCCTTCTAAAAACTACCCAAAGTGTAGAAAGGGCAAACATTGGGCTAATCAGGGCCGATCTAAATTTGATAAGGATAGTAATCCCATACAGGGAAACTTGAAGGGGGGGCGCTCCCTCCAGTGCCCTGAAAAATGTCGGGGGGTGGGGGGCATTGGCCAGTCAGGCTCCTCCAGCCCTCGCCAATGAAATACCATTGCTGACCTTTCTGCCACAGCAACCGGTAGTGCCGGGTTGGACCTCTGAACAATAGAGGAGACAGTTCTTAAGGAAGAAGACGAGGTGTACCTTATCACCACAGGAATTTTGGGGCCACTCCAGAAATGATTTTTTGGACTATTACTAGGAAGATCTAGTTGGACTTCAAAAGGAGCACAAGTTTTACCCATAGTAATTTGACTCCGATTATCATGGAGAAATCAAAGTAATGGTAAAAGCTGTAGGCCTTCACGTTTTATCAGCAGGAACACAAATAGCTCAGCTCCTTTTAATTCCTCACTTACAGGGCAATACTCAAAATAAACAAAGAAACAGTGAGGGATTGGGTCATTCCAGTTCTACTGCATTCTGGTCTGCTCCAGTAACTACATAAAGGCCTCAATTAATAGTCACTATTAAAGGAAAACAATTTCATGGAATTATAGACACAGGAGCAGACAAATCTATCATAGTTTCCCAACATTGGCCTACAGGCGGGCCTATGATTAATGCCCATGTCACGGTTCAAGGTGTCGAGGTTATCAAACACCCAATTTAAGTGCCTTTCATCTTACCTGTGAAGGGCTGGGAGGTAAACGGGCCAATATCCAACTTTTTCTTATGAATATTCCCTTCTCCTTATGGGGAAGAGATTTACTTCAACAGTGGAGACTACAACTTTCTATTTCCCCTTTCTAGGAGGGGCCACTGCTCTAATCCAGCCTTTAAAACTAGTGGAAAACAAATAAATCAGTATGTGTTGAGCAGTGGCCCATTAAAGCTGAAAAATTTTTATATCTCAAGGAACTCGTTCAAGAACAGTTAAAAACTGATTATATAGAAGAATCCAATAGTCCTTGGAATATTCCTATCTTTGTTATACCTAAAGAGTCTGGGAAATGGAGGTTACTACATGATCTTAGAGCTGTTGTGAAACCTATGGGCCCTTTACAACCTGGACTGCCCTCCCCAGCTATGATCCCAGAAAATTGGCCATTAATAGTGATAGATCTTAAAGACTGTTTCTTTACTATTTCCCTACATCCGGATGATAAAGAAAAATTTGCCTTTACGGTACCTGTAATCAACCATCAAGAATCAGTAGCCAGATATCAGTGGAAAGTTCTGCCTCAGGGAATGATGAATGGCCCCACCATCTGTCAATATTTTGTTCATAAGGCACTCCAGCCTGTTAGACAGATGTTTCCAAACACAAAAATATTCCATTTTATGGACCATGTCTTACTTGCTGCAGCTACCACACAGGAAGTTGAACAAGCCTATAAGAAAGTAACCCAAGTTACTCGTGGACAGGGGTCACATATAGCACTGGAAAAGGTGCAGACTTCGCCCATGGAAATACTTAGGTCATACTGTAACACACAGGAGCGTTCACCCATAATTTACAAAAATAAGTATTCCTCAACCTCTCACTTTAGACTTTTTACAACAATTACTAGGACAAATAAATTGGGTACATCCCATCTTGGGTATTTCTACAGCGGAATTAACACATTTATTTAACACTTTAAAAGGTAAATCAGACTTAAATTCCCCTCGCTCTCCCTCTGAACGAGCATTATCACTGGTGGAGGAAAAATTACAAGGTTGTTTTTTATCTAAAGTTAACTCATCTTATCCATTGATCTTTTTCTCAAACATAGCCCATCTGGCCTGTTAGGACAGTTTATAACAGTTAAACAGTTACACTGTTTAGAATGGATATTTTTAGGCCACACTTATTTAAAAAACTTTTAATAAAGTCACAGACATGTTAGCTCATATCATACAAAAGGGAAGGGCACGCTGCATTGAGCTTTCCGGTTATGGCCCAGCACGCACATATGTTCCTTTAAACCAACAAAATTTAGACACTTTATTAGCGCAGGACTTAAATTGGCAATGTGCTCTTTCAGATTATCTTGGACAATTGCTAATTCATTATCCTTCATCCAAATTATTACAATTTTTTCAAACTATTCCTGTCACCTTGCCTAATATTTTACTATCTACCCCTATTACAGGTGCTAAGACCATCTTCACAGATGGCTCTGGCAAAACAGGCAAAGCAGCCATAACTTGGAAAGGTGCCAAATGGAATTACTTACATAAGAAAGGTTTCCGATCCACTCAACAAGCTGAAATCGGAGCTTTAAATACCTTTCCTAACGTTCCTATCAATATTATTAGTGATTCTCAGTATGCTGTACATACTATCCAAAACCTTGATACCTCCTTCATTAAGGACATACCTAACAAAACTTTATTACATTTATTTATTGATTTACATGCTCTATTTTCTCAGCAACATCATCCACTTTTTAGTACACATATTAGATTACATACCTCCTTACCTGGGCCACTTACAGATGGCAACAATTTTGTAGACAATATTGTGTCTAATCAATTATGTCTCCTTGCCCAAGATACTACAGCCTTTCAGCAGGCATGCCTAGATCATGACTTCTTTCATCAAAATGCTAAGGCACTGAAAAACCTTTATCCCACTACTTTAACTCGAGCAAAACTCATTAAAACTTGCCCTGATTGTCAACAATTCTATTTATCCCCTATTACACTGGATCCCAGAGTGAGCCCATGAGGGCAGTTGCCAAATGATATTTGACAAACTGACATTACATAATTACCTTATTTAGGAATCTCAAATACACACATGTCATTATTGATACACATTCAGGCTTCATTCACGCCACGCCCTTCCTTGTCAGGGGAAACTAGCCGTCATGCTATCCAACATTTGTTGGAAACACTCACAGTTTTTTAGGATTACCCAAAATGATCAAAATGGGCAATGGCCCTTGATATTTATCGAAAAAATATAATTCTACCCTTCAAAATTGGAAAATTAAACATATCATAGGAATACCCTACGATTCTTCTAGACAAGGCTTTAGTGCACACCGTACTTTAAAACTTATCCATTAAAACAAAAAAGGGGGAGCAAGGGACTGTCACCTAGAGAACAGATAGCTAAAGCCTTATTTACTTTGAATTTTCTTAATATGGGAGATGATGGCTATACTGCTATGGATCATAGATTGGGAAAACATAATTTTAATAAATTAAATCAAAAGAAAGTGTTGGTTAAAGACTGGGTTAATAATTTGTGGCAAGGACCTTTTCCGGTATTAACATGGAGTTGAGGTGCAGTTTGTGTCTCTCAAGAAACAGGTCCAGAGTGGGTCCCTACAAAGGGGGTGAAGCTATACCATGAGCTGGAAAACACTGGACAACCCCGTCCTGCAAATGATGAATCTGATCCTGGAACAACAAAGGACAACGTTGACCAGGGCGAGACAAGCTCCT
This sequence comes from Cheirogaleus medius, assembly GCA_008086735.1. Lineage (NCBI taxonomy): Eukaryota > Metazoa > Chordata > Mammalia > Primates > Cheirogaleidae > Cheirogaleus > Cheirogaleus medius. The sequence continues at coordinate 60,562,473 of VBSM01001562.1, forward strand.
GACATGACTTGGGGACAATTGAAGAGGCTTGATCAAAAGGCAGTAACAATAATTAGAAAGGCTGGGGCTGCCCTGATTGCAGAAAATCAATTTTTGGTATATTTGTCCATCATAGGCGAAGCTTCTGAACAGGTAGGACGATGGTTTCTACTCCTTTTAGGATGGTCATTGCTATCTTCAGCAGGTGCCACAGTTTATTAGAGTCATTTATTGAACCCACCTTTATTTCATGTGCTTATGTGGTGGGATGTAGATCCTCTTTTGTCTTCTAATGACACAGGGTGGATTGGTGGCGCTTGACTATCACCATCAGGACTATTAACGTCACATACTGAATGGTTACATAATAATGATTCCATACTCTTTACTGCCAGCAACTCTCCTGTTTGTTTTTCCACCTTATTAAATGTTGAAGGTTGTGTACAAATTATTACTCAAGAATATTTATATTATCAGCCTCAGAGTGGCAACAAGACAGCTAATTTAACCTTTATCTCTGCTGTAACTGTAAATACAACCATAAATATCAATGCTACAACTTTTACTCCTGACCTGCCCATTTATAGACCAAAAAGAGATTGGAGATATGAGTTTTATTCAGTATAATGGGCTCCATATAGAAGAGAATATCCCAGAGGATTAACTTTGTTTAATAATGGAACTTTATGGGATTGGGGACCCCACAGGAAACGACATTTTTCCGATAGAGAATTAGAATTTGGTAGCCCATCTAACTATTCCATTACTAGGAGTGAACATGGATTACCAGGTCCCGTTCTTCAACTCACGGACGGCATTCATACAAGTCCTATCCATACCAAAATATGGACAATGGTATTGCCATTTTTTAACCATGTATTATCCCATAGCCATTATACTAACCGCACTAGCATCTATACACTGTCTTTAAAGAATAATGTCAGTGATTCATTGATGATTTGTACCACTCACCCTTATGTTTTCATTTTTGGACAAAAACCTCCTACTATAACTCAACTTAATACCTATTATAATATCTCTTGTGAGAGTCCTTCTTGGTATAGTTCTAGTATTACACTGCAGAATGTTACCAATCTTAATTATCACTTATATATGTATATTAAAAAGACGAGCACAAGCCTGGGCTCCTGTTACTTTAACAAGGGCATGGCAAGGAGACAGTAAGACAGGTCTTACAGTCTGCCTTAACAAAAATTCGACCCAAATGCTTCCTGGCTACTCTTATTGCCTTTTTTT
>VBSM01001562.1:60563808-60600659 GCA_008086735.1 Cheirogaleus medius
GATGCAAATTGACCAGGCGGTTGATGGCTGCCTCCACATCGGTGGAATAATTCTGATGAATCTGGGAGCTCATGGTTGCTCGGCAGTAAGACGCTAAACACAAAAAAGGTGTTAGCTGGCTCCAATAGCAGGAGATGGCAGAGATCTTCTCTTGGTCCGGAGATCTTGGTCCCAGAGATTGCAAGTGGAGAGGCGATCAGAGAGCAGTCGGAGGCTGGAAGAAAGGGAGTCCTCGGGTCTGTTCCGTCCAAACACTGTTGAAGCAAGAGACAGAGCCACGAGACCACCCAACCCGCTGCTCTTGTTGCCTTCTTGGTTTCAGTTATTGTTATCCTTGCTCCTGCAACGGTGGCTTCTGTGTCTCTTATTAAGTAGATACATATGGCAGCTGTAGTGGAAGCAGTTCTAATAGATGTTACACACCAAATGCAAGAACAAACTAAAATTGATAGAAGCATATTGGCTAGACTACAAGCACTTGAAGCCGCTATAGAATGGGTCGGAGACCAACAACAAGCATTTATTACTCGTCAAGGCCTACAATGTGACTGGAAATATCACACATAGTGTGTTACACCCTTACTATATAACAAATCCGCTTATCCTTGGAATGTGGTAAAATCTAATCTTCAGGGGCCTTCAAATCTCATTTAGAAGCTCAAGTACTACAATTGGAAAATTAACTACAAAATCAAATACAACAACTCCATTCAAATTTACAAATGGATACTTTACAAAAGCTATAAGATAGCTTTTTTTGGTTAGACCCCAAACAATGGTTTACAGACTTAATATTAGAATTTGGGTCATGGCTGGAATTATCATACTCTTTTGTTTTCTGTTTTTAGCAATCTGCAAACAATTGATTTCTATGACTCGCCGCATGGCTGTACACAAGCAGAAGCTGGACATTTACGTGGTCTTCAATATCTACTATCAAGAACAATTTGATCATAATAAGAAAGGGGGAGATGTAGAGGATATTAGGAAAGGCATAAAGACCTGGGTAAAGGGACTGTGACAAAGGTGGAAATCTGGCAGTCCTGCAAACAGGACTCGGGGTATGATTGTTATCTGCCAGCCACATACAGCAGGCTTTGGAATGCTTGGGAGTGTGACTGATGTTGGGTCCCTGCCCTCTTCTTGATAGCCTTAAGGAACAAGAAGGAAATAACAAGATAATTACGTTTAATGTGTATCACTAGATAGATTTGTTTAGAACGATGTGCTTGTTATATGACGCCAAAGATTTTACCTGTATGTTCTTTGCTATAACCACGTATGCCTTTCCCTACAATAAATACGGAGATTTGGAGAGGTTCGGGAGCTTTTTAAAATGAAAAGGGTCTCTCCTCCTCCTTCAGCCTGGGATTGTGGTCTGGAGCATTCTTCGTTGTGCCGTGACACTCGTGACACTGGCAGAGAGGCTGGACCATCTCTACAGCTCCCACCCCCAGACATCCAGATTTCATTGGGCGGGGGGGGAAGGGCAATCCAGGCATGAGCAATTTTTAAATGAGTCTTAACAGAGGGGAATGTCAACTTTTTTAAAAAGAGAAGTCTAAGATCCTTAGACCAGATGGCAACAGTGAGTGCAGCATTATTAACATAGAAATGCAGATGTGTGCTGTTGGAATGAAGAATTTCCAGGAGAAACATAATGCTGAGTGATTGAGATAAATCCCTTGAGGGGGAATAAACTTGCCAAAAAACCAAACTGAAACGCATTTGTAAGAATGCTGATCATTTAAAGCTCATCTTTCTAAGAAATATTTGTAAAATGTTACAAATCGAGAGAGCTAGGTTTCTCAAGTTCAAGGAACATTAGCAACTATCATGATTAACAGGAAGATTGTCACTCATTATGACTCTAATCTCTCGAAAAGCAAGAGAAAACGCATCACTGAAAAATGATTAAGCTGCTAAGGGGCAGACTCACATCATGAAGGGAAAAATAATATTGTTTCTTACTGAGAGTGATTCCAAGAAGATAGCAAAAGAGGATTTCTCCAACACTGGAAAAAAAATGATTGCATGGAAACAAATTCTGTGGATCCTAAGAAACCCCAAAACAGTGCCAGACTCGCTCAGGGGTTGACACTAGTCTTTTTCAATTAACTGATCCTTTCAAAGGTATTTATTTTAATCAACTGGCCAAAACCACTAATGTCATAGCAGCAGAAACCTCTGGGCAATGCCTCTGTCACAGCAAGGTAAGCCAGAGCATTGAGGGAGAGTGTAAGTGTGGGGGGTGGGGGAGTGTCTGGCTGTGTGGGGTATTTTGGGAGAGGTGATGGAGAATGAGAGGGAAATGAGCAGAAGAAGGAAGAAGGAGTTAATAGAATCCAAGGGAGTACATCTGAGAGACTCAGAAATAAGAAAAAAAGATCCCTTAAGAAATGCTAGAGAAGATGAAAATAAATTACTTACTTCCAGAAAGACTGTGTTCTCTTATTTTAAACGGCTAATAAAGAACATAAGAAGGAGCATACTAACTATCTGTTGATAAAATGAAATGAAATACATGCTTGCTTATGCCAAACTGGCTTCTGCAGTATATTTGTCTCTTCTTTAAAGAGACAAATTTAGTTCCTGAAAACAAGTAGCCAATTAGTCAACAAATATTTCACACGCAGCTGTCTGCCTCGTATGCAACTGGAAATAAACATTTACAATGAAATACTGAAAAGAGAAGGAGTGTCATAAAGTCCCACATTATATGACACAAAAATGAGAAAATATATCATTATCAGTTATGTGTTACAAAGATTTAGGTGCTAACTATTCTAGTTAGGAATGGGAATGAATGTGCACTTGAGCTTCCCAGGAGGCTTCAAAGAGAAAGTGCAATTTGATCAGAGCCTTACAGTTGGGGAATTGAACAGGAAATGAAAGAAATCTTGGATAAGGAATATCAGGCACTACATGGCTGTAGATATACATATAATGGAATATTACTCTGCCATAAAAAGGGATGAAATTCTAATAAATGCCACAACATGGATGAACTTTGAACACATCATGCTAGGTAGAAATAAGCCAGACATGAAAAGACAAATATTGTATGATTCCACTTATATAAGGTACCAATAATAGGCAAATTCATAGAGACAGAAAGTAGAATAGAAGTTACCAAGGGCTGGAGGGAGGAGGAGAATAGTGAGTTTGGTTTAATGGGTATAGAGTTTTTGTTTGGGGTGATGAAAAGGTTCTGGAAATCGATAATGGTGATGGTTGCACAACATTGTGAATGTGCTTAATGCCACTGAATTGTACACTAAAAAAATGGTCAAGATAGTAAATTTAATATTATATATATTTTACCACAATTTTAGAAAAGAAGGTTTTCTGAAATTAAAAAAAAGATGAAAATGGTAAAGTGTTGTCATATTATATATTTTACCACGCACACACAAAAAAAACAAAGGTGCAGGGGTGAGCCTAGAGTTCTGGAAAGAAAGGGAGGGGAACAGGCTGGGATGGGCAAGGAATGAGGCAGCAGGAGACATTTGGCAAAGTCTGGAAGCATTTTGGGTAACTATGGGGGCCATGCTACTGGCACCCAACGGGTAGAGACCAGAGAGCTGCTAAACACCCAAAAATGCACAGGACGTGTTCCCACAACAAAGAGTTTTCTGGCCCAAAATGTCCATAGTGCCAAGGTTGAAAAGACCTGATTTAGGGAAAGGAAGACACAGTTGAGTCTTTGAGAAAAAAAAACAAAACAGAAAAGGAATATCAGAGAGAATGAACCCCTTAATTAAAAGAACTGGGTTATGGAAGCGAACAGAGGAGAGAATCCCAAAAAGGCAGGACGGCCCACATGCACCAGTGCTGCTGGTGCCTTGTCCTCAAGCACTGCTGGCCTTTGAGAGAGCACCGTCACCTGTTGCTGGAGGAAGAAGTGAGAGCGCAGGACAGGGGCAGGTTGGCAACTCAACGTGGCAAGAATGTAGACGACTCAACTGAGAGACTCCTCATGGAAAGAAGGCAAGATGCTCAAGCTGTTGAGTCAAGGAAATTTGCTTGTTTGAGTCTGAAGAAGATGCTACCTCTGTTACCTCTATCTGGTAACAGAGAAAAGACCAAAAATGCCCTGAGCTTATCAAGCAAGCAAACAAACAAATGGTAGAGCAAGCTCCAGAATAGGAGGAACCCCCAGAGTGAAGAATCAGACAATGGGCTTGAATGCACACATCCTACCAATTAAGTCAATTTGAGGAAAAATCCCCTAAATACTTGTCAATAAGCTTTTTAAAATTAGAAGCTTGAAAGTAACCTCTAATTAAAAAGAAGTATTTGTTGGTAATACTGCAATTAAAAAACAAAAAAACTCTGCTTGCAACCTTATCCAGTAAGTTATTCTTATTAAAAATGTTACTAAGAGAAAAAAGTAGCATCAGAGAAACTATTATTAAACTTGAAAAGAAGCAAAAGTGTTAAGTTTGGCTACAAAGTTAGAAATAAAAAAAATTATCTAAAGATAGGCTGAATTATCTTGTTTTGAAGGATTTGTCATAGGTATTACATTTCTTAAAATTCTAATAGAAACCAAAACACTATACATTAAAATATTTTATAAACAAAACAAAAATTGTGTGTTCAGAGCTTGAGCTTTGGAGACAAAGAGACCTGGGTCTGAAAGCTGACTCTTTTTTTTGCTTCGTGTGTGACTGTGGGCAAGTTATTTAAACTTCCTAAGCCTCGCTTTCCTGATTGGTAAAATGGAGATATTTATAATGAAATCATGCAACATGGTACCTGACATCTAAGTGTTCATTAAATGTTATATCTAATATCATCTTGTTACATTAACTCTCTGCTTTCCATAAATAGATTATGAAAAGCTATACACAGTGACTTAAAAGATTGATAATTGTGTCAAATATTTTTGGAACATTTTCAGCAATCTGATTTTCAACGTTAGTATAGAAAAACCAGTCTCAGCACTAGAGAGGTACATATCTTATGCTCTTGAAACGTAATATTAAAATTGCTTAATCTATCTACCAGATCCAATAAAATTGATGCTAAATATCTTTTAACTATTTCTAAAAATTGAATTGAATTCCACCCTTAAGAGATGAAGTTTTGCCACCAGTGAAGCTGTACACAGCTATAGTAGCTTTAAGTCACAAGAGATTTTAGAAATGACCTAGGTCAGTATTGTCTAATGCAGTAGTCACCAACCACATGAGCCTATTTAAATTATTAAAATCAAATAAAATTAATAATTCTGTTCTTCAGTCTCACTAGCCACAATTCTAGTGCTCAATAGCTACATGTGGCCAGTGGCCACCATACTGAACCACACAGATGTAGAATAGTTTCGTCCTCACAGAAAGTCCTGCAGGACAGTGTTAGTTTAGAGAATGGTTCTCAGTTAGAAGAAAGAGGAGCGTATGTGTGAAACCAAAGCCCATGACTTCCTCCCACATGCCTATGTCTTGGAGGGTTGTGTGGATTCTAGTTCTGGCATTGATTACAGGGGATCCAGAGGTGAGGCTCAGAAATGACAGGCAGAATGTGCAGGCAGGACTTCCAGCTCATTCTGATGAAAAGATTGGGAAAAGCTACCAGAATGGGTGGCTGACAACCAACATCTGTTGTCAAGACTGGATGCCCCAGACTGTACTGACGTTGGGCTTATGCGCTAATGTTATTGATCTGTCCTGCCTAGATCCCAAGAATAGGACACCACCCCTGGTGGGGGAGCGGGGACATGTGTGTGAATTGTCCCCTTTGAGCCACTTGGGAAGCAGTCACCTTTGTCAAGGGAAGAAGACCTGAAAGTTGGGCCTCAGAGGGGATGAGACGGAACCATCCTTCTTTGGCCCTAAGAGTGTTGCCTGGAGCACCTCCTGTAGATGGGGGTAGAGAAGATGTGGAGGAGGCCTGGGAAGGACCCAGAGGTCACGTCTTACCTGGGAGCGCTGAGAATAGCCACATCTAGAGGTGGTTGTAAGTTATTCTTCTTGTACAGAATTTTTTGTGTTTTTTTCCCTCTTTATCCTCAAATCTTTGGAACAATCTTATTGAAAAGTACAGTCGTGTTGTGGGGACTTTCCCATAAGCCCAGGGTGGTGGTGGCAGCAGTTAGGAGGGAAGGACACAGGGCCTGCAGCAGGTGGTGGACCCTCGAGGGTCAAAGTCAACACACCAGCAGACAGTGGCCTGGTGAGGAGGAAGAACCTGTGGGACCTGCTCTAGCACAGGTGAGGAGCCACATCTTAGGGACTGCGTGCCACCAGGTGACATACTGACTTCTGTGATATGGTGATCTTCCTCCCTGTCTGGCTTTCTCGTTGCTCCTTCTCAGTTTCTCTCACGGTTCTTCCCTCTCCCCGCTCCTGAAGAGCAGACCATTTCTGGGTCCCGTTGTCATTTCTTCTCTCTCCACATGCTCTTCCTTGGTAACATTACTCCTTTCCAGGGCTTCAGCTCCCGACGTCACAATTTATCACCTAACCTGTGTCCCCAGCCCAGCCCCCTCCTGAGTTCCAGCCCTCAAGGACCACCTGCAAACGGAATGCCTTCACCCAAACAACCCGCAAGCACCTCAAACCCAGCGTGTCCAGATTCATCCTCACTTCCCTCCTCTCCACCCTCTATGTCCAATTCATTGCAAATTCTGCCAAGTCTGCCTCTGGAATTTAACTCCTATTTCCATCGTGAGTTTCCTATTTCAAAACATTGCTGGCCTTTGCCTGGACAGTTGAAATCACTTCTGAAGAGGTTAGTCAAGCCCACACGCAATCTGTCCTATTGACGGTACCAGGATTATTGTCCTAAATTGTGTATTACAGGTATGAGCATGCCTGTCCCTTCTCTGAAAACCTTCATAAATGGCTCTCTTAAAATCCCATTTTGTGTCCTCCTGCACCATCCTCAGTGGACCAAAAATTCTTCTCCTCAGCAGAGTTGAATTCTTTAGTCCTACACTCACTCAGCCGATTCGGTCATCCTCCAAGTCACACCTCCTCCATGGAACTTCCCAGAAGCCCTTGGTCAACTTAACTTTCCCCTTCCCCACACTCAAGGCGGGTGGCTGAGGCTCTACTGTCACTTCCCCCCAGGCCGCCTGGTGCTGGGGCACACGTGGGAGTTTGCAGCTCCCCATCAGACTGCGGGGTCAGCGTGGGCTGCACAGAACACCCAACCCAAGGTCAACAAAGGCACAGCCGTCTCCTCTCCCACGGGGTCATGAAACATAGACTTTGCTGGGACATTTCAAGTAGCTTCCAGGGAGCTTTTATCTTTTAATTTATGAAGTTTCCCCTACTGAACGTCAAACAGAATAAGATCACCAATTCAAACTCAGAGTCTGCCTGAAGCTTGCCACCAAAGTCATGGATTCTACATGCTTGGATTTACCCAAGCCAGGGGCACCCAAGAGATGGATGCATCAGCAGGTGAACCAAGGCAGAGGGATTGTAAGTGTGACAAACTGGAAAAAAAAAACTATAAAAAGTACAAAGAATGTAACTTTGGACAACGGTGCCAGCCATGGAAAGCTGAGAAGCAGCAGTAGCTGACTAGAGACACTGCATATGGTTGATTTGACAAAACAGATGATTTGATTTAGGGCAGGGTTTACACTGCAGGAGATTTAAAAAGAAAAGGGCCTCATCGCCCATGCTACCTTCCCTCACATACACCAACACCATCATCGCCACCGGTGGCAACACCCAGGGAGAAGGCAGAGGAACTGCTAAAGTGGAGAAAGGGAAGACTGAACCCGATGTGATTTTGCACCCACTAGGAAGTGAGACCACAGGATTAAAACTGCCACGTGGAAAACAGGGGCTAGAACAGGGTCTGGCCTAGAGCAGGTGTTTGGGAAATGAACAAACATGGACTGACTTGTTCATTTATTCATACATTCACTCATTTACTGAGCATCTAGTAGATACCTTCATATCACGCTCATCAAAAACGTACGTTCTAGACTCTGAGAAGCATCAGACAGTCTGCAAGGACAAGACGTCGTCTTGAAAAAGCATTGCTCCCTGTGTGCACTCAGTGAGACAGCTGGCGACCTTCTTACGTGCACAGATGACAATTTCATTGCTTCTGCATGGTCTCCTGCAGTTTCCATTACCAAGCACCTCCATGTATATTCTCTCATTTGACCCTCATAACACAAATTATACATGTCAGCACCAGTCACAGGATCCATCAGTGGCTGCTCATTACATGAGGATGGAGCAGAAACTACTGAGCAAGGCAGTTGTTCATCCATACAGGAATATACGTGCCAGACACAGGAGTGAACCAGAAAGGTCCTTGCACCCTTGGTGCTTACATTCCAGTGGCGGCCATGTTCCTGATGGTCCGGCCTCTGGCCACCTGCCCATCCTCTTCCCCGACTCCTCCCTTCACCCCAGCCACGTGGAACCTGAGGCCATTTGCAGTTTGCTAGACGTGCCCTGCTAAGGAAAGGCCCCACCAACACTGTCACCCACTGTCTCTTCTGTTTAGAACACCCTCGTTCCCGTCTCTAACTGGCTAATTCCTGCCGGGCCATCCAGCCCAGGCAGGCCCCGGCGTCACTCCTCAGCAAAGCTTCCTCCATCACCCCGACACGCTCAGGTCCCCTGCACATGCACCTGCATCCCAGCCCTGGGAAGAATTGTCCGTGGAGAAGTTAATTTGCAGTTACAGTTCTTCCTTGAATAGGTATCATTTTCTTACTTTTGGTGGATAGCAGTGACTTGGGACCACTTTGTGTTTGTTGGGGGAGACACCTTGATCTTCACCAGGGACCTTCGACCTCCCCTGAGAGTCCCACAGAAGAGTCCAACTTCACACAGAATCTACTGTAGAGGGTAGAGACTTCACCGCAGGACTAAACTAACCCATATGGTCCTATCCCTCTAAATGTAACAATTGATTTAGAGAAGATAATTGATCCAAGCTGGTCCAGCTGAAGTGAAGTCCAGAAATGTTACTGGGCCATTGTAGGGTGACGCACTCAGAGGGCATGTGAAGGATGCATGTGATACTCAGAGTTGCTGGCAGCCAGCGGCAACCCCACAGGGGTGCCCGTCTGAGGACAGGGCCAAGACAGAGGGGGCAGAGCTGCAAGTTGGGTCCTGAACCCACAGTTTAAGTCTTGAGCTACTTACTTACAAGGAAGTTTGGGCTGGGTTTTCTGTCCTGAAAAATTCACTCCATCCTAAGAGTGGAGTAGCACATGGTAGCTACAATGAGTTGTCTTTTATGGCTGCGGTCCCCAACCCCTGGTCCTTGGCCCGTTAAAGACCAGGCTGCAGAACTCTGCTGCTCTCCAATCACATCCCGTGGAAAAATTGTCTTCCATGAAACTTAGAAAGGGGGTGCCGCACAGCAGGAGCTGAGCTGCTGGTGCCAGCGAAGCTTCATCTGTATTTACAGCCACTCCCATCCCTCCCATCGCTGCCTGAGCTCTGCCTCCAACCCCACCCCAGTTCCCTTCCCATCCGTGGAAAAACTGTCTTCCACGAAACTGGTGCCAAAAAGGTTGGAGACTTCTGTTTTATGGCATATTATAGCCAAGCCTTTGTACACTTTCCTCAGGCAATTTTATGATATGAAGCTAGAAGCAGTATTTTCCAGAAGACAATCCCCCACTTTGCAAAATCTCAGACTTATTGACAGGGAGAAGACTAAGGGGAGGGGATCAAGCACGTTTTGGAGCGAGGAAGCAGAGGTCCATGAGGTTTGGAGCTCCCCAAGAGATTAGGAAGGGGGTGGCATCCCCAAGGGGGACACTGAGAATGAGGCACTAACACTTTGCTCCCACCTGGGAGGTGGCCAGACTCCTAAAACAAACTGGAGAGGAAGAGAGCTATTTTCATACCACTCGTGGGTTTTCCCTTTATCCAAAAAACTCTGCTACATGCTCCAAATTTGAATCAACTTTCCAAAGTAACTGTGTTGTATGAGCTGCACTTCCAAAGTAAAAACGTCAGAATGATTAAGGAGTGGGAATGATTAAAACTGTGCCCCTGCTGCACACACATATTAGAATTTTTGTTTGACATTGAGGTTGATTTTAAGTTCTGGAGATTCACTAAGACTGGAGGAGAAACTTTAGATGCCTTAGAAATTAGGAAGTTATATAATAGGCAACAAACTGATCCACCTATGTGAGCAAGACAGTAAATAATTTAGAAATCTTCTAATATAGAATCAATATGATTCATATTTTATTAACCAAGAAGCCGAAGTGATGCCAACAAAATTAACTACAGGGAAAAACAACCCACCTCACAGCCTGTTATTATTATACTTTATCCAACAGGCTGTAAAGGGGTTTCTGATCATTTCTCAAGGACAGAAGCCACAGAATATTTTGCTGTGAATAATATGTGTCTTGGGCAAGTAACCAAACCCCTCTACTCCTCAGTTTTCTCATCTGCAAAATGGAGAAAATAGTGGATTCCTAGGTTTTTTACAAGTATTAAATAAAATTATCAATTAAAAATTCTTATAGAGCATAATATGAACAATAATAGCTAAAATTGAGTTGCAGGTGCTCTCTTAACCATGCACTTTATAAGTGTTAGGGCATTTAGAGTGGATGATAACTATACTATAGGAAGATGCTCATACTGAACAACCTTCTTTATGCTGATGAAGAAACTGAGGCTCGTGGTCCTACAGTTACTAAGTGGCAAAGCTCAACTGCCACATCATACACATAACAGACCACACATGGTAGCTGTCATGATCAAATATACTCACACTATGTTAGGTTTCAATAGCATGGTTACCAAAGAAGGCTTTAATTTCAAGATTGTCCTTTGAAAGAGTTCTAATCAACGTGATTTGCGATACAATTTGACAGTGATACAAGATACTTAAAAATTAAGTCAACAGAACTGCAAATTTAATATCCCCAAACATAACTGTGACCTGAACTTCCTTAGGTCAGACGGAAAGAGCTTATGATACTCCTGAGCCCAAAGAGTGGGCAAAGGGTTGGCATCTAGCTGATCAGCACAGAAAAATGCAAGCTGAGAAAGGACACATTGTCTGACTCTACTACAAAGTACTTGTGTCAGCTATAATTTCACTGAGTCTGAACTTTCTTATCTGTTAGATAAGAATATTTTATTAGATCAGTGACTCTCAACCCTGCCACATATTGGAATCATCCAAGGAGCTTTGAAAAAGATACCTAGGCCTGAGTGCCCCGGGAGATTCAGCTCGGACTGGCCTGGGGTGGGAATTTTTGAAAGCTTGGAGGGATTCTAATGCACAACCAAGTTTGAGAATCCCTGGCTTAGGCCTATTTGGATGTCAAATTACACAGCTCCCTACGCATCTAGGAGATCATAGAGACAAAACAGACATACCTGAAGCAGAATCTTGTTGCCATCGTAGTCCTGAGTCTGCCACCGAGTGCTGCTGATGGGAACGCAGGGATTGGGTAGAAGAGGCACTAACTGGCCGATCTCCTGAACCTTGAACTGCAGCACCGAAGACTCTTTCGGGTCCACCGACATTCCCAGGGGCAGCTGCTTCAGGGCGAGCTGCAGGACAAAACTCTCGGTGGTGTAGAGCACAAAGAAACAAAAATTGCTCTTTTGCAAGGTGGCTTCTCTCTGCAGAATCATCTCGTAGAGCCTGATGGCGTCCTCATAGTTATCAAAACTGCAGTAGAGCGTCACCCTGAGGATCTCGGCGCCCCGATGCACCTGCCTCAGGCCCCAGACGGGCATCTGGCTGTCCAGGCTGTAGAACTCCTGACTGGCAAGGAGGTAGGGACACAGCCTCCCCTGTGCATCCCGGGTGGGGTAGCTCTGCCACGGCGAGCGCTGGAGGGAGTGCAGAGCGCGAAATAGGCGCTCCTCTCCGAGGCTTTCGTGCAGGAAGAGCAGGACAGACATCCCCGGGAAGCGGGATCGCCTGGGGTGGGCCTTTTCATAGGACTTCACTGGACTGACCCGCTCAGACACCAGAAAGAGACGGACCTCTGGGCAAATGCAAGCCAGGAGCTGGTCCAGAGTCCGCTGCAGAAGCGAGCCTTGCCCCGAGTTGGCAAGGAGATGGACGGTCATGGCCAGAGGCCCCTGTGTCTCATCCATGGTGGAACGCGACAAAGAAAGCGAGCGTGGAGGTCCCACCGTTCAGGCTTCTGAGACGAATGAAGGAGCGGCCGAGCCTTCAGCACGCCAGAAAGCCCTGGGCTGCAGCAGCTATCGAGAGCCGGGCTCTTTGCCGGACTAACTCGAGCTCCTGGCCGCCTGGGCACTTGCAGGGAGAGCGGCTTGGTCCAGCCCAGGCTCAGCGGCCTCTGCTACACACAACAGCCGTGGGGTCGCGTCCTGCAGCTTGTGCATAAAGTTAACTGTTGTGTTTGGCTTTTTCAGGCGTTTCCCAGGGTTTCTGTTTGACCTAAAAACCTATAATCCTGAGAAACACCCAAGTGGGTGGTTCTAACAGACACTCAGTATAAAGGAAATGACCAGGCGAAAAGGAACATGAGTCTGCTCTGTTAGGCTGATAGCAATCTGTTTGGTTGAAAAGACATCCATTTTGCTGACCCACAATGGGTTCTGATTTCCTACTTAGTGTTTACAGTAGCCTGCCAGGCCACCTGAATACAATGACTCCTTTAAAACCATTCTCAAAACTTGTCCCCTTGCCAGGTTTCTCTTACCCTTTGTCTTTTTATTTCATTTTGTTTGTGAACATTTTATGCTAGGGCATGAAGAGAAGCTATTTTATCTAAATAATTTTGACTTCACTGAAATTACGTGGCCTACTGAAAAGTCTGAGTGTACTAAAAAGACATTGAGAAACTAAGTCTTCTTTTATTCATGCAAATTCTCTAGAAAAGTGAGAGCTTTCCAATAATAGTTGTTCATATAATTATAATAAGCAATTATAATAATTTTTCATATTTATTGAGGATCTACCATGTACCAGTCATAAACTGTTCTAAAATTTAATATAAATTAATTTAATCCTGCAACCAACTTATGAAGAAGAGACTACTATCCCCAAATTGCTGATTAAAAATCTAGGGCACAGAAAAGCTAAATAACTTGCTCAAAGTCTCACAGCTAAGAAGTGGTTGAAGGAAGATTTGAACCTAGGGACTTGCTGCACTGCCTCTCTGGGGTCCAGAAGTCCCAGCCTGGATTTTCTTCCCACGAGTAAGAAAGAGATGGCAAAGCAAGTTCTCGTTGAGGACACATTTTAGCCAGAGACTCTTGTGCTGTTGAGTCTTAAGTGGAATAATCTTCAATAAGAATGTCGTCAAGCTGTAAACATAACACTCACCCTAATGTGTCCTAAACATAGATTTAAAAGTCATTTGCTATTCTGATAGCTGTGCTGCCAAATAGGTGTAGACAAGTACGTTTTTCTCAACATAATTCTTCTTAAAAGAAGCAGTTTACTAATGCTTATAATGGGACACGGTGTGACTTAATTTCCTGTAAATTAAAAAACTCTTTTGTGCTGAAAAATATAACTTACCCTAACTTTTATTTTATGTATTTGGATTCCTTTAAGAGCATAATAACCACTAATAATGTTTATTCATCTCAAACATTGAGAGCCAGGCACTGTGCCAGGAACAGAGGAAGGGTGATCGGCATGTCCCCACCCTCAATGATATGGTCAGTGCCAGGAGGAAGGTCACTGCAGGGTGCCATGGGGACCCCCAGGACGAAAGTCAGACATTATCATCCAAGGAAAGGAATTATTTCGGTTCGGATTTACTTTCTAAATCTAACCTACATTTCTAATCATTTGAGTTTCATAATTCCTACACTTTCTGCATTGGAAAAACATATAAATACAATTTATAACAGATGAATTATTTTTTAATTACCATGAGTAGCTCAGCAATTAAATTCATTTTGCTTTAACTTTCCAAAAATTCATTAGCTTTTTCTTAAAGGCATCACAGCTCTCAAGCTTTTTTTTTTTTTTTAATGTTTACCTTAATTCATGTCACATCACGTGTTGGTATTGGAAGGCAGTAACCCTCACATCCCTCCGAATGAGCACACGCTCCTTTCCCATCCTTCCCCTTACAGCTCACTATACTTTTGCTCTGGGCAGAACTCTGGTTTTTGAAACAGACTGTGAAATTCTGGAAATAACTGTAAAGATTCAAGGAGAAAAATTATACCCCCGAGACAAAGGTATTAACTCACCACATTTTGAACAAGGGAAATATTTAAGCTCTTTTATAGGAAAAGGTTTTGCTTCTTGATGTTGTTTTAATCTTCCGCCTAATGCTGAAAACATATTCTTTTCCTCTCCAGATTGTCATTTCTGACAGGATGGAAAAGATTTCTTTGATCTGTTGGCAGCCAAAGTGCCAAGAAATCGGGGCAGAGGCCAAGAGGCGGAAACCGCGAACCCCTTTCTGACTGACGTCTCACAATGACTTCCCTAGGCACGCCGTGAGACACCCACACTCCCGGTAACTGCCCGCACTCCGTCACCCCCTTCCACCCACCACAAACGCCAGAGTCTCAGCGGTGCTCCATGACACTCTGTATTTTTGCGTGATGTTTCTGTTGAAGGCACAGACAAAAATACGAAAGGAAATCATTAGCTTTGACTCTCAGCACCTAGACAGCTGATGCTCCATTCTCTACCTTATTTGTTTTTAAACTTGGCAACGATGCTCAGGTTTCTGACAACCACCAGCTCCTGGGGGCAGCCAGGTGGTCCGTGCCTCACGGCAAAGTGGGGTACTGGTGACAAGTAGTACAAGGAAACCTAGGAAACAGCTAGTAATGAGGATTTGTTAGAACCTGTGGAAGTCCTCAGGGATTTGTCGCTTCTGCTCCTCTCATGAGCCCTATGGGATACATTAAAACTCTGAGATTCCCACCACTGGCCCAGGAAAGTTTTGAGCAAGAGTTTCTTTCTGTCTTTAATTTATACAATATGTTTATTTATCTTACACAGTGAGAGCCAGGCACGGTGCCAGGAACTGAGGGTAGATAATCACCACGTCCCCACCTTAAATGACGCAGTCAGGGTTGTGAGGAAGGGCACTATAGGATGCCATGGGGACCCCCAGGAGGAGCCACTGACCTGGTTGGCAGGGACCCGGAAGCCTGGAAGAAGAGATGATACTCGAAGTCCTGAAAAGTGAGGGGGAATGAGCCAAGCAGGTGAGGAGACGGGGTGGGGACTCCAGGGACAGGGGAGAGGCTGCACCCAGAGAAGAGCCTCAGGACCGTGTCCCCCTGGTCATCTGTAGCAGTTCAGTCTCGCTGGAGGATGGGGATGACAAAGCAGAGGCTGGAAGGCAGCCAGGGGCCTGACCAGGAAGGGCCTTGCACGCCACCGGGAAAGGTTTGGGTTCCACTCTAACGTGAAGAGCGCCGGGCACGTAGAAGGACGTACTGCTTCCAGGAAACCATGACCCAGCACATGCAAAGTCCACGGACAGTCTTGTCATCTGGATGTGGGCAGAAAGCTGCAGTGGCCAGTCCAGGAAGGCCTCCCAGCGTGGCACCTACAGGTGTTTGGGTGAGGCCGTCAGTCACCAGAAAGGGAATCCTGGAGAGGGGACATCTGGAGTGAAGAGGAGGCGTGCAGGGTGGCCGTGTGCAAGCAGATGCCCGTGGGACGGTGGGGTGGACGCGGCCATTTCACCGCAGCTTCCGGGGAGCAGCAGACCAGAGGGTACGGAGTGGAGAGCCACAGGCCTTCAGAGACCTGGGGTGGGTGTGATGGCCCAGAAAGGGAACACAGGACAAGGAGAGGAGAGGGAAGAGGACATGGCACTGCCTGGGTAGACGTGGTCATTTACTGTTTCAGGATAACATCTGTGACACTCCACCTTAGTCAAGCAAACTCAAAAGAAGCAACTGTCACCAAGCAGACCTCAGGACCATCCAAGCCTCTGTTTTCCTTCTTCCCAAAGCAACCTTAACTCTTATTTTTCGTCTGAGACTCAGTAGCTAACCAGGCGCGAGGCACTGTGGAACTTGGGGCACCGGCTGGACAAAAGGTGCGAGAGGGGACCACAACAAGCCTATCTTCTGGCCCCCGGACAGCAACCCATAACCCTGTACCCGCAGAGCAGGCACCAGCTGGACCTGTTGTGGATGGAGGGATCTTGGCCTCTCCTAAGGGAGAAGCCCAGAGAGGTCAGGGACTTTCCCTACGTCACACAGCCGGTCACGGGCAGAGCCTGGGTTCTGGGTTTAGACCTTGCTTCCTTCCCCACCAGTCCTAGGGGAACAATACACAGCAGCTGTGGCTCTTAGATAAGAGTCATTTAAGTTCAGGACACTTAAAAAGGAAAAAGAAAGAGCCAAGGAGTGGGGATTATTTGTTCCTGTAGCCTCTGTCCTGTGGCCTCGTGTGCTTCCCATCGGAGGCGTTCCTGAGCCAGCGCCCTGCCCCACTACACACTACACACACACACACACACACACACCAAAGGCCCTGGGGTCACACTCCTGGCTCCTCAGGGGAGTTTTGGCAGGAACAGCAGCAGGCAAGCAACGGGACCTGTGCACTGCCACCCACTCTGGGCCCCTCCTAGGGCAGGGTGGGGAGGGAGGAGGTAGCCACAGCAAGTGACTTCTCCAAGCTGTCTGGTTCTTCACCGAAAGCTTCTCTCCTCGTTCCCCAGAGGACACCAGCTCCTGCCCAAACCAAAACAATGCTATCAGGTTCCTATTAAACTGCCATCTGCTTCCCCCTTTCCCAGGACGATGCAGCCCAGGAGCAGCCGGTGAGCTGATACCCTGCGTTTTCACAGGTGGGGACAAAGAAGGCGTGTTTCCTCCCGCTCTTTGTTGCGGTCTTCTGCTGTGACTTCGTTTCCCCTGCTCTGACCAGTCACAGTTCTCAACTAAGGCAGAGAAGTCGAGTGGAGCAAGCTGTGGGCTGGAGGCTGGGCCCTTCCGCCTGGCTCTGCTGTTCACCCAGCAAGGACCTGAGATTGCTAATCCTTCAGGGTTTGCTCCCATCATCCATTGAACAGAAAAGGTAGCAACTTTCTCAACAGAGAGGATCCAATGGGTTAAAATACCCCAGAGGACCTTCCAAGCGCTCAAGTGCTCTACTAATGGAGCCATCTCAATATGAAAGATTTATATCTCATATTGTTTTAACCCCCCCCCCAAATAAAATCCAGCAAGTGCAATAGGGAATAGATGAATAAATTAGTGTACATTATTTTGACAGAATACTATGCGGCTGTAAAAAAAACAAAAGAACTTTGGAGATGCAGGGGAATGACAAATGGCTTCCCTTCACCCTTCTAGGTTTGGCTGGGCTACAAATTCAATTGGCATAAGACAGATTAACGGGAGAAAACCCATATTTAATTACGTGCACACACACACAGGAGTCCCACAGAATATGAGACTCGAAGAAGGGACAGACGATTGAAGCAGGGGGGGCGGGGGGGCGGGTAGAAACACAAGTTTTGGAAGGGTGCGGGAAAATGCACCGTGAATAAGGTTGTCACGTTGTGCACTATAGTTATCAATCATTTATCGTCTATTTCAAAATACCTAGAAGATTTGGAATGTTCTCAACACACAAAAATGATCAATGTTTGAAGTGATGGATGTCCCAATTACTGATTTGATCATTATACATTGTAGCCATGTATCAAAATAGCACATGCACCCACCCCTATTATTATGTATCAATTTAAAGATAAATAAATAAATTAAAAGTCTCTCATGTAAATAAAAGTTGTCTTGGAGCAGCCTTCTTCCTGATAAGATACTTTTACCTTGATAGATTTCCTTTATAGATGTAAATTTCTTTTACAGAAGGACAGCTTTTCTGAGCTACTCCTGTGTCTGCAGTTTCTCAGAATAACCAGCTCAAAATATACCAAAGAAGTGTATTTCGGGGTGGCATATTCTGGTCTCTTATCATTATATTTTGGAGTGATGTGCTTTGAGCCCCAACAGAACTAGATTTGGCAATATCTAATGAGGTTGAAGATATACATATCCTACACCTCAGAACTCGCCCTCCCCAATATGATCTCTCAAGAAATTCTCTCACATATGCACAGAAGAAGGCAGATTGAAGACTGTTTGTAGCTGCATTGATTGAAATAGCAAGAAGGCGGTGGGGGGGTGGAGGAGACGACTATCTAAATGCACACCAGCAGAAGAAAGGATAATTAATTATATCATATGCTTGCGGAATACTTTTTGTTAAGGGAAATAAATGAACCTGCAATACTCATTGCATTTTGAATGAATCCCACAAATATAATGTTGAGTGAAAAAAGCAAGTTGCAGAAAACACATACAGGATTATACCATTTATATAAAATTTGGAAATATGCAAAGACTCTCCAATGGTTATAGATACAAACTTCAATAGTCCAGGAATAAATAAACGCAGGGGGATGAGAAACACCAAATTCAAGGTGACAGTTGCCTCAGGTGGGGGGAGAGTGCGATCAATGTATTGATAATATTTCATTATTAAGCTGGGTGATGAGTACCTGAGTACTCATTGTATGGTCTTTTACACCTCTCTGAAGTATTTCATAATCATTTTAATGAGGGAGGACTATTATGTACAGACCTTAGAAAGATGGCTCCACTATAGTGTTAAATAAAACAGAAACTTATGTAGCATATGATTCTATTTTCATTGAAGAACTATATATATGCTTATGTGTATGTGTGTATGATTGGTAAACATAGGGAAAAAGCCTGAAGGATATAAGCCAAACTTGTATTATTAATAGTGTATCCATAATGAATACCTCTGGGAGATTACATTATAGGGAACAGTTTCATTTGTTACTTCCTATATTTCTGCATTATTAGTATTTATTATAAACATCATGCATTAGCTCTATAAGTAAATAATAATAATACATGAATCAATTCAAAAAATACATGAACTACAGCCTTCTAATCCATTCTTTCAACAAATGTTTATTAAGCACCTACTATATAATTCAGGGACTGGGCTGGATGCTGGGGATACCATGATTAACAAAAATTAATACTTCCCTAGTTCTCATGGAGCTTCTATTCCGGTGGGAGAGTCAGACATTAATCAAATAATTACACAATTAAATGCAACATGGCACTTGTGCTAAATGTTAGACAGGTGGTGCATAGGATCAGATGTGTTCCTGGAGGTCAGACAGGCCATCTCAGCAGAAACAGCTTGAGCTGTGATCTTTGAAGAGGAGTAGGCATTAACTAGGAGAAGTCATCCTTCCAGACCTTCTAGGACAAAGAACAGCACATGCAAAGGCCCTGTGGCAGATGAAAGCACAGTGGAATGAAGAACTGGCTTATATACTGGCGGCACCATGTGCTAAGATAGGAAATTCCGTAAGAAGAGCAAGTTTGGCTAGGACATAGCAGGAAGGTTTTTGACGGATGAGCTTCTGGAAAAATGTCATATGATTCAAAATGCTCCTAGCAACCCTGAGAAGCAGCAAATCCAGACAATTACCGGACAGATGATAAGAACAGTAATTAATACTTATCGAACACTTACTTTGTGCCAGGCACTGTTTAAAACACTGATACATATTTATTAAACCCTTACAACTACCTTATGAAGTAAAGTACTATCATTATGCCCATTTTACAGATAAGAAAGCTGAGGACCAAGTGGAAAAAATGAGAACATAGAAGTTTTAGTCATATGGCATCTAGATATACAAAGCCAAAAGAACCTTTAATTATTAAATAGAAAAAAAGAATACGTATGTATATATTTTATTTTACAGAAATTTTGAAATTCAATGAACTGGAGAAAATAACTGTGTGCTCCTAAAATGCTGAGATCACATCTGTACAGCCAACCACTGGTACAATGCCTGGCACCTAGTGAGACCTTCCTAAGTATTTGCCACATGAAGCTGTTAGCTGGATGTATGTGAAGAATTCTCTACTTGATACATGTACATGACTTCCAGTCCCCAGATAGAAAAATGTTAGCTATTTATCATTAATTTGAGTCATAAGTCAACTATCATTAAGCAATAGCAATCTTCCCCCATGAGCAGTTTAAGAAATGATCCCAAACAAACAAAACAAAACAACAAAAACAAAAATCCTGCCAGGGTTTGCAGAAGGAGTCACCCGTGAACGCTCACCCTGCTTTCAGACAAGCGCCTCTGCAACATAAGAACTCACATTTATGAAGTGACACATTCATAAATTGGTAAGGATGACGCCGACTGACTTTGAACTCTGAACAGTTTTTAAACATTTTACTCACATATAATGTGTGCCTTTAAAAATAAGCTAGAAATGGGCATATGATACCACACCTCGAATTTTGCCAAAGATGATGCTCCATCAAAAAGCCTGGCTTTAATTACCACGTAGATTACGAATGGAGATGGATAGTCTCATGGCAAGAAACACAGCTTCCTATGCCAACCCTTAAATCATTAAACCTGCTCAGCACAAAGTCAAAGAGTCAATCCCACCGAAACCAACGTGCCCGGACGGGTTTGTCGCCGGCCCCATGGAGCCTGGGGCTTTGCTGTGCTCCGTCAGCTGTTCCACTCCCAAAGGGCCGCAGCTCCCACTTTGTATTTCTGTCCCAGCTGCTTCCAAAGGCCACGGCTGTGCCAATCAGACAGCAAAAATAGAAGAGAGAGGGAAATAACTATACACGTTAACAACCAATCCATTTTTAAAACACAAAGCAGGAATTTTGGTCTATTCAGTTTCATGAAAGGACTTTCATAAGACACAAATTGAGGCTGTGGTTTCTATGGCTGCCTGGTACAAATATCTTGTGGCTGAGTTTTTCTCCAAATAGGAATCATTCTGAAAAGCTTTCTAAATGTTTCTATGTGGTATCTGTTCTGTAGGATACCACATGAGAAAAATGGGGACAGATCTCGAATTACACACAGTCTAAATATAAACAATAATATTGCTCAAATATACAACTTAAAAAGTTGAGTTTGAACACTGGGAAGAAAACTGGTGTGAGCGAGAAGATCTGAGTTGGAATGCTCACTGTATTATGTGTGAGGTCAAGTTGCTTTCTCATTCCCAAAATGGGCCGGCCAGCTCTTGGTGATCAGTGAGATAATGAGGCTACATGTCCCCAGCACAGGGTTTGTGCCCAACAGTGCATTCCTTTTTTTAGCACAGGAAATGCATATACCAAATTTCAGCTAGTCCATTCAGTACTATCAATCAGTTCTAAGCAACCCTATGATAACACACATTTTAACATAAATGCATTTGGATTCACTGGTCTGAAGCAGAAACCTAAGAAATCTCTATATGTGGGAAACCAAAAGCCTATCGACCTAGACATGAACTTACCTGTTCGGCAAAGTCATACTTGAAGATTAAGAACAGGGACCTCTTGACTCATGGTTCCCTAACCATTACAGAAGCTTTCAACACGCACAAAGGCAAGAGCCCGTCAGAAGAGGTTACTTATGGGAGGAGGAGAGAGACAAAATGAGAAAATTGGAATTGCTATTAATATGATTAATTCATCGAGCTCAACAGCTGGATGGGACCTTGGAAGTCTAGTGCAATCTCCTGAGTTTTTAGATTGAGAGTGTGAGTCTAAGGAAGGTGAGTTGGTTGCCTCAGGTCACCCAAGTTTAACATGGCTTAACTAGAACTAGAATGCAGTCTAATGGAAGCACTTCAGTCCACAAGTGAAAGCACAACACTTACCCCATACTAGTTAATGAGTGGGTACCATCTTCCAAATATTTCATATAGGAGTCATATTTTTAATTGATAATTTTCTTTCACTGTGAACAAAGAACCCTTTCCCCCATCCCCAAGGCAT
Source organism: Cheirogaleus medius (assembly GCA_008086735.1). Taxonomy (NCBI): domain Eukaryota; kingdom Metazoa; phylum Chordata; class Mammalia; order Primates; family Cheirogaleidae; genus Cheirogaleus; species Cheirogaleus medius. The sequence continues at coordinate 60,585,568 of VBSM01001562.1, forward strand.
GTGCACTGTAAAATTCAAGGTGGAAATACTGGAGGAAATACTGGTACTAATTACCATTCTGTCACAGGGGCTTTCTTTTCCATATGGGAAAAGGATTGAGAAGCAGATCAGATATAACCAACTGCAAGAGAAATTCAGTACACCTCATTTCACTCAATCTAGTCTCCTTAGCAGGGAGATACTTCATAGAGCTGGTGGGGGATGGGATACCCTCCCAAGGCAGCCCACGTGTACAGATTGTTGGCTCTCTGAAAAGCGAGCTGAGGATCAAGAAGAGGGAGAAGGAAATCACAGTGGGTATTCCAAGAAACTGGGCACCAAATCAGTGAAATGCAGCCATTGACTCAGAGATTCATGGAACTAAATCACAGGGACTCTGTTATATTCAAGTCAAGGTCAGATTTTTATTTTGTGTTTTGTTTTCTTTGCTCTTGGGGTTGGGTTTCAGTAAACCCCAGATTAAAATTATCAATCATAGAATAAAGAAACTAAGTTTTATGAAGATGGTAAGACTATTTTGCCCATCATTGTTGCCTTCTTGTTTAACAATTAGTAAAATAAGGCTAATTATCATAGAATAGCTGGCTAGATTATTTATTAAGTCAATGAGGTAGAAAGAGAGAGAAGGGACTTTTCTAGGTTAGAAGACACGTAACAACCTAATGCAATATGTGGACCTTGACTGGATCCTGGTTCAAATAAGTCAAATGTTAATGACACTTAGGGAAAATTGGGTAAATTTGAAAAAAAAAAAAAAAAAAGATGAGCGTTAAATACCACTAAGGAATTACTATTGATTTTGTTAGGTGTGATAATGGGCATTATAGTTAGGTAGGAAAATGTCCTTACTTTTCAGTGATACATAGTCAGGACTTAAGAGAGAAATATGATATCTATGAAAACTTTAAGAAAACCGGTAGCTTAAATAAGTTAGCTAATTAGTTGTTACTCTGCTCTTTGGCCATCCAAAGCAAACAGAGCTGGAGATTTCATCTGGGGAAAGAATGGCCACTCTTTGATATCTCTTGAATCGGCTTAAAATATCCATTTACTATCACACTAGTACCATGGAAGCTGTATTTCTTAAAAGAAATGGAACACTTTACTTTTGCGTTTTCATTAGGATCCTTTGAAATTGAAGATTACTAATTTTATAAAGGTGTGATTTTATCAAATCATATTTATTTATTTTTTTAAATGTCATTAACATCACTTGATGTTGGAGGTTTCCTAACTATGCAACGGTTTCAGACAAAAGAAAGGGTAAAAATGAACAGGATGAGGAAAAGGGTGGAGGGAAAAAAGCTGCAGTCAAGTTCTCCCAATAAATTAGAAAATATATTTCTCAAGGCGTGAAAGACATGATCAGAAAATCCTTTGTCAGACTCCTTTCCTCCACACACAGGTTAGGCCAGCCACGGGTTCCACTCTAGGTGGGCGGGATGGTCAGGTGTGGTTTTGAAAGGGCAGGCGTCGATCTGATCTCATCGATGAATAGCTTTGGAGTGCTTGTGATGTGGTGAGAGCCATGCCCAGGGCACGCCACTGACTCCTGGACTGCTGGACAGGAGGTGTGTTTGCAACTGGTATGGCCAGGGCTTCCTGCAGGTGCCAGAACACTGTGCACTTCCTCCCTCCTGTGAGCACAGACGGTGCCCTCTTCGTGCTCCTCTGAACGATCAGCTTTGACAGTTGACACTTGGCGCTGGCAAGGTAAAGCCAGGGTGAATTCATGACGCATATTTTCAATTATCAGTTAACTAAGAAGAAAGTCATCACGTTCGAGGATGGTAATGGTAGTACCTCTTCTACAGGAGGGGAGCCACAGGTGAAAGGACCTTTGGGCTGAACCATTTTCTCCCCTTGACCCAGCTCCTTTCACGACAAATAGCCTTAAGTTTTGAGACAGCTGTCTAAGGTAGGGAGGATTATCTATTTGGCATCAGTGGAATTGCTTTTCTGGTCTTGGGGGATCACGTCCCCATTAGCATCACATTCTTATCAAAAGAGCTAACATCACTTTCTCCATTCTACCATCCGTATTAATTTTGTCTCTGTTTGCTTTTTATACTTAGAAAACTGCTTTAAAAGATTTCTATAAATAGCCTAATCATAGTATCAACAAACATGCTTTAAAAAAATCTTGGAAATAATAGTCCATTTGCCTAGTAATTAGTTAACACCCAAACATGCCTTCAAAGGAAAGCATGACACAAGCACAGCGATTTCTATCTCTGTGAGTCATGCAAGCTCCTGAAAAACAGGAAATACAGTGTTAAAGGAATTTAACTCTACTGGAACTGTGGCTTTGAAGATAGGAATATACGTGCCAAGCTTTGTTGTTCTGAAGTTACTAGGACTTGCTACCAGTCACCACATGGGCTCGTAAGAAGTCTAAGAAGAAATTTCCATGCTACGTGGATATATTGGATTCCACGGACTGCAGAAGATATAATTCTACATTAGTGCCTTCTGTCTGTGTATACACCACACACACACACACACACACACACACACACTGTTTACTTGCTATTCATTTGCTGTATTTCACCGCAAACCTGTGAAAAACTCCTGTGTTCGGTCAACACACTTTTGAAAATCCATACTTTAAGACACAGATGGAAGAGCCAACTATATTCATTTGACTGGGAGTAGTCACCTCCCACCTCATGAAGAATAAAAATGACTACTTTCCAGAAAACTTGTCAGCCTGTTATAGTTTCAGTTGTTCACTTGTTCTCAGGTTTAAAATATATATACGTTTTAAATGTCAATGATATCTTCTAAAGATGCTTACCCAGCGGCCTAAATCTGAAAGGATGCACAGTTGGGAATATGGGATTCACAAAGCTTGAAATCCTGTTTTCAGGCTCAGCACACTAGATTTTCTGGGTCTTTTGATACTGTTTCCTTTCATCTCTCTTAATCATGCCCTAAATTTCTCAGACACCATGGGACCAGCTGAAATACAGGTATCTATTCAAAAATTGTAGCTTTTCACTGATGCAAAGGAATGCTCTGGGAATTTAAACTAACCCTCCTTCTCCACTTTTCTCTCCAGCTTCAAGCTCAGGAAACCACATACTGACATTTCAAATACTAACACTTCTCTCTAGAAAAATGAGGAAATAAATGTGCAGGAGACTTGGGATAACAGTGTCGTTGGGTGTGTGTGCTTTGAGGTCATTTTCCGTGGAAGACCACCGCAGAGTGAGGCCACTCTTGTACCTTAGTAACACATCTCTTGGAAGGAATCTAACTCGTATTGACTTTAGTCTAGAGTGAGTTGGAATGCCTCAGAACCTCTGAAATGTAGTAATGGACATGGGAATGCAACTTTTCTGGAAAACAATTCAGCCATATGTTATTCAGAGATTTTAAAATGTTAATACCTTTGACTCAGTAATTCTTTTAGGAAGCTATTCTAAGCAAATGTTAGAAACTCTGACAAACTCTTGGGCACAGAAATATTTATCACATCATAAATTCATAAAAGTAGAAAAAATAGCCTAAATTTCTAATAGGATAATAACAAATTGGAATGCATCCACACAATAGTAGAATAGTGAGATAAATCATGGCACCATCATTTTAAAAGCTGCTTTTAGATAATACCTACAGATGTAAAACTGCTTATGTTAATGTTAAATTTTAAAAGGGAGGATACAGTATTTTATGTATATTTAATACTATGTTCCAGTTTTGGTAATATTTATAAAAAGAACAGCAGGAAAATACAAATGTGAATCTCTGAATAATGGAATGACTATCATATTTCTTTTTGTTTCTATCTTTTAGTATTTTCCAAATTATCTGAAATGCGCATTTAGAACTTTAATAAGAATAAAACAATAAACATTATTTTTTAAAGAAAATGAAGTAGCCTAAACTGAGCACAGTGGTATATACCTGTAGTTCCAGCTACTTGGGATGCTGAGGCAGGAGGATCACTTGAGCCCAGGAGTTTGAGGCCAGCCTGGGCAACTTGGTAAGACCCCATCTCTAAAAAAACAATAAAAAATAAAGTAGCCTAAATGCAGCACCTCACTCCTTTATCCTGCGCAAAAAATATCAGATAAAATGAGTCCAAATAAATTCAAAGGTTATTGGTAGAGACAAAATATTTAGACCTTGTAGCAGGTCCTGCATTGGTTTTATAATAGATTGCAAAATTTCCAAGTAGATAAAACATAAACTAGAATTGTATACTTCTATGATATACATTTTTTAATATTTCAATGACAGAATCTTAACTGTACACACACACACACACACACACACCCATGAACATTTTACCAAACCAGATACCCTTTGTTAATTCAAATTTTAACAAGCTCTTGCATGAAACTTTCTTAAAGCTGCTTTCAACACTGACATTTCCATTTTCTGGGACCCTAAAACATATTTGTTAGTTCTTTCTTTTTATCAATAAATATTTATTGAACACTGATCATAGGCTAAGCACTATACTAATGACAAAGGAGACATTAGTAAATAAAGCAGATATGATCTATTCATTTTCTCTCACTGTCACTAGGATATAATTACCAATGAATACTAGGCAAATACTCATTAGAGATCACAAACAGTTCTATAAAAGGAAAAGAGCCAAGTGGAGGCCCAGTATCCATCAGGAAAGACTTCTCTAAAGGATGAAGAAAAACCAGCCACAAAAATAGCATTCTTGGCAGCTGGGACAGCATATGCAAATGTCCTGGGGCAGAAAGGCATTTGTTGTGTTTTAGGAACATCCAGGAATCCAGAGTAGCTGAGGAAGCATAACTGATGGGAGGATGACATTGGGTGGGGTTGGAAAGGAAGTCGGCAGGCATCACAGCAGGCAGTGGTTTCTGCAGGCCCTGGTAGGGGTTGGATTTGCTGCAGCAGAAGCCAATGAAGATGAAAGGTTTTCTTCCCACTGAAGCAAGTGGGAAGAAAAAAACTTTTATTATATTTTTTATATTATATTATATTAGCTATATTTATATAGTTAATTATATTATATTAACTAAATATAAACTCACAGGAAGTTGCAAAATTAGTAAAGATTTCTGTGTACCCTACACCCAGTTTCCCCAAACAGGAGTATCTTATATTTGTGTAGTATAATATCAAAATCAGGAGATTAACATTGGCACAATACTGTTAACTAGCTACAGACCTTATTCAGCTTTTACCAATTTCTGCATGCATTCATTCATTTGTATCTGTGAATAGTTCTATGCAACTTCATCCCACGTACAGATTCTAATGAGGGATTTTAAGTGAGTGATGCAATTTGATTTATGTTTTTGACCCCAACCGCTGTGAGGAGAATGGGTTGGATCAGAAGTCCAGCCAAGAGGCTGTGCTATAGTGCAGTGAGGGCCAACAGTGGTTCAGACTAGTTTGGAGGCAGCAGACATGGTGAAAATAGATGAAATTATTTGGGAGGGAGAAGAGGGGGAGCCCATGGGCTTGGGGTAAACTGGATGTGGGGGATGAAAGAGGAGAAATTAAAATACATCCAGGTTTCTGGCTCGAATAGCCATGTGGATGGGGATGCATTCACTGGAGGATGCTACTTGGTCCAGGAGAAGGTTTGGTGGAGGGCTGCCTTGCACATGCAAATTTGAGATGCAGTTAGGAGGACATTGGGTAGAAGATACACATTTGAGAGTCAACAGCATAAAGACTGTATTTAAAGCCATTAAAAGTCCTTGAGCAAAATCACAAGGGGGTGAGTGTAAAGAGAGGAGACAGCCCAGAGCAGAGCTCTGAGCCACTCAATACGATAAATAGCACATGCTCATCCACTCTACCATTTGCTGGTTGGTCACTGCATTGGTTGTCTTATCTCCTTATACTGACTATAAACCTGCAAGCTGAAGAGATCCTGCCTTATAATCCTGCTCTACTCCTGACAATGCCTGGTATGGTTGTGTGCATGCTGGGAATGCTAAATAAAATCAGTTCTGTCCAATAAACATTTGCTAATCATGACCTGTTACTTTGGTGAGACAAAGAAGAATACTAGATAATTTGTTCAACAGAGTCACTCTTGACTTCCACCTGTATTAAAACAAGGAGAAGAATGGAGTCAGAGTGGACACTTTCCTCTCTTCTGATACTGATTTGACTGCACAAAAAAATATGCCAATTTAGAAAGAGGATATCATGTTTTCTTCTCAATACTGGCACCAGCCACCTCTAACAATATTTTTTAAAGTATTAATTTCCTATTGAAAAGGACACCAAAAAATGGGAAAACAATCCATGCTCATGGATTGGAAGATTTAATATTGTTAAAATGACCATATTACCCAAAGCAATCTACAGATTCCATGCACTCTATCAAAATTCCAAAGATATTCTTCACAGAAATAGAAAAAATAATCCTAAAATTCTTATGGTACCACAAAATACCCCAAATAGCCAAAGCAATCCTGAGCACAAAGAACAAAGCTGGAGGCATCATACTACCTAACTTCAAAATATACTACAAACTATAGTAACCAGAATAGCATGGTATTGACACAAAAACAGATACAGAATAGAACAGAATGGAACAGAATAGAAAACCCAAAAATAAATCCACATATTTACAGCCAACTGATTTTTGATGAAGGCACCAAGAACATACATTGGGGAAAGGACAGTCTCTTCAATAAATGGTGCTAGCAAAACTGTACATCCATATGCAGAAGAATGAAACTAGATCCGTATCTCTCACCATATACAAAAATCAACTTGAAATGGATTAAAGACTTAAGCATAAGACCTGAAACCATATAACTTCTAGAAGAAAGCATAGGGAAACTGCTTCAGGACATTGGTCTCGGCAAAGATTTTATAGTTAAGACTTCAAAAGCACAGACAACAAAAATAAAAATAGACAAATGGGATTATGTTAAAAAGCACAGGCAACAAAAATAAAAATAGACAAATGGGATTATGTTAAACTAAAAAATTCTTCATAGCAAAGAAAATAATCAACAGAGTAAAGAGAAATCCTGTGGAATGGGAGAGAATATTTGCAAACCATTCATCTGACAAGGGACTAATATCAAGAATATACAAGGAACTCAAACAATTCAGCAGCAAAAAAACTAATAATCTGATTTAAAAATTGACAAAGGATATGAATAGAAATTTCTCAAAAAAAGACATACAAATGGCCAACAGGTAAATGAAAAAGTGCTCAACGTCATTAATCATCAGGGAAATGCAAATCAAAACCATAATGAGATATCACCTCACCCTCACCCCAGTTAGAATGACTATCAGCAAAAAGACAAAAAAAATATGCTGGTGAGGATGTGGAAAAAGGGGAACTCTTATATACTGTTGGTGGGAATGTAGATTAGTAGAGCCATTACGGAAAACAGTATAGAGGTTTCTCATAAACTAAAAATAGAACTATCATACAATCCAGCAATCCCATTACTGAGTATTTATCCAAGGGAAAGGAAATCAATATGTCAAAGAGATACCTGCACCCCGTATTTATTGCAGCTCTTTTCACAATAGCCAAGAGATGGAATCAACCTAAATGTCCATGAATGGATAAAGAAAATGTGATATGTATGCCCAATGGAATATTATTCAGCCATAAAAGGATGAAATCCTGTCATTTGTGGAAACATGGATCAGCCTGGAGGACATTATGTTAAGTGAAATAAGTCAGGCACAGAAAGATAAATACTGCATGTTCTCACTCATTAGTAGGAGCTAAAAAACATTCAGCTCATAGAAGTAGAGAGTAGACCTGGCACAGTGGCTCATGCCTATAATCCTAGCACTCTGGGAGGCTGAGGCAGGAGGATTGCTTGAGGTCAAGAGTTCAAGACCAGCCTGAGCAAGAGTCAGACCCCATCTCTACAAAAAAATAAAAACATTAGCCTGGAGGCTGAGGCAGGAGGATGGCTTGTGCCCAGGAGTTTGAGGTTGCAGTGAGCTATGATGATGCCACTGCACTCTACCCTGGGTGACAAAGCGAGACCCTGTCTTGAAAAAATAAAAAGTAGAGAGTAGAATGGTGGTCATTAGTATCTGGGAAGGTTAGGGGGCAGAGAGGATAGGGGGAGACTGGCTAAGGGGTACAAAGTTATAGCCAGATGTGAGGAATAAGTTTTAATGTTCTGTAGCACTGTAGGGTGAGTATGTCATTTAAAATTTATATTAATTTGTATGTCTTTCTCTTGTAATTCTGTCATTTGTTATAGGAGCCTTAGCCATGAAATTAGGATGGATGGAAGAAAAGATATTTTCCTCCCCTAGAATCCCAATCACCCTTCTAGTCACTTCCAGGTTCTTTCTTGCTTCCTCCTCATCTCCAGCAGCCATGTCCCCCGCAGGCAAGCTGGCTTCCTGATGGATGATTCCAGCACAAGTAGAACACCTTTGGACTCATTGTAACATCATCATCACCCCAGAAGGGGAAGGTGCAGAGTCCTCCAGACCCAGATCTCCCTGAGATCCTGCTCAGGCCTCTGTTCTTCATCCTCCTCCTCCTCCTGGACATGTGGTCTACACCGGCCCATCCCTGCCCATGGCTTCCCTGCCACCCGTGTCACATGAGTCTCAAGTCCAACTTCCTCCTCCTGATCCACATACCCAGCCAAGCATGCTCACTTGGGGGGGGCCCCACTGACACCTCAAATACAACAGGTCAAAACTGAGCTCATTCCTCCCCACCAGCCCCAAACCCTCCCTCCTTCCTCTTTTCCTTTCCTTGTTTTTAACACCTCACTCCCCGAGACCACCAAGCCAGCACCCTGGGGCTCACCCACAAGCCACTCTCACTCTCACATCCTATTACTTGCCAAGCCTTGAAGAATTTATCTTTTAAATATCTCTTGAATCAACTCTCTGGCCCCATGGCCTCTCATATGAACTTCAAACAGCTTCCTATTGGCCCCTCTCTCCTCGACCTTTCTCGCTGGACCACAGAGCAAATTTTCTGAGTCCCTGTTTTTCACTTCGCTCACTTCCATCAACATCAGCCACCATTTACGGTGGTGGACTGCACATGGTCCTACATGCCTTACGTATTTGAAATCGCTGACCCATCCCAGTGATTTTATAAGACAGGCCATATTATCATCCCTATTTTATGAAGAGGAAATGGAAGCACAGAGAAGTTCAGTGACTGGTTTCAGGTACATGTACCTAGTAAGGAGGACAGTTGGGACCTAGAGAGCCCCAGCTGGCTTCCAGCATCAGCCTCTACCCGGGCAGTATTTGCCTCTGGGCATCTTCTTCAAGCCTCCCCCACCTTCACCTTCCTCTCCCCAACCCAGCACAACCATCCCCACTTTTACTTACAGAGACTGAAAACTTGTCAGGGTTCCTACTGTTTACCCTGCAGAATAGATTCCAGCCCCAGGGCTTGACACTGAGAGGTTCCATAACCCCAGACAGCCTTTCCGTGGCTGGCTCTTATACTTCCCCCCATGAGAAGGGTTCCCAGCTGTGCTCCCCTGCTTGCTGCTGCCCCCACAAGCTGTACTCTCTCTGCCTCTAGCATGTATTATAATTCCCTCCTAAACGCCTTTGCCTAAACCGCATCTCCACCTTGCACCTGGTGAATTCCTGCTTTCTTAGGGATTCAGTATTAGCATTTCTTCCTCCAAAAGCCTTCCCTGAGCCCTGCAGGCCATGGTCACACCACTTAGCACTTAGCACATTGCTAGGACTACCTGAGCTACAGCTCTGTTCATCTTCAGATTTGCAGTGCCTGACACATACTAGGTTTTTCAAAGCTTGGTGAATGAATAATTGAATAACAGATAAAGGAACCTGTGAAGGGCAACACAGGAAATAGCTGAGACAGCGGGGACACTGATTTGATGTAATATCCACAATATTAGTTGTGGGTTTTTGTTTTTAGCTATAGGAAGGATGCTAACTTTTATAACTGCAGGACATCTTTAGTTCTCACGCTTTCTGATTATACACGTAAATTGCAACATGCACGTGGAATTTTTCTTCTGTAAACCATACTTGATCAGACAAATAATGTTACTATATTGGCAAGGTTTTCTTTTTAAAATAAAAATTATCAAATAACACTTCTTCAAAGTTAAACTTTATTCAATCAAATTCAAATATCACCCAGCCCTAGAACTACTTTTATAATTCTATATGCAAATCTTACCTTTCAGAGAGTATCAAAAGTCTAATGGGGAAATGTGTGAGAGATAAAAGTTGTGACTAACATGGATGTCCAAAACAGAATGTGTCTGGACAGACATGTCCATTTACTATCATAATAGTCCAATAAAAGTTCACATCCCCTATTGTTCAAGGACTTCCTTTTAGTAAAATCAGTATGTTGGAGCTGCAGAGGAGCTTCTAAGCAAATACTCTTAGATGTCCCCAAGGAGGTGGCTTCCCCAAATCACCTGCTACACTGGAAATTCTGAAGATACCACAGAAGACACAAGTGACTTTCTTTTGAATCTTGTCATTCTTTTTCTCATTTGCCCTTTGCATCACGATATAATTCCTGTTCAGGGCTTTAAGGCTCATTCATATCTGTCCATTCCTTACCCTCCTGCCCCGTTCAGCGTGGCTAAGCACTCTGGCCTCTTTGGATTTATGAGCTAATTTCTAATCCCAGCGCAAATTCTTCCGTCTCCCAACTCTACACCATCACTAGGATGGTCACAGTGATATATAAGTCACTATACTCTTGACCACAGCACACTTCTCTCCTCTGCCACAACAGCTACGTCAAGCTTTTGTCCATACATCCCCCCGAGCTGTGCCCCCCCACCACACCCTCCCACCTACCCAATCCTTTGATATTCACTCCACGCACGTTCAACATAGCACTGTTCACTCAGTTTTATGTAGAATCGAGATCTTTTATTAATAACATTAATAACATTCAATGAGTCAAGGCAAGTCTTTGCAGCAGACTTTTGCCTAAGAGAATTCAGTTATAAAATGCCTAAAGGACTTCTTTGTAATATAAAGTTATCCTTTGTCATGTAAATCCTATTGTATGGCCCCATGAGCAGAAGGAGAGCAAAATTAATTTACTTATTATTTAATTATTCTTCCTCTTCCCTACCACACCTGAGATGTGAAAATTCCAGAAGCAGGAAGAACAGCTTCCACTTTTTTCTGACATTCAAAAGCACCTTTGCACCCTGGAAAGGCTAGATGCTGCCCTTGAGAATGACAAGAAAAATTGTGAAACACCTGAAATCAAAATGGATTTTGAAGGACAAGGTGTTTCTCTGCGCAGTTGTGACTATGTTCCCCTTTCTCATTCTTTCACTTTAATCGATCATAAGTTTGCTTACAAATTTGTTACAGCAGTATGTAAACTTTTCTATTACTCTTAAGTAAAACCAACCATAACTAAGAAAGTGCTAATATTTCTGTTGTGTAACACAGTCAGCCCTTCAGCCCTTTGTATCTGTGGGTTCCGTCTCCACAGATTCAACCAACTGTGGGTTGAAAATATTTGGGGAAACAAATGGATAGTTGCATCTAGACTGAACATGTACAGGCTTTTTTCCTTATTATTAATCTCTAAACAATACAACTATTTACACAGCATTTACATTGTATTGGGTATTATAAGTAATCTAGTGATGATTAAAACTATATGCGAGGATGTATATAGGTTATATGCAAATACTACACCATTTTATATCAGTGACTTGAACATCCTTGGATTTTTTTTTTTTTTTTTTTAGAGACGGGGTCTCGCTCTTGGTCAGGCTGGTTTCGAACTCCTGACCTTGAGCTATCCACCCGCCTCGGCCTCCCAGAGTGCTAGGATTACAGGCGTGAGCCACCGCGCCCGGCCCATCCTTGGATTTTTATTTCCAAGGGGTGTCCTGGAACTAAACCTACCCAGAGATAATTGTACTGTCTTTTGGATAAAACAGGAAGTGTGTGACTATATGTAAGACATAGATAGTATTACTGATGAATTGGTCCTTTGTTTATTTAAGAAAAAACATTTTTTTAAAGAGACAGGGTCGATCGTGTTCTGTCACCCAGGCTCGAATATAGTGCCATGACCATAGCTTACTGAAACTTCAAACTCCTAGGCTCAAGAGAATCTCCTGCCTCAGCCTCTTGAGTAACTAGAACTACAGGTGACTGCCACTACGCCCAGCTAATTTTTTAAAAAATTTTTTGTAGAGATGGGGTCTCACCATGTTGCTCAGGCTGGTCTTGAACTTCTGGCTTCACGCGATCCTCCTGCCTTGGCCTTTCAAAGCTCTGAGATTATAGGCATGATTCACCGTGCCCAGCCCAAAAACATTTACTGAGTGCTTATTAAAGCTGTGGCATAATTTCTACAAAATAGTTTATTGCTATAAATACTAATTTTAATAATGACAACTATACTTGTTAGCAGCAGCTACCCAGGTGTACATAGGCGCTTTACATCACTTCATCCTCACAGCAATCCTGTTTAGCAGATGAAGAGGCAGAGGCTCTGAGAAGTCATTACCTTGCCTGCCCCCGCACCCCTCAGCTTGGAAAGGCCTGAGGCAGGATTGAACTGATTTCTTTGGACCCCAACTTCCATGTTCTCCTACAAAGTCATACTCCAAAGCAGAGAGATGGGATGAAATATCCTCAGTCTACAAAATACTTTGTATGGTTCATCATTAAAGCCACATACATTTCCTGTCTTTGGCTTGCACACAACTATCCAGTCCATGAAAATGATACTTCTTGAATTGGGGTTTACTCATAATTGCCTTCCTTCACTTAGTTAAATTTGATGCTTTAAAGTTTTTCCCCCCTGTTTTACTTTTTCTTTTGCCTAATACTCTCCAGCTTAGAGCTGTGCAGTAATGACTCTTCTGCATCGTGTTTACCTGTTGGGGACCTGCTCCATGTGACATTCCCTAGCTACTTAACCCGCTCACTTGAATTCAATCCCTGTTCATCAGCGTCAAGATTCAAAGGGGTAAGCTCCTTCTCACTCCTGCAGTTTACCTCCCACTCCCCAGGTGCTGAGGTTATTGGGGACAGCTACCCCCTCTAACTTGAACCATTTTCTCCAAGGTGTTAATTTGGCAAGCAAACGGCAAAGTCACCATTTGGATCTTTCTTTTCATTGGGTCGGCATCACAAAAGTAACAATGTGGCCTTTCTAAAACAAAACCTGATCGACCCAAATTAGAAAGAGAAAGGGCGAATCGCCACGTTCGGTTCTGCAGTTTACTTAATTCCAGGTTCTCTTCTGGCCCAGGCGTTCGGTCCCCTCTGCCGCTGCCGGCTTGTCATTCAATACATGTGGCTTCGCCCCAGCCCCAGCCACCCACGCTCCCTTCCTCTTTACCTTTTCCTCTAACAATAATGCTGGCACCTTTTAGTACAATGAGGAAAGAAGGAAAAAGCTTTTCAGTACCTAGAGGAAGACAGAGTTATAACCACCAGGGGAAAACAGAGATGGAACAAGTGGATTTCCACAAACACGCGACCAAAGCGGATGGGTGGGGTTCAGGGGACACACTGAGCCAAGTTTGAGAGCCCATCAGAGAACCGGGTTCTAACCTTGCTACTGGATCTTTTCCTGACGGCCATGGGGACGGGGTGGGACCTGGGGGCGGTGGGGAGCAACCGGGTAGCGTTTCCACGGCTGTGCGCGCGGTGCAAAGTGACCCCCGTGTGCTGTGAAAGCTGGGGAGAAGGGGCTTTGAGCTCAGGAGAGAGATGGACTGGGGGGATTCCAAATGGGAGGCCTAACTCTGGATTCTGGAAGCAGACTAACACCGGTGATGAAACAAAACCGGAGACCCAGGATCCAGAGCCAGCGAGGGAGAGGAAGGACGCGGCAGCCGAGCGCCCCACGCCCACCTCCAGCCCCGCGGCGGGCCGGGCGCCCGGCGGAGTCTCGCTGCGTCCCACGGGGACCCCGCCCCGCCGCGCCGGCGTCCGGGCCACCCGCGGGCGGCGAGTGCCACTCGGGCCGCGGCCGATGAATCCCCGGGGACGCAGGGCTGGCTGCAGCTCTTCTCTGCCCCTCGGGCTCCCTCGAGGCCGCGAGCCCTTCCCACCCGGGTCCCCACGGGACTCGAAGCCGGGCCACCTCCGCCGCGGGCCAGGCGGGGTCACCTCCTGAGACTGCAGGACTCCCGAGAACCGAGAGCCAAGGACACGACGAGCCGAGGCCGCCTGGGAACTGGCCGCCCAGGCCCGCAGGGGCCCGCGGGGAAAGGGTGCTGTCCCGGCCGACTCTAGGCGAGCTTGCTATTTAATGGTGGCCCGCCTTTCTCCTCTATCATGATTATTTTCTCAGGAATCGCAGGTAGCATCACCCCCTCCGCCAGCTCATTGAGCACACCGCGTTGGCTGGGACCCTCCCCTAGAACACCTGTGGCTCCTCATGCCCGGCACAGTCAACGTCAGAGCGGGTCTCGCCCCGGAGGCCCAGCCTTTGAGGCTTGTCTTCCTCAGCCCTCCACCTGCCGGGGGACTGCGCACGCTGGGCTTCATCTCCGCCCCTGGACCCAGCAAACAGCCCGGAGAGCTCAGAGAAGCAGGGGCCCATGTGGCGCTCACTACCCCTCTTGCTGCAAAGCCACCCCCTGAACCGGTCTGCAGTTCACAGCCTCTCTCTCCTCTCTAAAAACCAAAAGCAAATTAACATGCAAGAGCTCCAGGTTTCGGTTTTATAATTTTTTCATTCTTCCCTTCCTCCTGAAGCATCTGCTCTTCTGCAGGTTTGATCCAGAGATGACCCCTATCTCGACCTTAGGGGGTTCTCTTCCTCATCCCCAAAGTCCTCACCCTGTAGGGGTGCGGTCTCCGCCGACCCGGTAGCTGTTATTCCTATGAGATGATCTCAAGTCAAATAAGCACCAAATTGGAGGAGCTAACTTCATGAGCTCCTTGTTTTATAATGCTAAGTCTTAGATAGCTTCAACATGTAAAAACCACAGCCAGGCTCTGTGGGAGTTATTAATTTTCTTAGAGTGACACCATGTGGTGGAGGAAAGACCACCCAGGCTGTCTTTTAAGTACTGAGACATTTTGAAGAGATGCAAGAAGTGAGAAGTAGGAAGAGAGAATTCAAAGACGTGAACTGTATTCAGAAGCATGGACTCTTTTTTTTTTCATTATATTAT
>VBSM01001562.1:60600759-60612315 GCA_008086735.1 Cheirogaleus medius
TTGGGTAGATGCCCAACAGTGCTATTGCTGGGTCGAATGGTATTTCTATTTCTATTTGTTTAAGGTATCTCCAAATTCTTTTCCACAAAGGCTGCACTAATTTGCAGTCCCACCAGCAGTGTAAGAGTGTTCCTGTCTCTCCACATCCTCGCCAGCATTTGTTGTTTTAGGATTTTTTGATACAGGCCATTCTTGCTGGAGTTAGGTGGTATCTCACTGTGGCTTAAGAACTGAAATGGGACTTAGGAATTTCTGAGTCTCCCTCCCACCCAGTTCCAGAAGCCCCTGGGAAGGCTTCCCCCGGCTCCCCTGCAACCTGGCCTGGACCTGGAGGCTCAAAGATGCTATCCAACGTTGCCTGCAAAAGCCCTGAGCCAACCATGCGGGACTAGAAAGGGAAGCCAGACCACTTGCGACAGGGCTGTCACTATTGGGTCTCAAGAGACAAATCAGAGTTCCATCACAGATTGAACACTCGAAAAGTTCAAAAAGAATATGCTTTTACAAAGGGTTGTCTGATCTCTAAGGTGCCATGAGCACTGGGTTCCTTAATACTGTCTTCTACTAAAGACTGAAAATAGCATTTTCCAGAGTGCACTCCATAGGAGTCAGTAGGTGTTAGGTGGATAAAAGGGTTCCATAGTCAAACAGATTAAACAAATACTGGACTTTTAAAAAAAACTTAACAGGGAAACATGAGGTATCCTTGCAGTGTAAGAACTGTTCTACATCTTGGCTGTATCAATGTAAATATCCTGGTTGTGATATTGTACTGTAGTTTTGCAAGATGTTACTATTAGAGGGATTGGATGAAGGGTAAATAGGATATCTCTGATTATTTCTTATTTATTTTATTATATATACTAGATTAATATATACTATATTATTTCTTAAGTAAATCTATAATTATCTCAAAATAAAAAGTTTTAAAACATTAAACAATTTACAGTAGCGCTTCTTAGAGAATCTAATAAGCTATGTAGAATTTTAATTTGTAAAACTGCACTGAATCAGGGCTGGCATGAGTGACCAAGAGAAGACATCGGGGTGTGACCTCCAGAGTCAGGTCAAATATGCATTAAAGCTTCCACTTTGATGGGGGTGGAGAAAAGGGAAGAACATAAACAAAAAAAGAAACAAAAAGATTATACTTTGGCCTCTTGGATATATATAAAACTGAATTCGATTTGTTAGTATTTTAATTAGGATTTTTGCATTTATATCAAATGTGTAATTTGCCTGTGACTTTCTGTTTTTGTACTATCCTTGTTCTGTCTTGGTACCAAGGTTATATGAGCCTCATAAAAATAGCTGTGTAACTCGCTCTCTTTTTTTTTTTTCCCCTCTTTTTCTGTAATGGTTTATGATATGTCAACAGAAAAAACCCAAACTCTGTAAAATAATTTTAAAAAGTTTATTCTGAGCTGAATATGTGTGACCATGGCCCAGTCTGGAGAGCCACTCCCAAGAATCCTTGAGCAAGTGGCCTTGCCATGGTTGGGTTACTGTTTGGTTCTATACATTTGGGGGAGACAGGAATTACACATAAAGTCATAAATCAATACATGGAAGGTTTACATTGGTTTGGCCCCAAAAGGCAGAACATATCGAAATGGGGGATTATAGGTTATGGGTGGGTTTAAAGATTCTTTGATTTGTAATTGGTTAAAGAAATGAAGCTTTGTCTAGAGTCTTGGAATGTTTTAAGATAAGGAAGTCTGTTAATCAGAAACAAGCTACCGGACTATACCAAAACTCAAGTGATCTGTTAAGTAAACTGATGACCTGCAGGTGTGGTTTAACCTTTGTTTACATGGCCGTAGGTTTGTTAATGATTTTGTATCTTATTGTTACGACAAGTAACTTCAAAAGGGACAGAGCATAACTAGGCTTGTCTGACCTCCCTTCTCCTCATGGCCAGCAACTCAGCTTCAAGGGTTTTTTCTGGGAGGCTCCCCTTGGCCAAGAGGAGGGTCCATTCAGTTGGCTGGAGGGCTTAAGATTTTATTTTAGTTCACAGATAGGACAAATGTTCCTAGGAGGTTTGGTAAGACCCTCCCTATAAAATCATCTGGCCTGGTGTCTTTTTGGAAGGGCTGAGAGAGAATGCTGGGAGAACCTTTTGATTGCTAATTTAATTTCTGTAATGGCTATTGGTTTATTCAGAATTTCTTTGTCTGTTTGGAACAGCTTATGGAGTTCTAATTTTTTTAAAGATAAGTAAATATTTTATTAAATTTTTTAATGTTAATGTGTAGTTTTTAAAATCCCCACTAACTCTATAGATTTAGCCTCTTTTTTTATTCCTACTATTGTTTGTGTGTGCCATATGCCTTTACTCTCTTATATTGTTTTCTATTTTCTTATTTTAGCCAAAAAATGAGTTTTGATTGTGTTGATCTCCAATTTCTTTCATACTTCTTTACTTTCTGCTATTCTTTTAAATTCCTTTCTTCTTACATTATATTTAATCTTTGCTAACTTCTTGAGTGCCTTTCTCATTTGTTTTCAGTTTCTTCTTCAAAAACTACATTTAAGCCTACAAAATGTAATTCTAATAACTGTTTTGTTGCATTCCACAAATTTATTATCATTCTGGTCTTAAATGTTTTTTAATGTCTTTGGTGATCTCCTTTTTAATCCACAAGTTATTTAAGAGTACATTTGAGAGCTTCCTAATGTATGTATATCACGTATTACTTTGTTAGTACTTATGTTTATGTTTTGCTATTTTTATTGTTGAATTCTCACTTCATTTCAGTGTGGCCAGAGAATGAATATGGTCTGTGTTATATTTTGTTTTTTGGATGTTTTAGATTTTCTTTATTACCTATTGTGTGGTGAATTTTGAAAGTGCTTTTGAAAATAATCCATTACATAAAGCTTGTTAATTTTATTTTATCCTTACACTTTTTATAATTAAGTAACCAGTCAGTATCTTATAGAAGTATGTTATAATCTTCCAATATGCTATAGGTTTGTTTATTTTCCTTATGTAATTTAATTTTTGCCTTCTAGATTTCCCAGCTATTTTTTAGGTGCATATAAGCTCATGAGTACTATATGTTCCTTTTACTATCAAGTTCTTTTCTTCTTCATTCATATAATGTTTTTTCCATAACTTATATTTTGTCTGAAATTGAGATTGCTATTCTAGCTTTTTAGGTTTATTATTGGATGATTATTTGCATGGGACAAGTTTTTCCATCTTTTCAATTTCATCTTGTTAACTTTATTTGTATCTTCTAGGAGAAAACTTTGTGCTATGGTCTGAATGTTGTCTCCCCAAATTTTGCATGTTAAAACCTAATCACCAATGTGGCGGTATTAGGAGGTGGGCCCTCTGAGAGGTGATTAGGTTTAAGACTGGAATTAGTAAAAGAAGCTCCAGAGAGCGGCCTTGCCTTTCTACCATGTGAGAACACAGCCGGAAGGCACCATCTGTGAACCCTAAAGTGAGCTCCACCAGAAAGTGAATCTGCTGGTGCCTTGATCGCAGACCTCCTAGCCTCCAGAACTGTGATAAATAAATTTCTGTTGTTGATACCTGGTTTATGGTTTTATTATAGCAGCCTTAATGGACTAAGGTACTATGCCTAGAATTTTTTAAAATTTTAATTATATAGTCTCTTACTTTTTTGTAATGAGATTATTCTATTTTCAAATTTTATAGAATTGATAGGTTTGAAATTATTTCTACCTTTTTAGTTTTGATTTTCTGTTCCCCGACATTGTCTTCATTTCTTTTCTTCCCCCTTTTTACAGTCTATTAAATTAGTGAAGCTTTCTATATTTCCACCATTTTTGGTTTGGAACCTATTGATTTTGTTTTCATATTTTGACTGTTTACTTTTAATTATTTAACATAAATATTGTACTATATACTTTTCTAAATAATCCAAAATGCTCAGTAATTTCATTTTTGTCCTGAACAACAGCAAAAGAGCCCTTTGCACACTTTATCCACTCACATTTCCTTTCTATTGTTATCTAGAGTTTCAGTTTTGTACTTCTTGAAACAAAACAAAAATTGAGAATTCTATCTAGTCGATAGTTAATGAACATTTGTTTACATTTCATCAATTTTCATGCTTTCCCCCAATTTTTATATTCCATATCTTTCCTCTGCATTCCTTTTTATTCTTACTGAGGTATATTCTTTCATAATTATTTTAATGAGGGTTGTTGTGTGGCTTTGGCTCTGTGGATAGCATTGCATTTCTGATCAATTTGTGGTCCCTGAAATAATTTATTTTGTTTTTAATCCAAACTCTATCTTAACAGTTTTCTTTTTTTATAGGTTATCTGTCTTTGATATGGGTTTTGTTCAAGGGAGATGGGTCAAAATGTTAACTTATGGATTTGTCTTGAAGAGAAATTAGAATTAATGACTGCTGAGTTTCTGGTCCTCAGAGGGAAGGACCAAAGCAGTGCAAAGTAAACAAGAATGGCAACTTGCCTGGAAGGAAAAAAAAATTTTTTTTTAATTATGGGCATATGCAAATTTCAAAAGATATTTGGCTTTTCTAAGCTTTCTAAATTTTTTTCTTGGTTCAATTCACACTGATATTGGGGTGATAATGCTTGGTGTGCTGACCCCTGGTGGATCAGCAAGTGCATATTTGTGACACCTTTGGAATTGGAACAGATCTTACTCCGGGAGTCACAGACTCAAATGCCTTCAGAGGCCAGGCAGGTTATGTAAACGTGCCAAGTAACCCTGTGTATGACAAAAGATCATGGTGCCAAGTGTGGTGAAACTGGCAGGCTCCACCAAAGCCACATAAGACCAAGTTTAAAAAAATGTTGGCAAAACACATGCCATAGGTGAAACCCAGAGTGACAGCTTGATTGGGCCAAGCAATTTGGCCCAAAGTACCATATTTAAATCACACACAGAAAGGTTATGCTTCTGGCCTAAGTGAGGCCATGTTCAAAGCTTGGTATGTGTTAAATTAATGGCTAATGCCCCTTCCATGACCCACTCTTACTTTCCAAAAGTGTAGCAAAAACTCATCAGTGATATAGTGAGTTATTTTTTATAAAATAAGATTAGACATTTGCTGACAAGATCCAATGGGGGAAAATATTCTTCAAATGAATTCATGTATTATTTCTCTGTTTTTAGTAAAACACTTTGTGCGATAAAAATTATTTGAGATGCTGTACAACAAAATTCTCTCCCATAAAACATCAAAGGTTATACTAATTAAAATTTTTTTCTCTACTTTTTTTATGCAGTCAACTTAAAGTTTAAGAACTTAAAATCAGAAACGAACCCTGATATACTATATTTTTAACTGGAGCACATAATTAGAGAGAATAAGAGTGGATCATGTAAGAGTGGCAAGAGCAGTGGTTTTCTAGAGTCAAATAATTTATTTTGTTGCAGTTTGGAAAAATCTAAATTACATTTCTACTAAGGATATTTTAATTAGTTTCGATTGCAATTGTTAAAGGGCCTTTAATCTTTTTTTGTTTGTTTGTTTCCAGGTTGATTTAAACTTACTTATCTAATTCTTTTCCAGGATGTGTCTGATGTCTCACTTTGAAACTTCAAGGGCTTATTATTATTTACCATGTTTAATGGCAAATTTTAAGGCCACCAGTCCCCACTATCATTAACTTTCTTTTAACCACTGTATTTCTTTCATTTTTTTATTTTTTTGAGACAAGGTCTTGCTCTGTTACCTGGGCTAGAGTGCAGTGGCATCATCATAGCTCACTGCAACCTCAAACTCCTGGGCTCAGGCGATCCTCCTGCCTCAGCCTTCCCAGTAGCTGGGATACAGATGCATGACCACATTGGGCTAGTTTTTCTTTGTTTTTTGTTTTTTTTTTTGGAAAGACGGGGGCCTTGTTATGTTGCCCAGGTTGGTCTTGAACTCCTGGCCTCAAGCAATCCTCCCACCTTGGCCTCCCAAAATGCTGGGATTACAGGCATGAGACATCATGCCCAGCCTTAACCACTGTATTTCTAGTCCTCACTGTGCCATCAAGGAAAATCCACCTGCTTCTGTCATGTGAAGGGTGTCCTATTCTCAACCCTTGGCCTTCCACATGTTTCACACAGAAGTAAAGTTGGGTGTGTCATCCCCGAAGCAAGTCTCCAATTCAGTTTTCAATCCCAGTGAAGGAAGGTGGGGTTCTTGGTTTTGGTCCTTCCTTCACACTCTTCCCTTGATATGCCACTATTCTCTAGTATATGGTCCCACTCACAGCGACTCAAGATCCTGACAAAACTTTATGGTAGCACAAGAAACCTGAGGAAATCTTAGCTTCTTTGCATATGTGTGTGTGTGTGTGTGTGTGTATGTACCTATATATATATATATGCAAACAAATACACACACTTGCACATGTAGCTATATGCATGTATTTTGGTGACTTAAAATAATTATCTAAGAGAAGTTATAAGATTTTAATTAAAATATATAACTTCTTATATAAGACAATAACTCAAAAGTATCTACAATTAAAAATGACACGTAGATACAAGCTCTAATATTTACAAATGCCAGCCACTCATGACATTTATATACAAACTTGAATAGCTAAGACAGTGTTTCCAATTTTAGCGTGCAATAGAAAATTTTGTGGATGATGTTAAATTTGAATATTCCTAGACCCACCCTTCAGAGATTCTGATTCAGTGATATGGGAAGAAGTCCAGACATTAGGATTTTTTGCAAGCATCACGAGAAAAGTAGCTCATGGATGACACTGAGAAACAATACCATTGGAAATAATTTTTCTCCAAATAAAATAGCTCCTTTCCTGTTTCTATATTTGTGAATGATGTGCTTATTCTATAACTAAAATTCTGAAAATATAAAATGTAAATTTCAAAATCTTCAGTCTTACCAATTTTTGGATTTTTTAATATAATGTTTGTACTTTTTGTTTACTTTAAATGTCAACTAAAATTCTCTCAAACAGGTTTTTATTTACAGTAGTCTTGTCATTTATTAAAATACTTAGGATTTCTTTCCTCCATTCAACACATTTAATTCTCAGAAATATTTTAGTCGGCATATTAGAATCCCTTTTAAAAATATGCCAATAAAGAGCTCTTCTAAACTTACAGAAAAAAGGTTTACAGCATTTATTGTCCTTGGCATTTTTCCACTAGATTTAGAACAGATAATCAAACACAGTAATTGACCTGATTCTGGAGTTTTAATTGGATATGCCTCATTATTTTGAAGAGATTAATATCATAGGGACTTTAGGGGATTCCTAGGAAAAACTACATCTTTTCCTCAATTGATGTCAGAACTTAGATACAAACATTCCTTTTCTTAGAATGTCTCTTAATCACAGGAGGCTGAATAAGGCTGACCTACTGGCAAAGAAGAGAGAGGTAGGATGTGAACAGTCACTTGGCCTCTACCGTACCACTCAGGGCCCAGCTGACTATGACGACTGTAATGATACTTTCTGCTATAGGAAAGAAACAAACAACTAAAAACTCCTTTACGCTCATATTTGTAGGATTTCAGGAGGAAGTAGAGATTAAATGCCTGTGTCCAATCAAGCCTCTTTAACCAGTGGTCTCCATTTACTTTCAGATGAACTTGAGAACCAATTTGTTTACGTCACTGACCTATTCACTCCCACCAAGGCCAAACTCTTGGTTTTATCCATCACTTCTACCTTTACTTGCTTACCCATTAAATTTTTAGTTTTATATTTATTATATCATTTTCTTTTCCTTTGACTTGTTTTGCCATGGTTTCATTATATGCTTGAATTGACTGCTTAGTCTCCTTCCTATTTAGTAATAAAAGCGTTTAATACTGAATTTTCTTCAGTGTATGGTTGTGGCCAAATCCTATAGTTATTGATATCTAGAATTCTTATTGTTATTCAATTCTAAAGAGTTTGTAATTTCAATTTTGATTTTGTTACTGACAGGAGTGTTTTAGAAGAACAGTCTTAAGTTTCTAAATGGGATTAAAGGTGTCAATCTTTTTATTTATTGATATCTAACCTTGCTTTGCTGCCTGCCTATCAAGAGAAAGTAGGTCTGTAAAAATTTTCCTAAAATTTGTTTACTTTTTTATATTATGTCACTCCTATTTTAACAATTCTTTATTTATCATCTTAAACTTCATAACTACCTTATGAAAATTATTTAGACTTAACCATCAAGTTTAAGTCACATAGCACAGAATATTTTTTAAAACATTTATATGATTTTCTCTTCTGCTTTTTCACATATATGAGTCTAAGGTGTTCATTCACCATCAAGAGATGTTGGAAAATGAGAATTATTAAGATTCCTTTGTAGAAAAGAAATTTAATAATGAACAAAGAGTTTTCAGTTTCTGACATTTAAATGGCATTTTGCAGTAAGACAATAGGCAAATATGCTTGAAAGTCAATTGAAAACAAAGAAATGCCTAAATTCCTTTGCTTCCACTTAATATGTCAAATGTTAGTCCTGGGCCAGAAAGATGTAAAATTTCTCCCAGAATTCAGAGAAAATCATCTTGTCTGCCATTGGGGTTTAACTAGGATGCTGGACTCAGGAAGGCAGAGGATGATAAACACAGGAAGTAAAGGTGCTTGTCCCTTCTGGTCCTGGCTTTGGACTGTCTTCCTTCTCTGCCCCTTGACAGTGCATGACTGCTTGTTTCTTAAAGCCCTAGCTCAAAATGTCATCTTCTAAATAAGACCATCATTGATCATCCTATTTAAAATTAAAATTTAAAATTATGACTTACCCCCTTCCATCACACCAATCCTCATTCCTTTGTGCAGCTTTATTTTTCTTCACAGTGTTAGCCAGGGACCAAATCTGCAGGTGGCAGATACAGGCCAGGAAGGTGGTTCCTAGGGGCAGAGAAGACGAGGTGGGGGAAGGAATTGCAGGAAAAGGCAGCTAACAACCACAAAGAGCAGGAACTTGTGGTTTTGAGGAATACACACTTGTGGAGTTGCAATTCCGTTATAAGAACACATGTCAATCATGGATATCAATCATCTGGTAACATCCCACACCACCCATAAGCCCTGCCCCCCAGACAAGGCTAATAAAAGGAAACCACATGGGAGTTCTCAACATCTTTCTCCACTTGTGGAGACTGACCCGTTCCTCTCTGGAACTTACTCTCACTTTGTATAGCTCCCTTCTCTTCTGCAATAAAAGTTGTTTGTGTGAAATTGCTTCCTGTCTGTGGTCACTCTGTCGCACCAGCCCTGCTTGTGAATTTTCCAAGCAAGGAGCCAAAGAACCAGGACAATAGTCTACCAAGAGGCTGGACCTAACAATAGCATATACTGCCTGTAATATAATTTCTTATATTTAGTGATTCTCCCTGATGTACTCTTCTTGTACAAGGCTTTTTGTCTATTGTGCACATGGCTGAGGCGTCAGTGCCTAAAACTCTATGTGGCACATAGAAGGTGCTCAATAAATATGGTAAAATGAATGAATTCTATGAAAAAAATGTTATTCAGTATGTATTTCATCACATTTACATTCTTTAAAGTTAGTAGGTTATGTATGATACATGAATTAGGTAACAGATTGGGAATGTTCATTTAGCAACAACCACCCAATTCCACCTGTAGATGGAGGGGAGTTCACACCACCAATACAGAACTTTCGCACACACGTCTTATAAGTTTGTTTGAACATACACTGTCTCCGGGGATCAAGGAATGAACCAGTGCTCCTTGTGGGGTGTGGTGCCTGTCACAGTCCCCTTTCCAATCTCCTCACTCTCTCTCAAGGTGCTTTCCCTTGTCTGGACTGAAACTTACAAGAGTTAGAATTAAATACGGAGAGGCAATTTTAAATTATGTAGTTACATATCATTAATGTGGAGATTAGATTCATCTCTACATTTCAGAATCCAAACCCAAACTGCCTTGCCACATCTAAACTTTAGACTCTCACCAAGACCCTCCTCCCTTTTGTTTCATTTTCATTTACTCCTGAGAAGCAAGAAGGCTGTGAGTGCAACACAATGAAAAAGGGGGCACCTCACAGCCATATTCAAAGGGAGGAGATGGAAAATCCTAGATGCTACACTGATGCCCACAGTCCCTGGTTGTCAGAGACAGGTCAGGTTATATGTGCATGCGCCTTTTTTTCAAAAAGGTATAGACATGGGTAACACAGTTGCAGAAAACTGCCATCAGAAATTATTAAGAGTATACACCATGTAAATCTTTGGCTGCACTAGATAAATGTAACATTTTTTGTATCTATATAGACATCTTTATATGTTTATGCATTTCTAGTACAATTTTTTTTTACTAAAAAGGAGGCATTCACAACATAGCATCTGATAATGATACACTTAACAATGAAATACGAACTTATAAACCCTTTTTCTTAGTAAACAAATTTCCTAAAAAGTTCCATCTATGTAGGCTTGTACGTATATATACATTATTTTGCCTAACAGAATTTTATTGATATTTAACAATAGTTTCTTAGTAAAGGTGGTAAAATAAAACTAGGGTTTAAACTCATTACTACGTGGTTTGCCATTTGAACTGTGTATCTAGTAATTCATAACAAATTACCAATCTACCCTTCAGCTATCTGCTTTCAAGATCTAATGTTACTCATGCATACACAAATGTGCACACTCATGTGCACACCCATATCCACATGCACACATAAACATGTGCAAAAACATTTACACAAAACTGGATTTTAACAATGTGACTGTTCTATAATTGT
Organism: Cheirogaleus medius; assembly: GCA_008086735.1. NCBI lineage: Eukaryota > Metazoa > Chordata > Mammalia > Primates > Cheirogaleidae > Cheirogaleus > Cheirogaleus medius. Next base: position 60,611,462 of record VBSM01001562.1, read on the forward strand.
TTTAGTAAGTCCTTCTTGTGTCAGATTAATTGCAAAAAATAGGAGGGGAAAATGGGATTTTTAAGGACTACAGGAAATTCACAGATTAACTAGTGTATTTCAGGAAGTTTCACTAGCTCAAAGGAGAGGGGAGAGTATTATGATCTGGTTTAGTTTATAAACCAAAGTTTCTAGGCAAAAAGCTCAGTTGATTACAGCATGTCAAAAGACTAATGGGACAGCTTGGGTTTCATTCAATGCAGTGCTATTAACTTTAGGTAAAGTAGGGGGACCTTACCCATTGTCTCATTAAACAAACGTTATTGTCATTAATGGGTCAGAATGAAGTTAGCATTTATTGAGATACCCTGCTAAGAGCTGATACATTGAGAGCATGCCACAAGCTGCTCTTTTGGAAATTGAAGCTCCAGTCTTCTAAGACAGGCTGTAAGAGGGAAAAATCTCCCACAGGAGTGGCAAAGCCATGTGTCATCCAGATCTGCCATTGGATTCACAGTTGAGTCCTATGGAGAAGAAAAATTATATAGAGAAATATATCCACACTCGGGTCCAGGCAGCAATTACTGTGCCAGGGTCATGAGGCCAGCAATAATTAGTGAGAAGTCTCCAAAAGGGAAGACAGATCTTTAGGGGCCAAAGTACAGGCTGGAAGGGGGCCTTCCCTGCTTCACCAACCTTGAGAATTGGAGTTTATTCTTTGCTAAACAGCATATATGTTTTCTTACACACTTAGTTAGACCTTACTTAATCTGTCCCTCTGATGAGGAAGTTAGTTTTATGAATCTCATTTTATTAAGGGGATTCGAGTGGGGGCAGATGAAATCAAACTCTCACTCTTCGCCGATGATATGATA
>VBSM01001562.1:60612415-60669637 GCA_008086735.1 Cheirogaleus medius
GGGAGGGGTGGTAGGGGCAATGTATGTAACCCTAACAATATTTGTACCCTCATTGTATGGTGAAATAAAAGGGAAAAAAAAAGAATGAGAAAAGTTTTAGAAACACTTATTTTGCTTAATTACTGGTTCAAGAAAATATAGATCATCCTATGAAAGTTCATTACTGAGTAATAACCCAAAACTTACATTTGATTAAGGAGTCAGGAGTGGCATGTTCTTAAGGGAGTCCTCATGTCAGATTAAGCGGATGATCATCAAACCAAAGATTCAGACTCACTAGAAACACTGCACCATCTGGGTGACATTAATAGTAGCCAAAAAGCTATAGTTTACACTTATGTTTATGATCTCACAAAGTTGGCAGCACAAACATCTCAATTTTTGTCACCCAGACCTCACTTAATTGCTTCACAACTAATGGTTTATATGGGAAGAAAAACCACAAATTTGTTCAGTAGGCACTTGATTTTTTCTTACAATCACTCTTCTAGTGTTGCTATTTAAACTCTTACAAATGGGATAGAGGCCACCAGGCTTTGAACACTTGGTTTCCAGATTCAGTTTCTCCCAGTGGAAATGCCTCACGAAAACTGTAAGATCACAGATTTCTCCTTGGCTATAAGGACACTATTACTGAAATTCTCCCCTTTCCTCCCTCGCATTAGGTCCCACGAATGATAATTGTTAGCTGTGATTAATACTGTGATCTGTGGCCATCAGCTTGAAATTAACCGGCCAACTTTGTAATTAAACCTCTTCACTTCATCTACATGTTGCCTTTAACCAGCTGAGGCATAATAAGTGCATGTACAATATGTTAAACAGAAATCTCACAACTTGTGTATCATATCAATGTTGCCATCTAATTAGTGAAATTGGGAGTTTATATGCTTTATTGTAACACATATAATCTAAAGAAATGGCTCTCAAACTTAGCTGCCCAAACAAATCACCTCAAACCTATTAAATCATAACCCCCACAAGAGGCATCAGGGTTTTTTCCTTCTTTTTATAGCTTCCCTAGGAAATTCTGGTGTGCAATTAGGTTGGAAAACACCAAAGCACTTGCCGCTTCCCTTTTGGAATTGCTTTTTAGTCTGTAGCACTCTTGTATAACTTTAATGATTATAAACCTTTATTTGAGAATGGCTTGCATTTTTAATTAGCTCAAGTCTGGTGAATATGGACGCCTTACTACAAACTTGGATACTACTAATTTTGGTCAAAAATAGTAAGGATGCTTTTCTTAGGAGTACTGCATAAGGGACTTGTGGGCAAACTTAAGAGGGGAATTTTTAAAATGTGATAAACATAGTATGTATAGCCCTTGTTGCTATTAAGTGTACCCTTCTCATTCAAACATACAAGTTGCAACAGGTTTGTGACAGTCTCACTATTTCAGTTACACACACACACTGGTTGCCTAGTGCTAGAATAGCACTGGAACAAAATGCAGACTTTGTCCTTTTCCCCCACTTGATTTCATGGTCTTTAGCTTAGTTTCCTCAGTCGATTTCAGTCTACAATTCCATTTAATTAATCTAGTGGTTATCTTTTAAACACATAGCATTACATAGAAAAAAAAAAGCTTAATTCTACAGGTATTTATATCTGACATCACTTCTATAAACAAAATAGTCCAACTATACCATAAACACCAATATGCACAACTAATATTATCTATTTTTTTCATGCACAGAATCTATGAAGGTTTCACGGTATCAAGTTCTCCAAAAACACTTTCTAATAAACCAACACAAAAGTTTCACCAAAATATTTGCCAAGAAAATCTACCTTCAGGTCCAAATCCAATTTATAAAAGCTCTGTCCAGTCTGATAAAACCACCTGTTACTGAGGACACACATCAACAAACATTAAAAGCACAGGTTTTGGAATTAGAGACTTGGCCCCAATTCTCGTACCCCATTAACTATTAATGGGATCTCACAAGAGTTTTTATGCCACTAAGCCTGAGTTTTTCATAGTATCTCGCTAGAATCATACAATCTAATTAGTACTGGTAAAGTGTTGATCACAGTGATGATACATCAAGAGGACTTTAAAAGCAGCACTTAATACTACCTGGAAAACCTAGCAGCTGTCTCCAATTTCCACTTTTTACCTAGTTGAAATCAAAGATGAAATACTTTCCATTTATATTAAAAGCCAAAAATATAATCCTAAACCCAAGACTGTCATATCCCCAGCAATGCAGTGCAAAATTTATGAAGTTCATTTAAGACTTTCTTTGAAGACGCTTAAGTGATCATTAAGCACATTCATCTGAGATTTACTGAGTGCCTACACCCACCACATACCAGACATCGTGCTGAGGAATTTATCCAAGAATCACAACTACAGAAAGAATCCTGACTCAGAATTTTAATTTTCCCACACTGCAAGAATTCTTACATGTAAGATATATATATGTTATTTGAACTGTACTGTTATTAAAATACTGAAATTTGACAATTTCATTAACTCACTGAAAAATATAGAAGTTTATTTTGAGCTCTTCAAGCATAATTTTAAAGCCATTTTTGTGTGGTTCACTCAAGGTCAACTTAATACTGAGGATCAAATTACTTAAGTGATACATTTACAGATTTGCGATTTCTAAAATTATTAAATACATGGGGTTTCAAGACATTCTAGTTGTTTGTGTTCTCCTGAGAGCTAGCTTCATGCCATTCTCCGTATCAACCTGTTACGTTCTGTCATTCTTTTGTCTTCTCTTCCTTCTGGCTAAATAATTGATTTGGTATAGGAAAGGCATGCAAAGGAAAACATTTTTGTAAACTTGTAGATTTGAATTTAAATTATCTATCCATGTTACCCACTTATATAAAACTTTCACAAAGATTGTGTGTGGGGAGGAGCGTATTTTCTTTTACATGGACACATTCCAGAATAGCAGCCATAACCTTTTCCTGCACTCCTTCCTACCAAAAGTTATCAGCAAATATAAAGCCAACAAAAATATGCAAAACTCCATATCGTGATGCTTCATGTATTATCTTTACCTTTAGTTTGCCATATTATATAGTCATTTACTTAAGTGAATAAGGTACAAAATAAATGGTACATTTTTTAAGTGGAAAATCAAATCAATTTGCAACACAGAATATAAAAAGGCTTAGGATCCAGAACTTAGGTCCAACTGCTGGCTCTGCCACTTCCTACCAGTAACCTCAGACAACACTGGTTACCTCATAGAGCCAATGACAACTAAACACATACACATAAAGCACTCAGAATAGTTCCTGGCACATGGTAAACACTTAAATCTTATTGTTTAACATTTCACATTTCTGCTTTGGGGACTAGAAATAATTTATAATAATTTTGCTAACCTGAAATGTTTTAATATCCATACTAATAAAATGCAAACTACTTATTGACTATGCACCATATATACAGCAAAATACATGATTTACAATCAATGTGTATGTAACAGCTTTCCTTCCAAGATTGAGCCAATCTAATAGTGTACATCATATAATTTATGAAAAATCAGACTATAAAATTTGAGTCTTACAGTATACAGGCAAAGAGAAAATCCTATATTAGTCAGTTATTCAAAATATTTAAAAACTGTAAACATTATTTTCCAAATCGAGCAACTAAATAATATTTAGAAATCTAAGATGATGCCAGTGTACTAGTCTCTCAGAGGAATTTAGGCATAATCTTAAAAAATCACTGGTTGTCACCTAAGTCATTCCTGTGAACCAACATCCTAGGTGAACAGAACACCAACACTGCTTCACTATGACAAAGACTCTTAATGAGAAGGCTTATCAGCAGCATCTTGGGGGTTTGGCAGTGGCATATGTCTGTGTTTACAATGCTACACACAGGTAACTCTAGCATATCCTTTAGAAAGGAACACATATCCCTTCCCCCAATTCCCTTTTTAAATTCACTGACATAAAGAATCCTTGCAATCACAACCACTTTTTATTTTGTGAGGCTGTGTGTTCCCTAATTGCAATGGATTTTCAATCTTTAAATAACAATTCAAAATAAACACTATCCTGGATTTGAAAATGATAGCAGATAATTACAATTTAACAATTACTGAACAGAGATTACATCATTTTTGCAGTTGGAAAACTATATATCCACCCTCCTTAAAATTCAAGTAAGTCTCCAAAATTTATTCACACCTATAGGACTGAATGGTTAGGATGCATTATTCTTTCAAATTAAAACATTAAAAACTGAGAAAACACCATCAATGACCTCCTGCTGAAAAGAAAGCAATGTCAAATGTATATAGTTGAGATTTATGCTTTAATACTTATGGTGCTATAATACATAAAAATGTTTTGGTGACCTAATTTTGTTCTTCAATGCAGCAGTAGCAGCATTCCCCAACCAGTCAACTCAACTGCAACACAGAAATGTGTTTTAACATATTTATAAGCACTCAGAAGCGTTAAGTATCAAACTTGTCCTCCAAAACTAACAAGCATGTCCCTAAACTCTAGTTCTGCTTTGTACAGCCATACTTGAGATAATGACATAAATTTAACTTTTAGTTTAAACTGATTTTTAAGAGTTTAAATTAGTACTTAAATTTTGCTTTAATGTCTTATTTATGAGATTTCAAATAAAGTTTATTAACTTAACACAATCTAAGCTGTCCTATTTTCCAAAGTGTTATATATCATTTAATTGGGAATTGAGAGCAATAAAAAATTCTCAAACCTGAAATGACATTATCTTCCTATAGATAAACAGTTTACTATTACAGAAAATTCCAATTATGTAAAAATCAGAAGTAAAACCCTTCAAGCTTTCCATGTTACACCTGACTTACTACTGCTCAAGTATGGTGAAAGTGTCCTGAGAGTAATGTTCATGATATTTTTCATTGGCATCTTAACTGCATCAATGTAAAAGTGGAAAATGTAGAGATTAAGAGCATAAGGCTTATAATTCTACAGTACATATGGAGACAAAATTAAATGCAATAAAAGCATATTTGCAAGTCTAAAAGTAAAATTATAACCCAAGACGCATGGGGAAAAATATTTATGTGGAGTTTTTAATCCATATTAGAATTCAGTTGTTGTAACTTGACCATAAACTTAAACAGAAACCATCTTCTGAGACATACATTCTAATAAATGTATCAACAGTACTGATAGTCAACGAAGGGTCAGTTATTTGAACTTAATGTTAACATTTCATTTTTCTATCCAACAGAAATCTATAGTGGTTTGCCCCAATTACATATCTGAAACATTGTCTTATGAAAACAAAATGAAACAAAATTAAATAAAATTGAAGATAAAAATATTCTGGAAGCACAGGATAACTGACAGGAATCTTCAGCACAAAGCACATCTTTGAAAACATGAAATGATGACTCTTTGGAGGACAATAGCTAAATATCCAAGAATCATCAGGTTTGAAATATATTGCTTAATCACTTTCCAAAACACAGTTAGCTGTAGAACTGAAAATTTCGTTAAAACTATCAAGGTAATATTTATTGCATCTTTAGATTGCATTTTGAAACAGAAAATTAATAGTGCACCACAGCTTCACCAAAATATATATTTAATGAGGGGGGCCCTAAGATATTTATAAACAAAGTGTAGAATGTATGTGCTTTTCAAAGGGGCTGAATTAAATATAACCAGCTGCCAACTTTGTGCTCTGACATACTTGAATTAGTGGGTATGTGTATACTAAATTCATTTATTCTTGTCTACAATAAATGAAATAAAAACACCACCCTATACAATCCACTATTAGCAGTGAGTACAACAGCAAAAAATTATTGTACAATTTATACATACTAAAATATTTTCTTTCTCTAGAAATAACTCAGAACAAAACCTAATCAATTGTAAGACTTAATTTGGGAAATCTCAAATTACAACAGGGAAAAACCAAATCAGGGTATGTACTGAGCCCAAAACAAAGGTTCTTGGTCATAAGGCTATAAGATTAGTAAGTGCAAGTGGTAGAATAAAGCATGCTCAAATCGTATGCTTGGGTCTTTGTATATTTACCAAACCTTTAAATTAAACAAGACTAGCTAAAGAAAATGCCTTAAGCAGAGCAAGATAATTGGGAATTCTGCATTTCTTTTGCCATTTTTTTTTTTACCCAACTTACACAATGCGCAAAGTGCTAAGCAACACTACAGAAACACATTTACATCAACACTGAAGACCTGGGGAAATGAAATCCAACAATTTTATTTTAATGAGCTGTATTTTCTAAATTTTTGTTTTATTTTTTCCTGTTTTCATACAGTATTGAAAACAAAACGCGGCACATTCACATTTTCCCGAGGAACTGTAAAGATGATCTCTACAGGGATAAACGTTGTAAAGCCTGAAGCTCAATCAACTGATGTTGAAAACTCTCAAAGGGAGTAAAGGCTTGATCTGAATGGTCTAGAACATGTACTGTAATTTAATAGAAGAGATGGTCGTCTTAATATTTAATGATTTAAAAGAACTTCCCAGTCCATGCGAAGAGTACAGTCCAAGAATAAATCAAATTTCTGAACGCATTTTATGCTACATATGTGTATACTTTGCGATCCTCAGGTGTTCGTGCCAAATATTCTCTCTCAATAAGTCCTTCAATACGTTTCTTAATAACAACTGGACTTGGTAAGAATCGAGCCTTCAATTGCTGAGTTACCTAAAAAAGAAGGTAGAAAGACTAATTCCTAACATTTCCACATAAACACACAAAAATTACAATTCCTACTTTTGAGTAGAACTGATGTGTCATTTTAAGACACAGAGATAAAACTTCAGTAACTAGATTACCAGTTATAGGTACAGAAAATTCAAAAAGGTTTTATTTGAAAATGTATGGTCAGAACAGTTTCTCACGTCAGAATGTGAATGCTAAAGTAGATTAGTTGAACTAGTAGAATACATGGGTATAAATATACACCACCTAATAATTTAACCATGTTGCTGCTATTATCTACTGACTTGTGGGTTATTCACCCAATTCACACAACTTGGGTAGCATAATATGTTTAAAGAGCACAAACTCTGGACCCAGACTGCCTGGATTAAAATCCTAGCTCTACCACTTACTAGCTCTGAGACCTTGGGAAGTTGGTGTGTACATTAAATGACTTAATAGATGTAATGCCTTAGAATAATGCCTACCCATAGTTAAGTACTACTGTTGTCATTCTTTTTTCCAACTGCTGTCAGGGTCCTAACTACTGTGATAACAGTAATAATTAAACATAACAATAAGCAGCAGCCACAGTATGATTGCACTATTTAACAATCATTTTGCATATATTAACTTATTTAATGCTCTCAATCTTGCAAAGTACATTGTCTCATTTTACAAATGAAAAAAATAAGCCAGAGAGGAAAAATTAGATGAACAAGTAGTAAAAAAACAGAACCAGCAGAGAGAGATGCATCTAAACCCTTCTGGTCTCAAAAATCCATGTTCTTTCCACTAATCCACCCTGCCGCTCTTGCAGATGATCCATCCATCCATGAGCCAGCTTTTTTTTTACTCTTGTTTATCAGTTCATTTCCCAAAGCCACAATGGATTGATAACTCTTTGAAATCTGAAACTTCAGCACTTCACTCTGCAACTAAAATCTACCACGCTTCCAGGATTACCAGGCCAATATCGACAAAGTTGCCCTCCACCCACCTTCTGCTATCTCTCATCCTTTGATCCTTTTTTCCCCAGGCTTTTATGGCTTCTTTTAACCTTACCTCCCCTTCCTCACTAGGCCTAGACTGCATTCAAGATCACTTCAGCTGCCCTCAACAGTACCTCCAACACCCTGATTCCTTTGGTCCCATTCCACAAACACCCTTTGATCAAATCTACATTCTGTATCTACTACATCATTACAAAGTTACTACAGAGTTCTTTGCTGAGTGAAGCTATAGTTCTTACAACATTTGTGTAAACCAGGAGTCATCAAACTGTAGTCACAGGCCAAATACAACCTGCTGCCTGGTTTTGTAAAATTTTACTGAAACACAGCCACACTTTTTTGTTTATATATTGTCTATGGTTGCTTTCATGCTGTAACTGGACGATCACGAAAACGTTTGCCAACCTCTGGTATAGACTAATAATGCAAATTTACAGTATTCAAGTTCAGCAAGTTCCTCAGCACCATTCTTTGACAGATACTATTTCAAATTTCTGACAAGCCCTTTAAACTTTTTAATCCAGTCTTGTCCTATAACTTGATATTCTGTTTTACACAGGGGAAAGAGGCCATTTCACCTGAAATTCCTCAAATTCCCACCCCAGATATGTACACTTATGCATGCTCATATCCATCCTTGCTTAGCACACATCCCCAGACTCACCCTGCCCTGGGTTCTCAGGAAGAAGCATATTCAGTAACACTCACGTTAATATATCTACACCCACCTATATTCTCTATCCAATCCTTATCTTTCCTTTTCTAGACTTTGGTATTATCCTCTTATCTCATTTTTTCCTTTTGTTTTTAAATATCCCATCCTTATCCTTAGGATATAAACATGCTCAGTATCTTCCCATCTAGGGGGGGGGAAATCCAGAACCCCTCTTCCCATCTAGAAAAAAATCCAGAACCCCTCAACTCAACACTTAATTCTCTAGTACTGCTCTCTCTGCCCTTTCCCATGACCAATATCTCAAAGAACAAGCCACTCTTGGTGGTTTCCACCTCCACTTACTTCTCAAGGCATTACCATCAGATATCCACTTTTACCAGTCCAGTGAAAATGTGTGAAAGCTAAACAGTCATCTAACAATAGGTTTTAAGTGTTTTTCAACTTGGGCTTTTCATGATTTTTAAAACTACTGACCACATGCTCCTTGTAATTCTCTTCCCTTGTCATGGGACACTGTCATTTTTTTTCTTTTTCCTCTATAGCAGTGTTCTCAAATTTGTGCATCAAAATCACCCGAAGTGCTTGTTAAAACCAGATTGTTGGGTGACTCCATAGTTTCTGATCCAATAGGTCTAGCTGGAGCTTGAGAATCTTATTTCTAACAAGTTCCCAGGTGATGCTGATGCAGCTAGTCCAGGAACTACACTGTGAAAACCAGTGCTCTAAAGGCTTTCTTTAGTGCCTTTATACAATGACCTTTGTTCCTAAAATGGTTGAGGAGAGAGCTGACCCTACAGTTTTCTCTTCTTGGTCTCCATGATATCCTAAGCAATTTAATCCATACCTGTGGTTTTAACTACATTCCCATGCACTGAATTCCCAACTTCTAGCCCTCACTTTTCTTGACTTTTGGCTGGCATAATGCATACTTGCTACTGGATATGCCAAAATATAATAAAGTTAACTTGTACAAAACAATATTAACTGGCATCTAGACCAAAGCAGCAAGTTACCTTTCTTTTTTGGTTAAAGAGACCAACCTCAGCTAGTCACTCAAGGCAGAAATCTAAAGCATTCTCTATTCCTTCCTCTCATTTCTCAGTATCAGTCAATAAATCCTGTCACAATTCTATTTCCCAATTATTTTGATACAGCTTTCTACTCTCTACCAATAGTCTACCCAGGCCCTAGTCATCTCCTACCTGACTATTTTAATGGCCCCAATGGGTCTTCCCCTTCTTAGTTTCCTAATTTGTAAAATGGAAACACTCAATAAATGGTAACAACTATTAATTTTTAGCAAAAAAAGTAGTTTGCTTACACGAAGGCATTAAAAAGCCGTAAAAATTTTTTCTTTATTCTTCATATTCAACATTCTATTATTTTCCCTCCAAATACCTTAGTTCTTAAAGTGTGCACATATTTCAATGTATCACTGTGTTTAATTATCAACTGAGTGCTATGCTTTGAATGAGAAGTATTACATGACTAAGGTTTCCTAATTTTTAAATTGCTTTTAAATTTAGTGGAATACAGTAATTTCTTAAATTTAAATTGTTAGTAATATTATTCTGCTTTTTCCATATTAACCCAGCCTTGAAGGATCCTCACCTCTGCTACTAAAACATTGTGCTGCATCTTCTTTCTAGATTTCATTATCCGCACTATAGCAGCTTCTATCTCATGTTTTCTGTCGTCGTCTACTTTCTGCCTTGTTTCTTTCCTTTCTGGGTCTGATTCACCTTGTTTGGCAGCAACTAAAAGAGAAATAAAGGCATTTATCATAAATGTAATGAAAAAATTTGGCTTATAAACAAAACTAAAATATAACTTAGCATTATCCACAGAGAAAAACCAATTTCAACCTGAGTATATAACATATACTTATTAATTCAAGTACCAGGCAAAAAGTGTCTCAGTCAATGTTAACTTCAATACTAAATTATTCTTTTCAAAAATTAGGAATTCAATTTTATTGAGAAAATAAAATCAATGTCATTTCCATAGAATACAATGTAATTCCTTTCCTGAAAGAAAAATGACAGGTGGATATCTTCAGTAGTAAAACTATCAGTAAACAATTTTCAATGCATATTTTGCCATCATGACTCCAAGTTAAACCTCACCAAAAGTATCTCAGGTGAGTATCTGTTAACTTACTAACTCAAATGTAGCTATAATCTCTAACGCCTTTCACAGTGAGGAAAGCGTATGTATTGCCAAGATTCGGCCAGCTAAATAAATAATTTAAAAATACCACTAGGATGTCAGTCAAAGGAATTCTGTAACAGTGAAGTAATTCATTTGTATCTCTTGCCAAAATCTCCTTGGATTCTATTATCTAACAACTTCTTGTCATATATTTTATTAATTTTTTTTACATCACAAACTTAGTATCACAAATTCATTCATACTATATCCCAATTTTTAGGAGAGTCTTACTCTGTTCTTCCCAATAGTCGTGAAATCAAGTGCTAAGGGATTAAATACATAAGACCACTCTCCTACAACTTTGCTCTAATTGAAATAGCAGAGAAAAAAAAATGATAACTAATTTTTTTATTTGGTCATCAAAAGGAGATAGATATGAAGTTTCTGGAGGTAGAAACTGGAAAATTACAAAGCAGCACATGAGACATTGCTGACTTAGGCATGGACACAGCCACGAGACAGCAGACTGTACAATTCAGAAGATCATTCTGGTGTGTATATTCATTCAGCTGTTTCTAATCAGAATCCCTTGGTTAAGAATACTACATTCAATGTCATTTCCCAAGTATAAAATAATCAATATCTTAGCAAAAAAGATAAAAATATATTAAAATAGCCTACTAAGAATAGTGTTTTTCTTCAAAAAAGTCAATGTCATCAAAAAATACAGACAGAAGTACTGGTTTAAATTATTATAAATAGAACTAAAGAGACATAAAAATTAAATATAGTGTATAAACTTTGACAGAATCCTAGATCCAAATAGTAAGCTATAGAGAAGATTTTTGAGACAACTAAGGACATATAAATCAGTGGTATATATGAAGGTATAGAGTTATTAATTTTCTTGGGTGTGATATAGCATTATAGTGATATGTGAAAATATCTTATTCTAAGGAGACGTATGCTAAAGTATTTAGGGGAGAAATGTTAAGATGTTTGCAAATTAATTTCAAATGCCACAGCAAACATATATACACATATACATATACATACAAACACACACACACATACTAATGGGGGCGGAGAGAAAGAGAAAGTAAGTGTGGCAACATTTTATTGACTGGTAAACATAAATTATGGCTATATTGATGGCCATTACAGTGTCTTTCGCCTTTTCTATGGATTTGAACATACTTAAAAAGCTGACGGGAAAAAAAGACATAATAGTTTAAACGATCCATTTGGTTCATCTGAATTTGGTTACCTAAGTAAGTGTACGCTTTAAATACCCACTGAAAAAAATAAATGGGAAGAATTTGGTGGTGATATGCACTGAATTACTATGGTTTTTTTAAAATGTGAGAGCAGAGGCTCACTCCCAGAGTCTAGCACAGAAGGTGTTGCTGTGCATGTGCCTATATACAATCTATAGGGTTTAAAAAGGTGAGCGGTGGTGAAGACTGTCAACTCTGGAAACTGCTGCAGATTACAATGAATCTAATTCTTTTCAAAAGGCTGTGTTATTTGAGTAATTTATTTAAATTCTTTGTTTGAACTTCTGTTAACTGGCTATACAGTAAAAGTAACATAAATAGGTAAAGGTTTCAGTATTTGATTATGTTACTGAGACTTTTACAATTTATTAAAACTGCCAGGTGTGGTGGCTCAGGCTTGTAATCCTAGCACTCTGGGAGGCCGAGGCAGGAGGATCGCTCAAGGTCAGGAGTTCAAGACCAGCCTGAGGAAGAGCGAGACGTCTCTACTAAAAATAGAAAGAAATTATCTGGACATCTAAAAATAAATAAAAAAATATATATGTATAAAATTAGCTGGGCATGGCGGCGCATGCCTGTAGTCCCAGCTACTCGGGAGGCTGAGGCAGAAGGATTGCTTGAGCCCAGGAATTGGAGGTTGCTGTGAGCTAGGCTGATGCCACGGCACCTCTAGCCCTGGCAACAGAGTGAGACTCTTGTCTCAAAAAAAAAAACTAATATGGTCACAACGTTTACCACCCAAGAGAAAATTTTGACTTAAAATAGGAGCAAGAGCCAAGTTCATCTAAAAACCATCCCCAATTAAGTGCACACTTAACACCAAAATCTAAAAATCCATGAAGAAAAGACTACTTTTTTGGATAACACTAATACCTGATAATATTACTGATAGACATGATAGAATCTGGAATTACAAAGACAGTTACATATTTAAGATAAAAGAAGGTAAAGCTAGGTAATCCAGATATATATCCCCATATATTTCCCTCCATATTTAGAATACAAATGAGCCCTGAAATCCAAAACCTTTATCTGCCCAAATCTATATAGTAATATGTCTTGTTGCACTGGAAGAGAAAGAAATTTTATTTCATAACATTCACTAGTATAGTTTTATTTTTAATATACATTTATGTCACAAAGACATGGGCCAATCTTGGTTCATGACGATTACAATGATAAAGTTTGCAACTACAGGACAAAGGAGTCAAAGCTTTAACACAGATACTAATCTGCTTTACAAAGCATACATATAAAAAAATTTTACGTGTATGTAGTTCTATGTACACATCGATATATTCTGGCAATCAATGGTATATTTAACATTAAAATAATTTTAAAAGACAATATCTTTCATTAATGTATAATATAAATACAATTTTTTAAAAATCAGAGAATTATAGTTATTTTGAAAATGATCTTATTTATCTTAGTTTACAATCTATGTTTTCTTACACAGATATATCAGTTGTAATGGAGTCATTAGTACTGGGAAGCTTATCTAATACTGGTTTTGAAACCAGGTAGCAAACTGCACTGGCTTTAAACATCAGCAAGAGTGCCCCCTTCCCCCTTAAATACACAAAAAACATGCATCTTACATTATGTTAAATATATAATGAATAGGATTTTCATTATCAACTTAAAAGTAAGGCTATACTAAAAACTTCACAACAGTGTCATTTCTATGTTTTTAAATTAGAGATGAGTTTTAGAACTTTGAAACTAAAAAATTATTTCTCAAAACATAAATAGCTACATTTAAAGATCAAACTTTATATGGGTAAACTCCCAATTCTGAAAAATCTGTAAATCAGTTTTAAAAACAGACTTCCACTAATTAACTTATCCAGTTAAAAACAATTTTAAAGTACTAATACGTTCATAAAATTATATTCCAGTTGTTGAAAAACATGGAAAGTACCTTGTTCACACCGTGAATTACTTTTTTTAAATGCTTACTGTACATGGATTCAACCGCATTTTGATACAAACACATATCAATAAAAGCTGCTTATTTTTTACACCTCAGTGTCACATAGCATCAGAAAAGCATTACTTTTTTAAAAGACAGAAATCCAACAGATGAGAATTTCTCTAGAGAAAAAAATATATAATTTTTTAAGAGGAAAAATATAATTCCAGATACCTGTTTGAATCTTGACTCTGTGTAGTTTGGATGTGAACTGATCATTAACTGTAAATATGTGACCATTTTCTATTTCCTTTGACTTGGGTTCTTTTGTAAGAACCCGCTGTGTTGGTTTGCCACAGGCGAGGGACTGTAGGGCTCTAACAAGCTCTCTTTCAGGGATATCTGTCTCTTGTTGAATTTCCTGAAATTTCATGAGATTGACATAATTAGGCTTTTAAGATAAAAGTAGATTAATTAGCAAGTAAATTGACCAAGCAGTAGTCACACAGAGGTAATTCCATTACAGAAATAATTTCCAACAAAGAATTCCCTGAATATTATGACATGTCACTAAAATCTCATTATTTGAACAAACTTGAGGAATAAGTGATTCAAGTTATAAAATATTAAAAAGACATCTCCTTTTCTGTTTCAGAAGACAAAATGCCTAGTCTAAAAATGTCATCCAGCAGAGATTATTAGTAACCTGCTTTAGTATTTAGGCAAAAATAGTGTTAGCCTACATATAACTGCTAATTTTAGAAATATTTTACAATCTTCCATCCAAGTTTATCCACACTACTCTTTTGTTTAGTAATCCTTTCATAGAAAAAAGCAAAGTAAGCCTGACCTTAGGCCTTCCATCAAACAATCAAAATTTACAATCCAAGCTCACCATATACACTGCCTGTATGACCAAATAGGAAAAAAAAAGATTAAATGCCTGGAAATAAACACTAGACAATGAAAATCAATAAGAAACATGTTTTGATTTTTGCTATACATTATGGTATGAATAAAATGCAATGCTGGGGGGAAAAAAGCAGCTGGGAAAAAATGCTCTATATATTTTAGTTCATTTTTGTCTTGTGTCAATGGACGGCAAGACAATTGTTCACTGGTATGATTTAGTACCTATAGGTCTACAGGGATGTATGATTAAGTACAAGTCTCCACACTAGGATTTATTGCTTCGATACCCTGTATAAAGTTGCTTCTTTCTCAAAAGCAGCTCAGAAAGAGTGGGCACAAAGATAGTGATATTTAGATTATCTGAATAACTGGTTTGGAGAGCTATTCTTTCTACAGCACAAAAGTCTCCAAACAACAGTGTCGGTTTTTCTAAAGGATCATCAAACACGTGAGGATTCAGAGAAAAGTGAATTTCAGTGTTTAGATTAAGCATATTCCTTTTCTTTAAATAATCCCTGGTTATGTTTCCCTACTTAAGACATTTCAAACACTATAAATGTTAATCCCAGAAAATTAAATAGGTGCTATTAATTATTTGAATGGAGATGGTAATTATTATACACATGCTAAACGTGACTTATTTATATATTTTACTTATACTGCTTAATTATATTCAAAGTATTAGAAATATCTTCTTAGGTGATATTTTAAACTTATAGATCATTTCTAGAGGGAACTACTACAATTCAATATGTATCTTCTATGCCTTTTCCTATTCATTTATATATATATATACACACACACAAGAATACAAATACACACAGGAATGTACATGAACACATCCTCCTATACGCTAAGATTAGTGTAAACACAAATGAGTTTATTACATATGAATTTTTCTATTAATTTCTTTAGACTTTCCTTGTTAACATAAGGAGATCAGGGAATTCCATAGTATTCTAACAAGATACAGATGGAGATTCAGATTGTATCCAATTTTCTGTTGGTATGTGCATTTCTGTCTCTGAGCACAAAAGCCAGTTTTCTGGAAATGCATTTGCTTCCTCAAAGTTAAATATTTTATGTTTGACAGATACTGACAAATTACCTTTCAAATTGCTTAACAATTTAACCCCACAACAACAGCGTATGAGTATCTACTCCCCTACACCCTCAACACCAGATTTTCTTTTTCTTTTGCCTGTTGGGCTAAAAGTAATGTCTCATTATTTTCATTTGTACTTTCCATGACCACTAGGGGAAAAAAACTCTATCTTTTTATATTTACAAGCTATTTGTAATTATTCTTTTGTGTTTTGTGCATTCATATTCCTTGCATGTTTTTCTGCTCAAGTGTTTTCATACTGATTTATTGGTGCTCTTCATATATTATGGTTTTTAATTTCGTTACATGTTATAAATAATTTATTCCAGTCTCTTTATCTTCTAATTTAAGATATTTCACCATATAGATGTTTTATTACTTTTTGTGTGGTTAAATCTGTCAGTCTGTTTCCTTGTGGTTTTTGTAATAGATTTTTAAAAAGACCTTTCTCAAATTAAGATTATCAAAATAGTCTATATTTTCTTCTATTATTTTTAGAGATTTGTGCTTCTATTTAGATTTTATCTATCTGGAATTTAATTTTGTATCCGATGTGACACATAGAATTAAGGTACTGATATTACCTCCTCCCACTCACACAAATAAAAAAACAATTATTTTAATCAGGTTAATTAGAAATGACAAATTTATCATATCTCCAACACCTACGAATATATCAATTTGCTTCTGGACTCTTTATTTTGTTCAAATAAGCTATGTGTCTATGCATTTTAAAAATAACTTTATGGTATATTTTGGTATTAGGATAAATTTCTTCCCTTCTTACTTGGGTCCCCTGAAGACTCCTCCCTTCCCCAAAATAAATTTTGCCTATTCTTGTGCATTTCCTTGTCCAGATGAATTCTGGGATCAGCTTTGTCAAGTATTACAAAAAAATCTTTTGGGGGATTTTGATTCAGATTTCAATGAATTTATAGGTGACTTTAAAAAATGACACCCTTGTAACATGTAATCCCCCCATTTGGGTACATTTTTCCTTTCATATTCTTTCACTTTTATTATCTTCTTTGTATTAGTCATCTGTCTACATTTCTTGTTAGAATGATTCCTAGGTTATGATTTTTAATTGATTAATTACATTTATACATATTTATGAGGTACATGTGAAATTCTGTTACATGCATAGAATGTAACAAAGATCAAGTCAGGTATTTAAGGTATCCACCACCTCGAGTATTTATCATTTCTATATCTTGGTAAGATTTCAAGTCCTCTTTTCTAGCTATTTTGAAATATATGATATATTGTTAACTACAGTCACCCAACTCTTCTATTGAAGATTAGAACTTATTCCTTCTATTACTTTAATGTTTGTACCCACTAACCATCTTCTCCCTGCCCCCCCTCCCAATCTCTGGTATCTAATATTTCACTCTTCTACCTTCATGTGCTCAACCTTTTTTAGCTCCCACATTTGAGTGAGAACATGTGATATTTGTCTTTCTGTGCCTAGCTTATTTCACTTTACCACCACCAGTTCCATCCACGTTCCTGCAAATGACATGATTTCGTTCTTTTTTATGGTGGTTCTTGATAAAACATACTTTTCTTCATTTCATTTACTGATTAATGCTGATTTATAGAAAAGGTGACAGAGTTTTCTCAGAGAATGGTTTCTCATTACCACTACTGCCAAGTTTACAAACAAACTGTCTACAAAATTAAAAAATTTTTTTTCATTTCCTTCCTGATATTTACAAATTTACTTCCTTTTTCTTTTCTTAGTTTACTAGTTAGGACCTGCAGAGAAAGGCAGAATACCAGTAGTAAAGATAGGTATCCTTAACCTGTTCCTAACTTTAATAAGGTGTCTAGTATTTCATTCTATTCTTAGATAGCTAAGAGTCCCCCACTCTAGAAACAAGGAATGGGGATTGACTTTCAACAAACACATTTTGTACATCTGTAGAGATAATCAATTGGTTTTCTCTTTAAAATGATGTCTGGCAATTCAGCAACTGCTTAACCTTACAATTACTACAATACTTTAAAAACTATCCTTTCAACAAATTTCCTTATATTGGCCATTCTTTGTATTACAGGGATAAATCCTATTTGGAAATAGTGCATTATTCTTTCAATATACTGCTGAATATAACTTACTAATATTTTATTTAAGCTTTTATGTTGAATAACCTATAGCTTTCTTTTTTGTCTTCCTCGTTCAGTTTTAGTAATGAAGTTTTGCCAGTCTCAGATATTTCCCAAGAGTAGTATGTACATTTTGATTTCTGAGTTCAAAGTTCTCTATATAGCCTTCAATTGTAACTTACTAATTGTGTTATTCAAATCTTTAACAATCACTTTTTTAATTTATAAGGGACTTCTATGACTGGAAAGGACTTGCTAAATTGTGTTATTCAAACCTCCAACAACCAACTTTTTAATTTGTAAGGGACTCGTTACCTTTTCTATAAATCAGCATTTATCAGTAAATGACAGGAAGAAAAGGATATTTTACCAAGAACCATCTATTTCTCCTTGTACTTCCATTCTCCTTTCTGTATTGTGAGGTTATGCCACAAATAATTGTTATAAATTCTTGATTAAATATCAAATATCACTGTTTAATGCTTTTCTATTTGAATTCTACTGTCTCAGATTAATACTGCTATTGTCTATAATTAGTTTTTATAATTGAGTCTCATTTTCAGAAAATTTTAGTACAACAAAGAACATTAAGAAAATTATGTATTAATAATTATTATCCATACCTCTTTCAAACACCAACTGCTAAGTTAACGAAAATCCAAGGCACAGACTACCACTGTACATATTTCCTATGTTTAGCTGTTCTAAATCACAGTAAACTTATCTTTAGTCATTCAAACAATACATAAAAGGAAGAAAAGGCCTTAGCAGCCCAACTGGTATGTATTAAATTTAACCACTTCAGTACCAGCGTCGACTAAAGTCATCAGCCACAGATGAACACACAGCCCAGTGTGGTACCGAAGTGGTTAACACCACAAATTAATGCCAACTGTTGTAGCCAGCTTCTAATATAGTTTGCAATGATCCCAGTATACTTTAACCACATGTAGTCCTCTCACTCTATCAGGGCTTATCTAGGTGAACAAGAAAATGAGGAAGTAACAGTATGTGACTTCCAAGGCTAGGTCATAAAGATACCACAAGTTCTGCCTGGTTCTCTCAGATAGCTCGCTCTGGAAAAAGCTAGCCATCAGGATTCGAGGACAATCAAACAGCTATGTGGGAAGATCCACGTGGAAAGAAACTAAGTCCTGTTACCAACACCCAAAACAAACTTGTCAGCCATCTGAGCCACCTTGGCAGTGTATTCTCCAGCCCCAGTCAAACCGTTAGATGACTAAAGCCCAAGTCAATACCTCAATGCAACCTCATAAAAGACCCCAAGCCAGAGCCACCCAAGAGTCCCTTCTGAAGCCCTAACACATAGAAACCATGAGAGATAATAAAACTGTTTCGTGATTGTTGTAAATCACTAAGTTTTGAGGTTTGTTATGGGGCATTAAATAACTAATACACCATCTTACTGAACTCATAAAGAATATTCAAAGATAAAAAGATCACCTTTCTTAAAATTATTATAGTTAAATACTTTGAACTATGTCTAATAATTTGTGAAGATGATTTTGGTATAAGAGCTGGCTAATAAAACTTTAGCAGCAGACTGTAGAGAAACATAAGTATGAATAAAGATAAACTTTTTGTGTCTTCTCACAATGCCCAGAATTTGAGGTGTGAGCAGCCCAAAAGCTTTGGAGACACATAACATGGCATTCTATATATACTATGCTCAGGCTTGTGATGTGTGTTTAGCTAAAGTTTTTAAAATTAGAGAAGTTTCATACTTTTTCTTTTCCAAAACTGGTTGGGAAAAAGAAAAGTAAGCTTGAACTACTAAAACTTCCAATTTCAATAACAGCTTTGTATTTTTACTTATCCCAATTTTTGTACGAGTTCTTTATATTAATAAATTAGGACTCTGAAAATCAACTCTAGCACATTTTCAACTAGCTTATAATGCTTAAAATATATTATCCATGAGATCTACAGATTAAAAATACTCATAAAAACCAGTTGTTAGGGATAATTTAATTTCAGCTCTGCTTTAAAAGTCTTATAATGCTTGAATAAGGTACTCAATGCTTGCTTAATCAATATTCATAAGACTCAATCACATATATTAATAACTTGTGCTTGAAAATCAAAGTTATTCTCTAGGTAAAACCCACTTGGAAATATATGAGAAAAAAACTCTCAACTTAGCCACCAAACACCTAGATTTCAAACATTTTCTTTAAGGACAGCACATAGAAATGGTAATCTCTTAATTATATTCACCACATAAATGTGAGCATGTAAATGAGTATTAAAATAGCCCTACACAATTCTCAAAAAAATTTGAAATCATATCAAGTATTTTCTCTGACCATAATGGATTAAAACTAGAAATCAAAAACCAAAAGGAAGACTGGGAAATATACAAAAAGATGGAAATTAAAGAATATGCTCTTTGATGACCAGTGCATCCAATGAAGAGATTAAGAAGGAAATTTAAAAATTTCTTGAAACAAATGAAAATGAAAACGCAACATATCAAAACCTATGGGATACAGCAAAAGCAGTATTAAGAGGAAAGTTCATAGTAATAAAGTGCCTACATCAAAAAAGTAGAAAAACTTCAAATAAACAACCTATTTATTGATCCATCTCAAAGAACTAGCAAAATAAGAGCAAACCAAATTCAAAATAAGTAGAAGGAATAAAGACCAGAACATAAATAAATGAAATTGAAACAAACAAACTAAAAAACAATACAAAAGACCAATGAAACAAAAAAAATTGTTTTTTGAAAAGATAAACAAAATAGACACATCTTTGGCTAGACTAAGAGAAAAAGAGAGAAGACCCAAATAGATAAAATCAGAAAAAGGAGATATTACAATTGATGCTGCAGAAATCCAAAGGATCATTAGAGACTACTATGAGCAACTGTATGCCAATAAATTGGAAAACCTGGAAGAAGTGGATAAATTCCTAGACATATATAACCCATGAAAACTGAACCAGGAAGAAATAAAAAATTGAATAAATAAACAAGTAATGAGATAAAAGCAATAATTAAAAGTCTTCCATCAAAGAAAAGCCCAGTGCCTGATGGCTTCACTGCTGAGTTCTATCAAGCATTCAAAGAAGACCTAATACCAATACTACTTAAATTATTCCAAAAAACTGATAAGGAGGAGATACTCCCAAACTCATTCTGTGAGGCCTGTATCACCCCGATACCAAAACCAGATGAAGATACAACAAAAAAAGAAAACTACAGACCAATATCTCTGATGAACATAGATGCAAAAATCCTCAACTAGATATCAGCAAACTAAATTCAACAACACATTAAAAAGATTATTCATCATGATTAAGTGGGATTCACATCAAGAATGCAAGAATGGTTCAATTAATGTGATACATCATATCAAAAGAATGAAGAACAAAAATCATATGATCACTTCAATTGATGCTGAAAAGTATTAACCACTTCGGTACTGCGCTCACTGGCTGCGAAACCTTGCCCACAGCCGGCCCTCACAGTCCGCCCGATAGTTTGTGCTGTGCATTGACAACGAATCCATTTTGCTCTTGTGTGATTAGGAAAGCTTTAAAGCACTGAAAGCTTATTTTACTTTACAGGCAGCTTATACTTGTCATGTAAATCAGAATAGGTAACATATAAAATATACGTTTTCATTACGTTATTTTTAAATGTTCACAATTTTATTTTGATAAATGAAAAATTAGAAAAGTCATATCACGGCCGTCGGCTAAAGTCGACGCTGGGCTGTGTGCATTCATCTGTGGCTGTCGACTATAGTCGACGCTGGTACCGAAGTGGTTAAATAAAATTCAACATCCCTTCATGATAAAAATTCTCAAAATAACTGGGTATAGAAGGAACTACCTAAACATGATAAAAGCCATATATGACAGACCCAAAGCCAATATCATATACAGAATGGGGAAAAACTGAAAACCTTTCCTCGAAGATCTGGAACAAGACAAAGATGCCCACTTTCACCACTGTTATTCAGTACAGTCCTAGAAGTTCTAGCTAAAGCATTCAGATAAGAGAAAGAAATGAAGGGCATCCAAATTGAAAATGAAGAAGTCAAACTATCCTTGTTTGCAGATGATGATCTTACATCTAAAGAAACCTAAAGACGCCACCCACAAACTATGAGAACTAATAAACAAATTCAGTAAAGTTGCATGATACAAAAATCAACATACAAAGCTCAGTAGTATTTCTATATGTCAACAGTAAACAATCTGAAAAAGAAACCAAGAAAGTAATCTCATTTAAAATAGCTACAGATAAAATAAAATACCTAGGAATAAACATAACCAAAGAAGTGAAAGATCTCTAAATTGAAAACTACAAAACACGGATGAAAGATGCTGAAGACACAAAAAATGGATAAATGGCTCACGACTGGAAGACTCAATATTGTTAAAATGTCCATACTACCCAAAGCAATCTACAGTTTCAATGCAATCCCCATCAAAATACCAATGACATTTCTTCACAAAAATAGAAAAAACAATCCTAAAATTCATATGGAACCACAACAGACCCAGAATAGCCAAAGCCATCTTGAGCACAAAGAACAAAACTGGAGGAATCACATTACTTGACTTCAAATTATACTACAGAGCTGTAGTAACAAAAACAGCATGGTACTGGCATAAAAACCAACACAGACCAATGGAACAGAGTAGAGAACCCAGAAATAAATCCACATACCTATTGTGAACTTATTTTCAATGAAGGTGCCAAGAACATACAATGGGGAAAGGACAGTCTCTTCAATAAATGGTGCTGGGAAATCTGGATATCCATATGCAGAAGAATGAAACTAGACTCTTATTCTCTCACCATACACAAAAATCAAATTAAAATGGATTAAAGACTTAAATCTGAGACCGGAAACTATGAAACTACTAAAAGAAAACACTGGGAAAACTCTCCAGGACACTGGTCTGGACAAGGACTTTCTCCCAAAGCACAGGCAACCAAAGCAAACTTGGACAAATGGGATCACATCAAGCTAAAAAGCTTCTGCATAGCAAAGGAAACAATCAACAAAGGGAAGAGCCAACCCAAAGAATGGGAGAAAGTATGTGCTAACTATCCTTCTGACAAGAGATTAATAACTAGAATATATAAGCTCCAACAACTCGACAAGAAAAAAATCAAAGAATTTAATTAAAAAACAGGCAAAGGATCTGAACAGGCATTTCTCAAAAGAAGACACAAAGATGGCCAACAGGTGTATGAAAAATTATTCAACATCATTAGTCATCAGAAAAATGCAAATCAAAACTACAATGAAACACCATCTCACCCTAGTTAAAATGGCTTTTATCAAAAAGACAGACAATAACAAATGCTGGCAAGGATGCACAGAAAGAGGAAACCTCATACACCGTTGCCTGGAATGTAAATTAGTAAAAACACTATGGAAAACGGCATGGAAGTTCCTCAAAAACCTGAAAATAGGAACTACCATATGACCCAGCAATCCCACTACTGGGTATATATCCAAAGGAGGGAAATGTAGTATAACAAAAAGATATCCACACTCTCATATTTACTGCAGCACTATTCACAATTGCCAGGATATAGAATCAACCTTCATGTCCATCAATAGATGAATAGATACAGAAACTGTAGTACATACATACAATGGAATATTATATAGCCACAAAAAGAAGGAAATCCTGTCATTTGCAACATGGATGGAACTGGGGAACATTATAGAAAGAGAAATAAGCCAAGCACAGAAAGACAAATCTCACATGTGTGAGCTAAATATTAAAAACAATTAATCTCATGAAGACAGAGACATAGAATGACAGTTACCAGAGGGTGTGAAGTATAGCAGGGAGCGGGGAATAAAAAGTGGGGATGGCTAATGGGTTCAAAAATATACTTAGTTAGATAGAATGAACAATATTTGATAGCACAACAAAGCGACAATAATCAACAATAAGTTAGGGTATACATTAAAGAAATTAAAATAGTGGAATTGAAATGTTTCCAACACAAAGAAATGTTGAATGCCTCAGGTGGGGGATACCCCAATTACCCAGATTTGATAAATTCACATTGTATGTCTGTATCAAAACATCATATGTACTCTATAAAAGATATATAACTATTATGTACCCATAATAATTAAAAATAAAATGTTTTTAAAAATAGGACTAGAATTTAATCTTCTTTTTCTTAATTTCAAACTTGTACTTTTTTTATTCCTATGTTCACCTACATGTGAAAACTGTCTATAAATATGGTGGTAATTTTGAAGGCTTTCAAAATGTTTATTCTTAATTTTAATCATAGTACGAATCACATGATCTTCATTTCAACCCTAAGACATCGTTTAAAGATATAGGAAAAGACTAAACAAATTTAATGTTATCAAATCACAAATTAATGGGGAGAAAGGGCAAAGGAAAAAGGAAATAAAAAGCATATTATAATTAATGAGTTACTCTAAGGGAAAAAAAGATGGTACAAAAAGAAATTTGACTATGCTATAAAGATAGTGTAAAACTGGCATAAGGACAGACACAGAAACAAGAAATAGATCAGACAGTATAAAAATAGACCCACCAATATATGGTCAATTGATTTCTTTTTAATAAAAAAGCCAAGAGAATTCAATGGGAAACAAATAGTGCTTTCAACAAATGATACTGGAACAAGCAACTGTGTGTGAGAGGAAAAAAAATCTTAATCTTTACCTTATAAAAAAATGAACTTAAAATTGATCAGAGACCTAAACATAAAACATTAAAATTATAAACCACTTAAAACAGGAGAAAATCTTTGCAATTTTGGGGTAGGCAATGATTTCCTAGGACATCACAAGCACAAACTATAAAAGGCAAAAAATGACTAAATTGGACTTTGTCAGTATTCTGTTCTTCAAAAGACACCATTAAGAAAATAAAAAGGCAACTGGGTTGGTGGTTCATGCCTGTAATCCTAGCACTTTGGGAGGCTGAGCCTGGAGGATCTCTTCAGGATAGGAGTTCAAGACCAGGCTGGGCAACATAGTGAGATCCTGTCTCTACAAAAAAATGTTTTTTTAAAGTAGCTGGGCATGGTGGCATGCACCTGTAGTCTCAGCTACTTCCAGGGAGGCTGGGGCAGGAATGCTTGAGCCCAGGAGTTCAAGGCTGCAGTGAGCTGTAATTGCACCACTGCACTCCAGCCTGGGTGACAGAGCAAAACCCATCTCTACAAACCAACCAACCAACCAAAACCAAAAAATAAATAAATAAATAAAAAGAAAGAAAAGAAAAAGAAAATGAAAAGGCAAGCAACAGATTGAAAAAATATTCAGAGAACATATATCTGACAAAAGACTTGTACCCAGATTTATAAAGAGCTATTATAATTTAAAGAAAATAACTCAATAAAGAAATGGACAGACACTTCACCAAACAAGAGAAACCAATGGCATACAAACACAGAAAAAGATGCTCAACATCATCAGTCATCAAGGAAAGGAAAATTAAAGCCAGAATGAGATACAATTACATATCAACTAAAATGGCTAAAATTATAAAGACTGCAGAAGATGTGGAGCAACTGGACCTCTCTTGCACTGCTTGTGGGAATGTAAAATGGTACAGTTGTTTTCATAGTTTGGCAGTTTCTTAAAAAGTTAAATATATAACTCTATTCCTAACAGCCCAAATCTGGGCACAACCTAAATGCTCATCAACAGATAAACTGATAAAGAAAATGCAGCACATCTGTATTTAAAAAAAAAAATTCACTCAGTAGTAAAAGGAATGAAATACTGACACTATACATGTAACAAAACAGATGCATCTAAAAAGTACTATGCTACTGAAAGAAGCTGAACACCAACACCACATTTTATATGATTCCATTTAAATAAAATTCTAGAAAAGGCAAAACTAATCTATAGTGATATGAAGCAGATCCCTATTGCCTGGGGTTGGAGGGTGGCAGGAGAAAACTGCAAAGCAGTACAAAGAAATCTTGGAGGCCGGGTGCGGTGGCGCACGCTTGTAATCCTAGCACGCTGGGAGGCTGAGGCGGGAGGATTGCTCAAGGTCAGAAGTTCAAACTCAGCCTGAGCAAGAATGAGACCCCATCTCTACTGAAAATAGAACGAAATTAATTGGCCAACTAAAAATATAGAGAAAAAATTAGCCAGGCATGGTGGCACATGCCTGTAATCCCAGCTACTGGGGAGGCTGAGGCAGGAGGATTGCTTGAGCCCAGGAGTTTGAGGTTGCTGTGAGCTAGGCTGATGCCATGGCACTCTAGCCTGGTCAACAGAGTGAAAGAAAGAAAGAAAGAGAGGAAAGAAAGAGAGGAAAGAAAGAGAGAGAGAGAGAGAGAGAGAGAGAGAGAGAGAAGGGAGGGAGGGAAAAATAAATAAATCTTGGAGATAATATTCTGTATTTCTGGGTAATACTCTTGATGGTGATGGTAGTTACACAAGTGTATAAGTTTAACATTCATCAAATTGTACACTTTTACATGGAGTATGTTTTATTACATGAAAATTATACTTTGAAAAAGCATAATTTTTAAAGTCAATTAAAAAAACCAAAATGAAACATAATAAATGTATGATGTTCATACAGTTCCATGGCCCATTTTATGCAATTTTCTTTAAAAGTATTCAAATAAGATAGATTTAAATAACAAGTGAGAGTTAGATTGGTTAAAATGTACACAACCGTAATCCATACCTCAAATGTGTATTTTTCTCTATTATTAAAGAGCATTAATATGGTCATCTGGAAAGTGGAGACTTGCAATATGTGCTTCCGTGTATTAGAGCCGGTTACTTGTGCACCTCCAACACCAACTTCAGATCCATCTTCCTATTTTTAAAAAAAAAATATAAGTAAGATATAATTATCTCCTGGTAACTTTAACAGTATGTTTCAGAAATAGATCCTATAATATCCACCTCCCTCTCAACAAAACTACATAACTTATTCCCATATATAAAGGAAATCTATTTAAAAATGTGTGTGTGTATATATATTTACACACACATACACACACACAAAGTACTTAGACTGTCTCTTTCTTTCCCCACTACGGAAATTTTAGTGTATCTGAGCAAGTTATTAATCAACAATTTCTTATATTTAAAAGCTAAAATTATTTTAACAGTACACTATGGGATGATAATAATAATGGACTTATGAAACAACCCTACTACTACACTAGCACCAAAAGTAATGGGGTTATTAGATTTCTTTCTATGTGACCCAATCACAGTAAAAGATTAGAAAATAGCATAGCACAGGGGAGGAAACTGCCATTCTCAAAGCTCATTCCTGCTCTATGATTTAAGAGGTACAAAGCAGAGCTTGCAGTAATTAACGCTTGCATTATGTTTTAAAAATCTACAGTTCTACTTCATAAAACTTCAAAAGATAACATGATTACTTTTACTCCTTTAAAACAAAAATAAGCAATAATTTAAAAAGCTGAGTTCTTTAGTTTCCTTATCTTTCCCACTTATATAAATATATGTTAATATCAAATATTATTCAACTAAATTAATTGTAAAGGACTACTTCCATTTCAATTAAATATAAAAATTAAAATATTTATAGGCATTTTCATCAATACTAAAAAAAATTTTGGTGTTACGGCGACTCATCATATAAAACTAGGTAAGATCCTAATTAAAATCTAAAATAAAACTATTACTTGCTGCCTAGATGACAACTTAGGTATCTTTGACTTTTTTCTAGAAGACATTATATTTTTATTTTAAGGCAAATAATCCTGATTTGAGTCATATCAAATAATGAAAATTATTACTCTAAATCTCATAATTCTAGACATAAAACAAGCAAATTACTTTTTAAAAAATGAAGGCAAATCACTAGTACATTATTTTTTAAATACCTTCAGTAACATTTTTACATGTTCTAAATCTCAAGTGTTAATTTTTCCAATATTGATTTATTGGAAATACGAATTACAGGAGACCAAGAATTTTCAAAAGAGACTCACGGCTTCGTACAACCTCAAATCAACTTAGATTTTACTATTTTAGGCAATGCTGTCTTAAATCTAATCTTACAAATACAATGTGCAGTTATCCTAATATTATTTCTTAAAGAAAGCTATTGGCATTTCAAATAAAGTTAGCAACTGAGGGAACAGAAGTAATAAATCAAAGTCAAGACTTTAACCTTTTAATTATTTGAGGCAGGTAGCAAATAAGAGAAATAATTTACCCAGGTCAACATACAATGCAAATCAATTCTACAGACTAATTTTAAGTTACTTAATATGTTCAAACCATCAATATTTACCTTTTTAACTGGTCCATAAAAGGTGGCATTGAGATCTGCAGAACCCATATGATGCTGGAGTGTGAGCTGTCGACCACTGTGTTTGGCTAAGTAGAACCTTCAGCAAATTAAACCAGGTTTTAGAGAACCAAATAATCTACATATTTGAAATTATAAATTACAAGCTAACAATCCTCAACAAACAAATATGTAAGGGAAACTTTAAAAGCTACAAGAAACCTTAGGAATTAAGTTCAGTTCCAATGTTTTACAGAAGAGGAAACAGGAGAGTGAGAGAGAGGGAGTGCACCACTACAAACAACTCATCTGGATGGTAAATGATAAAGGCAACACACTAAATTATTTCTACTGTATACTTTGCCTCAGCCTGCTGCTGCTCAGCCCCTGCCATTCATAAGACCACCTTTCTCCATATTAACCCCACAATCAATTGGTCCTAAGACAGTGGCAGATGTCAACAGTACAAAATACATTCCTAACCATGCACTAATGCTAAAGAAAGGGCATTAATATTCTTCTTTAACAAGTTTTATTCAATTCATTCTTACATATTAAAAAGATAAAGAATAAATTCTCCCTTTTTTGTTGTTCAAAACTTGTACTTAATTTTTCTTAAATAATTATACTTTTTAAAAAAAGTCTGAGCCACCTTGTGGTTCTTAGCCCCAATATAATAATCATCCCCTCACTCTTAGAATTCCTTTTCCTTTGTCACTTTGCCTTTCTATGGTTTATATAAAATAGGGAACTTGGAAAATCAACATTTCCTGTGAACTCAGGAGACTATATGAGTAATGCCCAAACAAGCAGGATTAGGTAGGTAAAGCCAGCTGGATAGCAGGTATATCATGATCTACTGGACCAAGGTATTATTTGCATGCAAGTCTAAAAAGTCATACTTAATCACTTAGAATAAGGATCATATAGGCTAACCAAGGTGAGGTAGGACTGTCCACAGGATAATGTGAATTATAGTGAGGAAGGCAGTATATAATATTCATACATTAAACACCTAGGTAAGTAACTGCTTTCCTGAAAATGGTCTATGTTCTGAAAGACAAAGATCTAAGTTTATAAAAACTTTTTTTTTGACTTATGAAGATTCAAGTTACTAATATACTAGTTGTTCTGGTTTAAAATGAAAGCAACTGGCTATGATAATGTAGAGAAGACAGCTGAAGTGCACCAGAATATTTAAGACTATTTTACATTCCATTCTGAGTTACTTCACCTTATAAAAATACATGTCATTATACTAAACACTCAACAAAGATCCAGGATATGGTATATTTAAAAAATACATTTATCTTGGATCAGCACAAAAAATATCTTTAGTTTCTGTACAACCTGTGTCAAGTATAGGCAAGTTAAAATTATTTCTGATAAAAACCATAAACTCCACATACATCATTAAAGATTTATCCACATAACTTTCAAATACATTATGACATCAAGGTCAAGCAATTCACTTGGAAGACATTGTAAAGAACACCACTGAATTTTTTGTAGTAGGACATTTATTTGATGTCAACTTTCATACTATGGAAATATTTTATATTTCATAAAAAGGAGGCACTGATATTTAGAAACTTAAGAGAATTACTAGAACCATTAAGACTGAGGTGAAAAATTTGTACAGCCTTCCACAATTTCAAAGAGGTAGTGATAGATACTTGTCCTCCTGGCGATATCAAATGCAGTTTCTTCCAAGTTGTTTTTCAGACCTGGTTTGATGTAACGGTTCACCAGGATGAGTTCTAGGTTATCTTTGCTGTCTCTGTTCCCAGCAGCAAGATGCAAGGGGGTCAAGAGGCCTTTTGTTTGGGCACTGACATCTGCATCATGCTGAAGAAAGAAAGAAGCCACTCTGGTATCATTCCATGTACAAGCACTGTGCAGGGGTGTCCAGCCATCCACTGTCACTGCATGAACATCTGCCCCTTGTGTAATCAGCTCATGGACCATATCTAAGTGTCCACTGAAGGCTGCTCGATGAAGAGGGATATACTCATCTTCATCCCTAGCATTCACATGAGTGGCCTTTCCAGAAAGTAGTCTCCACAATGCAGTAAGCCAATTTTTTTTTTTTTCCAGCAGAACAAAGAAACCATTTGCTTGGATCTTTTTCCATTTTTTTTCTTGCAATTGATACCATTATTCATTTTTTTTCATCTTCATCAGAATTGCCTACCCAGAGACTCTGAGTACTAGAATAAGGTGTCCATGTGTTTCTAACAACTGAAGTTGGCTAAAGTGCTCAGTAAAGTCCACGGAATTCTCTGGGTCTGATTTTCCATCATAATTTCTTTCTTTTATCCATTTTCACTACTAGTCTAAATAAAAAGCATTTCAAATGGCAGGGTATAAATAATCTTTCCAGAGATAAATTAGTCTGTTTTATTTTATTCATCAAAATCTTATGGAGGGGAAAATCGCTGCATACCAGGATAAATTCTCCTTTTGAACATCAGGTTAAAAAAAATGGAGTATATTCACCCTCAATTAGGGACATTACTAATGATCAAATTTATTTCAATTTTCAATAATTATTTGTACTTAGAAATACAAAGTCTGATTTAGGTTTACCTTCTGAATATCTCAAAAGCATGTCTTGGTGCTGGTGGGATGTTGCACTTTGGTGTGGCTGACTGAGTAGGCCAATATCCTGTCGTGAGCACCCGGACTGTGAGATCAACACCACCTAAGGACACCTATGTAAAACAGAAAGAGGTATTTCCCCCTGAAGTTAACTAGGATTTGTTATCTGTTCTGTCTAGACACTGTGTTAGATTTATTAAAGTAGTTAGCTCCTTGTCCAACATCTAATAAGTAAAACATTTTCTTAAAGGTTAGACCCATTCAGTGTTTCCCAAATTTTAATTATTCTGGCAAATAGTTTTAACTATTGCTTAAGATATTAACTTAAAAATACAGACTAAAGGATAGTTCTTAGCATATGAACCAAGTTTACTGATATCATTCAGAACTGTGAAGTTTTAGCCTTTAAACTTTTTTAGATAAAATGTCAAGGGGTCATATTAGCATCATTTTAAAGAAAATTCTAGGATCTTTATCTTTCAGTTTTAAAACATTTTTAACATCTTAACACAAAAAAATTTCTAATATCTCACCCTACATATCAAAATTTCATGATCATGGCATTCTAACAACCTCTACAGAGAACACTGAAGATCCTGTTTATATAGCAAGTGCTCTACAAATATTTGTACAATGAATGACTACTACTATGCCAGCATCACTGTCACAATTAGGTATTTTCCTTTAAACAAGGTAAATTTTTAGGAAAACAGCAAAACATCAACAGGAACTCTTAAGAATAAATATTATCTTTACTATTGATATTCACAACTTGTTATAAATAATTCCTTTTTTATCTGACTTCAATGATTTAGTAATACAGATTTTTTAAGTGGTGGGAATGAGTTTATAAATATCAAGACTCCATTCCATACTCAGATTTCTTCACAAGTATCCACTAAATGATTACTCCACTGTAAAGAAATGGAAACTAGAAATCTTAGATGATGCAGAGACAAGAGGATCACAGCAGAGACTCATAGATAATGCACTGAGGAAAGTGGAGAACTGCTTGTACACTTGCAAGTTGGCCAGGGGTAGTGGGAGTCACAACTTGGTCAGTCCATCAACTTTTATCAATATGTATGGGATCTACTCTAATCTCTCTAGCTCTCAATGTGTAAGCTCAGTGGAAGAATAAATAGAAAAAAATTATTATATTGAATAAAAATTACATGAAAATATATCAATTTAATTATTAGATAGATTTAAGTACAAATCCCTAAACAATCTAAAAACAAAAAAATATCTAGGATAATCTCATTATTCAGTTCCTGCCCACCCAAATTTCTATTTATCAGAGACTTGCATCTTTCCTGCTCCCAGCTCTTCTCCAGAGATATTTATGAGGCAAATCATAAAACTGCCGTGTTTCCCCGAAAATAAGACCTACCCATAATATAAGTCCTAGCAGGATTTCTAAGCATTTGCGCAATATAAGCCCTACCCCGAAAATAAGACCTAGTGATGGGCGTGGCTACGCAGCGTATCTGCACAACCCATGCATTTCATCGCAGAGTGGTAAAGACGACGAGCAGCCCTTCTCATCTGCCCCATCGTGACAGCTACTATCCCAAAGGTGACCGGAAAGGCATGGGCAGCCCCACCAACAAGGTCGGCTCCCCCTGTCAGGTCCTGGCCATCCTGTGCGTGCTGCAAGCTGAGGCTTTGAGGGGAAAATCTCCTCAGTGAAGTGAGGAGCAGGACGCTCCGCTTTAGGTATTGTGTGTCCCCAGGAGGAAGAAGGAAAGCTGTGGCTGCCATTTTACTATGATGATGTTCCAGAAGAAGACGACTTAACTATATTTGAATAAATGTAGATTGTTGTACCGTACTTAAAAAAAATAACAAATCCCCTGAAAATAGGCCCTAGGGTGTCTTCTTGAGGAAAACTAAATGTAAGACACTGCCTTATTTTCAGGGAAACACGGTATTTACAGTAAAGTCAGAATGTCATCATATATATAAATTCCCACTCTATAGAATTAGTTATTTTCACATATCTTGTTTGTGATGGGGCTCTGAGACCAAAGTGCTGATCTCAGTATTTAAATATCAAAGGAAAGATCTCCAAATGTGTTAATGACTGTAACACATCTAACTGCAGAGTGGTATGTGGTCACTTAGAGAAAAATTTAAAAACTTGTAACTGTGGAATTCTCTAAATTGAAAGTTAAGATTGCTTCCTTTACTTAATAGTATGTCTATGATATCTTTCCATGTCAATACGCATAGGTCTACCTAAATCTTTATAAAGACTTGTTTTTTATAGCCATTCCATTTTGTGAATATCTTAAGATCTACTTCCAAGACTGATAAGTAGAATTCTATTTTTAATAATTTAATAGTTTTTTCACCTCTTTAATCCACTAAGATTTTATCAATATTGTCCTTTATTAAGATAAATAAATTATCTAATTTTGATGGAATAAAAATAAATAAATAGATATGGTTAAGGCAAAATCAAAAACTAGACTAAAAAAATAAACAAAATTCTGAACTTCATTAAATCCTCACAACCCCATCAGACTTCAAAGCCATGAAAAGTTCTAGCTCACTACCTTCGGGGAGTCACAATACAAAACACATTTATAACACACTAATCTCTGGGTTTTTACAGTCTTAGATCACTCTCCACCCACCCTTAGGATGTGAAGCCCTTTTGAGATAACCCTACAGAGGAGAATGGAAATACTAAGATATAGGAAGGATAGGTAACTATCCCAAGATAACGCAACCCTGGGTAAGGTGAAAAGAAGAGAGCTAAAATGCAGCAAACTTGCCTAAGCCCAGTATTCTTTCCACAATCTAAAATAATTATGAAAACAGAATTATTGTATTTATTAAATTTTCAGTATATTCCTTCAAGTGGGGAGGATAAATTAAATTTTTAAATAAAAAATGTTTTATCATAAATAAAGTTAGGAAAAAAGGTAATATAGGGGAAAATAAGTACTTAGACAATACGTATGTTGTCACTATAATGACATTTAAATGAAACTGTCATCTGCTACATGGATGAAAATGCCCACTGCAAAAGACTTTACATAAATATATGGAAGTAGAAATCAATTCAGAATCTTACCCCAGTTGCTTGTAGATGTTGCCTGAATTCATCCATTGTTGTGTTTGAGATGCTCATATCCCTAAACATTCCTTCCAGTTTTGATGTGAACTGACATCCACATTCAGTCTGTGGAGAAAAAACACAAATATACGCAAATAAATGGTAGATTTTTCTATGAAAAAATGTAGAAAGAAATAACTATTCTGTGTTATTGCCATCCCTTATAGCTGATGTTTTGTAAATCTTTCTAACAATTGCTCTATGCCTGTGGTTACCAAACTTCAGGATTTTATTTTAAAATGCGGAGTACTAGATTCTTTCAGAGATTCCAATATACCCCATAGAAGGTAGGGCCCAGAACTCTGAATTTCTAACAAGCATCTCAGGCGATTTAGGCACAGGTATTCTATGGACCACACTTTGTGAAACAGAACTATATGGTAATATTATCTTTATTGTTTCCCTTTTATTAATCCTCCCCCAGACGCCCATGAATGTATCCTGCCACATCAACAGAAATCCCAGCAAACTAGGACTGTCCTAGAACTTGAAAAAAATGTAAGTATGGCCTGTGTCCTACCCCAAAACAATCTATATTTATGTATTTATTTCTAGAAATAAACATTTAAGATTAAGCAAATAATTTCCAATCACATTATTGGTATGCAATCATGTGATAAACATTAGTCAGGTGTACTTCATTCCATC
Source organism: Cheirogaleus medius (assembly GCA_008086735.1). Taxonomy (NCBI): domain Eukaryota; kingdom Metazoa; phylum Chordata; class Mammalia; order Primates; family Cheirogaleidae; genus Cheirogaleus; species Cheirogaleus medius. Next base: position 60,646,916 of record VBSM01001562.1, read on the forward strand.
TTATATATACCTTACCTTTAACTTAGATATCATATTTTTTTCAGAATCATCAGAAACACTTTTATTTGTGAGAAGTCTCCTTGCCAAGTGTTGTTTATAATAACGTTCAAATACATCTTTTTCTTGCATAAACCTAAAAAGGACCATCGCCTTATCCAATATCGTTTCTACTTCTTGTTCTGTTAGCTACAAAATTAAAAGACAAACAATTTTAGTTGTACAAAAATAGGTCCACAGTTCCCCTAAAATACTACTATTTGAAAATAAGTATAAATCTCTGGTTGATGTATGTCAGAAAGATATGGTTTGAGAAAGTGCCCCCTACTTCACATACTGGCACAATCCTTCCACTCTCATCTAGTGCAGCATTAATGAGGGGTTAGATCGGAATTCCATTCATTAGAGGGCTACTGAAATGGGCGCATGAAGTAATATAGGACTGGAGGAGGGATGACTGAGAATAGATAAAATAAAATTTTAGTCATAAAGAACATTTTATAAAGCCTTTGTATAATATTTAGGCAGAAACTGCATAGCCAAAGACAGGTCTTTTCATTTAAGCTCATTCAAAACTTAAATTTTGCACACAAAAGGTAATAATTTGTTATAATCCAAACAGTAAAAAGGCCACTTGTCCTTATTTATTAAGAGCAAGATGATCCTGTAGCAGGTCGTGTTAGATATATTTAGAAAAATGGAAAACTTACATGGACGTGTAATTAATAGTCTTCCATTTTGTTCATCCTTAGTGATCTTGTTTCCTTATTACACCTACTGCCTGTAAACCCTATGCTCATTTGTTGCAAAATTTTCCCTTTTGTTTTACAAATTTTCAAGATGATGTAAAAAAAGACCAATTCGCATGATCAAAATATGCTTAAGTTGATTTTCTATGCTGTAGTGAGCTCCCAAGGTCCCAGAGATATCATAAAGGCTTGAAACTGAATGTTAGTCTATGCTTTCAAACTATTTTCTGACAACTGTTCTACCTATGCCTTCAAATTCTTCACATCCAAATACTGTTTGATATATAACTTCCAGAACCAGATGAAAGCAAGGAATGTTATGTACTACTAGAGAGCTGTTTTCTAGTTCTTTGTTATCTACAGATGTGGCCCCCAATCTTGGGCCACACACTGGTACTGGTCTGTGGCCCGTTAGGAATCAGGCCACACAGCAGGAGGTGGGCAGCGGGTGGCAAGTGAAGTTTCATCTGTATTTACAGCTGCTCCCCATCACTCACATCACCGTATAAGCTCCACCTCCTGTCAGATCAGCAGCAGCATTAGATTATCATAGGAGTGCAAACCCTACTGTAAACTGCGCATGTTAGGGATCTAGGCTGCACGCTCTTTGTGAGAATCTAATGCCTGATGAGCTGAGGTGGAGCTGAGGTGGTTAACGCTAGCACTGAGTGGCTGCAAATACATCATTAGCAGAGAGGTTTGACTGCACAATAAATGTAATGTGCTTGAACCATCCCGAAACCATTCCCACCCCACCTCCTCATCTGTGGATAAACTGTCTTCCATGAAACCAGTCCCTAGTGCCACAAAGGTTGGGGACCGCTGATCTACAGCATACCTCTCAGTCATAAAGATGACTGTTAAACAACTATAGCTGTGTAGTTGTTTGTATTTGATGCCAATTACATATTAAGTAAAATGTCGACGAACTTCTGATCATATGAAATACTTCAAACAACTTTTTAATAGATCACAGCACACATTTAAGCACAGGAAAGAGTTATGCCTAATTTTCTATCTACAAAATGTCCTACTTTTATATAAAATTTCATATCAACAAACAAACACAAAGTTAAATATATTTTCAAATGTATTACTACTTACCCCTTTGACTCCCTTTTTCAGCTTATCATCAATAAATAATGAGAGGTATTCGGGAGACCTGGAGTTGAGGTTGAGAAAATACTCAAAGTCACCCGCAATAGTTTGTTTAAAGAGCCGGTCATTATTGAACGATTCCTGGAGGAAGCGATCAAACCTACTCTTCAGATCCAATAAGCCCTTACAAATAAAAACAAAGGAATTTAGGAAACATTATAATAATTTTCTATAAACAATACATTTATAATCATAAATGTTTAACTTAACTTTGGTAATAAAGTTTGTATTTAGTTTTCAATTTACAGTTTCTGTATGATTATTTTCAAGCCCATATTGAAGCCCACATTAAAAATGTCAGTCAGAGAGAAGTAGTATCTTCTACATATGTCCTACTGTACTGAAGATGAACCAAAGACCTTCCTCACTACTGCTCATTCTCCTCTGCCTTGACCAAATGGGTTAGCCACAGAGAAAATTAACTTTAAAAATGCACAAAAAAGATGATTATTTATATTAAAACAAAAACCTAGAGCATAATTTATTCATATTACTGTTTGAAAGTATTTTGAAACGAAAGCATTTAACTTATTTTTTCTAACACACTGAAGTATATGAAAACTGAGGCATACCCAAAAAACCAAACCAAACAAAAACCTCACATTCACTATTGAGAACATTTAAAGGAGGTCTTCATCAGAGAGGTTAATAAGTGAAAAGCAACAGTTGAGTCTGGTTCCCTGCTATAAATATACACATCTTGCAAAATTCTAAAATATTTAGTGTAATTATACTTATTAATTTACCACTGGAGCAATTAAGTTGAAAGTACATAAGACATAGTTTAGTAAAAGTGATCTTTCTAGCACTTGTCAAAATGACTTTATCATAAACTTTAGATAATCTTCTATATTTACTTACCTGAATATAGTCAACGGGATTCTTTCCTTCTCCTTCCTCAGAAACAAGGGCTTTACCTTGCTCCCTCAAATAGGAACTCATACACTCACACATCGTTTTTAAACCATTTGGCACACGACTAAATAATTTGTACATGCAAGCCAAGTCTATAATCAGAAAGAAAACATAAATTGGCTACATTAAAGATGAAGGAAAAAATGTGCATCTGTGTTCATGCTATATGACACTTAGAAATTTATTTCTCCATTACCACCATTTGCTGACCACATGACTATTAAAAAAAAATTAAAATAGGGGGAAAAAATTAAGCTAGTTAATGGTTATTATTGCAATTTATAAAATACAGCTTTTAGATGAGATTCTTTGGAAATATCTATTAAATGTCATAGCAAATTTTAATTTACGTGGAAGAGAAGATGCCCAAATATTAATAAATAAATAATGTCAACAAAAATGAAAACTGAAGATGTGAGTTCATACATAATTGTGTAACTCTAATGTAGAACCTACTGATACTACAAAATGTCCACAAAAGGATAACTCTATGATGTAAACTGGTAGTCACTGTAATAAGGAAGAAATTTTAAAACAAAGTCTTACAGGTATTTCCAAGTATCTCTATCCAAAAGTTCAAGTAACAACCCGGAAAACAAATCAAATATAACAGAATTTAACTTCATTCCCCCTCAGGGTCAAGTTTTTATAAAATTTATAATATAAATATCTACTCTTCAATATTTTCCACAGAGAAATCCCTAGTATTTCCAAGGTGGAATCTTAAGCCAATATCTGTATTTTAAAAACTGGTCTATCTCACTATACTTTTTAAATTTAGAATGAAAATTCTGGACTCCATCCATTTTTATATAATTTTCACAAGACTAAAATATAGATTTAAAATATTATTTTTCCATATGTCTAGAGTTTCTTTGAAATAACAATGTACTGAGAGACTGTATGTCAGAACTTTACTTTTGAAAATGGAGTTAGAATAGCAGTTTCTAGAACAGGGACTGGCAAATGTTTTTCTTTAAATCATCAGATAGTAAATATTTCAGGCTGTGGGCCATATAGTCTCTGACTCAACTAGTCAACTTTGCCATTGTAGCAAGAAAGCAGCCAGAGACAATACATAAATGAATGTGACTGTGTTCCAAACAAAACTTCACGACACTGAAAATTCATGTAAATTTTCATATGTAATGAAATATTCTTCTTTTGATTATTTTTTTGCAACCAAACTGGTGGCGGGCCAGGTTTGGCCAACAGGCCATAATTTGCCCACCTTTGTCTACATTTATAAGAGCAAGTAAGAGCTTAAAACTAAAGGTGCATGTATTCTAAAAACAATTAAAACCAAGTTTATCAAAAGGATCGATCTTCCAAAATTTATTTCGGTGACTTTTAACAGCAAATTTTATCAACAGTAAGTTTCCATTAATAATATATGCCCATAGTAACCTACACATGGCAAATCTTATAGCTTCTCACATATTTAGCATAAATTACAACCAAATTTCTCATATTAAAAACAAGTATTACAAATGCAACAGCAATTTGTAGACACATACTACAGCAAATGTGGCACACCAGAAAACCCTAACAAAATGGTTCTCAACTTGTCTATTTCATTCCTGTGTTGTTGCATGTTGTGTTTAGATAATATATGTTGTATATGTATTTGTATGTAAATTAATACAATTTTATTGTATTTAATTCATTGTATTCAAATGTATGGGGTAGTAGAGAATATGAAAGAGTAAACGAAAATTATCTGGCATTCAAAACTTAAATATCATTTCTGCTACATTTAATGAAGAGATAAAAATGAGATACCATTTGAACGTACTATCTGTATCTTACAACCAATCTAATTTATCCTCCATTTACAGTGAGAAAACTGTTTTTTTTACCTTCTAATTTATGAGAATTTGCCTTCATAATGGTGAAGCTGTGCCTCTGAAATACTCTCAACAAGAGTAACTATTTTCTAAGTTCAACTTTTTTTTCAAGAGCAGGGCCTACCACAATTAAGATTTTGTAGCCAGGCACAGTGGCTCATGCCTGTAATCCTAGCCCTTTGGGAGGCCGAAGCGGGAGGATTGCTTGAGGCCAGGAGTTCAAGACAGCCTGAGCACCATAGCAAGACCCTGTCTCTACAAAAAAAATACAAAAATTAGCCAGGTGTGGTGGCACATGCCTGCAGTCCCAGCTACTAAGGATGCTGAGGTGAGAGGATCGCTTCAGCCCAGGAGTTTGAAGTTACAGTAAGCTATGATGCACTCTAGCCCAGGCAACAGAGTAAGATCCTGTTTCAAAAAAAAAAAAAAAAAAAGACATTTTGCAACTGGGTGTCTAGTGGAAGGTCAGGAAAATTGAAGCCAGAATTTAAAAATTTAATTTGGAACCCCAGATAGCTACTGTCTTGCTGAAAACATTAAGTACTGAATAAAGAAGAACTATGATAAGTAGTTCTTTTGATACTCCTTCACCCATGTACTTGTTAAGTACTTGCCATGTATATTAGGCATACTTAACATCATTAACATAAATCTTCATGCAGGTTACAGAGATACTGTAATTCAGGCATGCTCAACAACTTCTACATCAAACATTTCCTACCCCCAATCCTCAGCCCATTTAATCATCCCTCCCCACACACTCCGAAGGAGGATAAGAAAGCATTGACTCAATACCTACACAGTACATTAATTAGATAATTTATCAATACTCATTTTGTTGAAGTAGGACAAAATGCTTTGCATACAGCCCTAGTTTAGCAGGGATTATTTAGATCAGGGGTCATCAAATTACAGCCCATGGGCCAAATATAGCACACCACTTGTTTCTGTACAGCTCAAGAACTAAGGATGGTTTTCATATTTTTAGATGGTTAGAAAAATAAATGAAAAGAGTATTTAGTGACATGTGAAAATTATATGAAATTCTAATTTCGGGGCCCATAAATAGGTTTATAGGAACGCAGTCAAGCTTATTCATTTGTGTTATCATCTATGGTTACTTTCTCACTATGAAAAGAGGTGGTGAGTGGTTAACTACACTGCTCACAACCCTAAAATATTTACTATCTGAACCTTTACAAAAAGAAAGTTTGCCAACCCTTAATTTAGACCTTAATTTTATAAAACATGGCCAACATATTAGAAGGTGACTTTTTTTTTCTTTTACAAAAAAAGGTTTAACAGAAGAGTCTTTTAAAAAGACAACAAATTTACACACAACTTTGCACGTACTTACCACATATACAGAAATGTAACAATTTTAAAACACAAGGCAAGAATTCCACTAGAGGAGAACATGGATCAACTTCTCTTCTCACCAGTTCTTTTCACTTCTTTTGTATCCTCCTCTCTTTATAATTTCCCTTTAAAAAACTTTGCTAATTTCCTACCTATATCATGACTCCAACAAGGCAATACATACTTTTACTAAAGGTAAAAGTGGCTAAATATTGCTAAAATTTCATCTAGGAAGCAGGGAAACAAGGGTACCATGTTTATTTATTTATTAATAGTGCATCAGTGCTGAAGTGAAAGTTCTAAAGCAAAGCATGACAAGAATCAGGACAAGATGATTACTGTTGTTCTTTTACTTATAATTTCTTCTAGGTCATTTGCCACTTACAAATGTCTTTTTCAGGAAAATAAAAATAAGTAGCCACAAAGAATCAACGCTGAAATAAAAGAAAATCCAAAAGTAAGAAGCAATAGCTGCTCCAAATGAGAAGCAATCAGTGAAAGAACTCTGGAAGTATGAAGAATCAGAGTAAAAGGGAACACCAGCTCTCTAGCAATGGACACCAGCCCAAATCAGAATACTGAAATAACAGATGAAAAATTTCAAACATGGATTATAAAGAAGCTCAATGAAATATAAGAGAAAATAGAAACTCAACACAAAGAAACCACAAAAACAATGCAGGAAATGAATGTAAAATTCACTGAAGAATAAAGAAAAATCAAATAGAACTTCTGGAAATGAAATATTCATTCATGGAAATACAAACCACAGTAGAAAGCCTTAACAGGTTACATCAAGCAGAAGAAAAAATCTCAGAGCTTGAAGACAACGCCTCTGAGTTAAACAAGAAATAAGAACAAAGCCTAGAAAAATATGGGATTACATAAAGAGACCTAAAGTAAGAATCATAGGCATCCCTGAGGGAGAAGAAGAAAATATACAAGGATTGGAAAACCTACTTGAGAGAATAATTGAAGAAAATTTCCCTGGCCTTGCTAGAAACCTAGATATCCAGGTTCAAGAAGCTCAAAGGACTCAAAGCTCAAAGGAAATTCATTGTAAAGAGGCAAATACCACAACATATAGTCATCACACTGGCCAAAATAAACAAGAATAAATGCTACAACTATCTTAAAAACGTTTACTTTCATGCAATTCTCCTTTCTCTTCAGACTGTAAATTCAGAGTTCCCAAAACTAATCTACTAAAAATATCTAAATATATCAATATGGAAGACACGAATATTTTTGCATTTTTGGCACCCTTATCAACACTAAATCTCAAATGAAAGGCTACAAAAATCTTAAGATGGAAACTTCAGATTTTAAAAGAATTAACAGGGACTACAAGAGAGTACAGAGAGAGCCCAAATTCTCTGATATATATATAAAAAAGTATAAGTATGGATAAGGAGCTCACTGGCCTCACCAATGATATTATGATTAGATATTACGATAAGATTAGATTACCTCTAATCTTCTGGATTAACAAAAACACAAAATGATGAGACTTAAAATGAAAGACAGAAGAAAAAGAACACAAAATGATGAGACTTAAAATGAAAGACAGGAGAAAAAGTTACTCAATTCATCAGAAATATCTAAAATTTTCATTAATAAGATAGTGTAAAGCTTTATCACTAAATCTCATCAAAGTAACAATGGTGATAAACTAATAATTCATACCACAACTTCTTGAAAACTGACATTCACAATCTGCTTTAACTGTAGGAAATTTTTTAAAAATGACTTAATTATTCCTTGATTGGTAACACTTACCTTCTGTCTTTCCATTTTTCAACATATGTACTAGCCCAGAATTCTCCATTTCTACTATAGTCTTCATGTGCTTGGAAATGAGTTCCCTCTCAACCACCTTCACAATTGGCTCCTCGGTTGATTTGTCAAGGCAGTGCATCACCCGTTCTATTTCTTCATTAATTCTAGCTTCTACTTTCTTTATATATACTGAAGCACTGTTTTCTGCTAAAAATTTCTGGCTTTCCATCTGCAATTAAGAAGCATGATTTATTTTTTTTTAACATAGAAGGAAAATGTGTTTCTGCTTTTAACTGGGTTTCTACAATGTTTATCATAAATCAGCCTAAATAACATAAGGACTATTAACATTTTATGTAATTTCTCATTACAAAGATTCATATAGTCTGAATTATATCCTTGAAAGCATTTATTTACATAAAAACTATGTGAAAACACTATCCACAAGCAGTATTTTTCATACTTTGCTAATGTACTCCAAATAGCAGAAAAAGTAAATGCATGCTAATTGAGGGTCAAAACTACAGAATAGAAATATCTGAACCCCAAGTAGAGTGGGAAATTCCTCTTTGATTTGTTTTAATGTAAAACTGTAACTAGAAAGATTCATCATGTTTATCATAAGCTTTGCTGGCATACTGCTGTTTATTAAAGTCCTCCTTCTACCCCACTCCTAGTCTCAAAGGAGTATACGTTTATACTAAAGTCTACGAATTAGAACTTTCAAGTAACTGTTAATCTAGTCTGCTTACCACCACCAGCCTTACAAAAGTTCCACTAAATTACAAATGTTATTCCAATTGATTTTAACCTATTTGATAATAGCATTACTGAATATATCTAAGAATTATATAATAGAAGACATGTTGATATAAACTATGTATCAGATTGAATAACATTTCTCATTTTCTTAACAAGTAGTTTTAATCCTTGAATATAATCAAGTTCCTTAGACATTAATGCACCAAACAAAAATCCTGGTGAGACCATCTCTCCACTATTAAAAATAGTATGTTTATGTATTTATACATACATACATATGCCACTGCAGCACATTTTGGAGTCCTGATTTATAAACAATTTACCTTCTCTTAGTATTTATGTACTTAATGAAAGAAATTAAAACTAATGCAAAGGTAAGAAATATTGGCAAAAATATCTACAACTAGTTAACATATTAGAAAATAAAGACTGTTTCCTACATTATAAATTAATACCTCATAAAGCATAGTCCAGGCTCACCAGTACAGGCCACAAAGGTATTCCTGATGGGCTATAAACTGATTTAAAAAAAAAAAGCAGCAAGTCCATTCTTTGTTTCTTTTTAGGTAAATGACACCAAAATTCACTGAGTTCCATATTTATATACATCCAATGACTCTTAAGAGTTCTTATAATTTCTTTTTTATTTTCTTTAAAGTGTATTATTGAAGCAAAAACTTTATATTAGTATTCTACTAAGATATCTGTTTTGGCAACAGTACAAAAACTCCTACTGTAAACTGCTCAGATAGTTGCAGCTTTGAGGAAGGATGCCTACTCATCTTTACCTTATAAATATTGTCTTATGTTTCTTGGTACTCAGTTATCATTATAACCATCATTTCATTACAAATGAGTACTAGTTTAGCTTCACTTTCAGCAATTTAGTTGGCATTGTATATATTGCTGCAAACTTCTATCAGTACACATTGACATAAAATTTTCTAATCAACAACCTTTAAGGCAAATATGCACTGCAGACTCATCATATCCCTATGTCTATTTTACTAGTAATTTACACTACTAAAAGCCTGCACAGTAAAACTTCATTAGTGATGTGCTGCCTGTGTATTATGGTATTTAAATAATTTGTAACATATAAGTATAATAAAATGTTAAGAATATTTCTAAGTTTGTTTTATAACATACAGTTGACCTTTGAACATGAGTTTGAACTGTGCAGGTCCACTTATACATGAATTTTCGTCTACTACTGCCATCCCTGAGACAGCAAAACCAACCCCTCCTCTTCCTCCTTAGCCTATTCAATGTGAAGATGATGAGGATGAAGACCTTTATGATAATATACTTCCACTTAATGAATAGTAAATATATTTTCTCTTCCTTATGATGTCCTTAATAACATTTTCTTTTTCTAGCTTACTCTGTTGTAAGAATACAGCACATAGGCTGGGCATGATGGTTCATATTTATAAACCCAGCACTCTTGGAGCCCAAGGCAGGAGGACTGCTTGAGCCTAGGAGTTCATGACCAGCCTGGGTAACACATCAAGACCCATTTTCTACAAAAAAAATAGAAAAATTAGCCAGGCATAGTAGCACATGACTGGAGTCCTAGCTACTCAGGAGGCTGAGGAGGGAGGATCACTTTAGCCCAGGCATTTGAGGTTGCAGTGGGTTGTGATCATACAACTGTGTTCTAGCCTGAGCAACAGAAAGAGATCTTCTTAAAAAAAAAAAAAAAAAATACAGCATATAACACACAAAATATGTGTTAACAGCTGTTTATGTTATCTGTAAGGCTTCTTATCAACAGTAGGCTATTAGCAGTTAAGATTTTGGGGAGTCAAAAGTTATATATGGACTTTTGACTGCATTTGGGGGGCGGGGGGGTTAGTGCCCCAACCCCCATGCTGTTCAAGGGTCAACTGTGTAATTTTAAAAACCATGTGTATGAGTTCAAACTCTTTAATTTTATTATCAATGAGTTGCTTAACTGGAATGTGAGAATGTAGGATAGGTGCGCTAAAGTGTATTTTTTGCACATTCCCCTGCCCCAATGGGCCTCAGTCAAAAATGGTAAAAATGATCAAATTGCTAATTATATTCAATAATGTTGAGAATCTTAAAAGAATATTTATTTACATTTCACTGATTACCTGAAAAAATTCTGCAGACATTTCCAAAAAAGGAGCCTCAAAATCTTCTTCATAGACTGATCTTCCTTCAAGACCTAAAATCATTAACATCTGGCAAGCATTTCTTATTGCGCCCCTGTCAAAAGAAGTTAAATGACTTCATAATCAAATTACATCAAAGTTTTCATATGAAAATACAAAAAATAGGTTAAAATACCTTCAAAACATTTAATTTTTATTAAAGTGACTAATGTCCCATAAGTTCCTCATTTATAACAAGGATTTAGAGTAATTTTAATTGCAAGGCATATCTCGCCTGCATGGCTATTTATCTCAAGTTGTTCTTACCCTGCTATAGCTTACAATTTTTAAAGAAAATATGTTTAAAATATCTAAATATTTCTATGTATTTTAAAACACAGAGAGGCTGTTTACCTAGAAGTAGGGAGGGAACAGGGGAGAGAGGAAGATAGGTAGATTAGACTGCATTGCCAGACATGGGTACAACATACAGCTACTCTTAGGCAATATAATTTTTTGCACTAAATGGCTTTGGATAATCCTGGTCAAGCACCAAAGCTGAAATAAGAAGAACTTTGTAAGTCTTCATCTAACTGCTGCTCTGAAAACAGAAGCAGAGAAAGCAATCTTACATGTTTCAAGCCACTCTAGCTTAGCACCACAAAAATGGCATTGCAATCATGTTAGGAAGGGGAATGGAATATGACTTAGAAGAGGTACACAAGTTCTTAGTCATTTTAGACTACACTCAACATTTTTCTTCAAAAATGTTAACAATGAAGGCTAGACAAAGCCCTTTCCTTTTTAAGGAAAAAGATCAACAGCAAAAAAAGAAACAAAATGCCAGCATGAAAAATTTATGAAAAATCATAAGGGAAGACCAATAACTGATTTGTTCTTTTAAAATGTATTAAATAAATGCTTAGGCTGGTCTATTCTAAAAATATCATAGGTGGGGGTGCAATGGTTCACAATTGTAATCCTAGCATTTTGGGAGGCTGAAGCAAGAGGACTGCTTGAGGCCAGAAATTCAAAACCAGCCTAGGCAATAGCGAGACCATCTCCACAAAATTTTTTAAAAATTTAGCCAGGCATGGTGGTGGACGCCTGTAGTCCTAGCTACTGGTGAGGGGGAGGAGGGAGGATCCCTTGAGTCCAGGAGTTCAAGGCTGCAGTGAGCTATGATTGTTCCATTGTATTCCACTCTGGGCAACAGAGCTAGACCCGATGTCTTTTTAAAAATTTAAAATAAAAAATACATACACTAGGGATATAAAACTATGACAGTGAATTGGTTCTCAAGATATAAGCACCAAAAATCAAAACCACAAGAGTAAAAAGATAAATTATACCTGTCTACAACTTCTCCTTTCCGCTCTCTTGCTATCATATCCAAGAGAGTTTGCCGTAGATGATCCCTGATACACCCATAACGTACAACTTGATCTCGAAAAATAATTAATCCCAAATTGTAGACATTCTCCACATTATTTTGTTGTACATATACACGGTCCTGCAGTTTAAAAAATCATGTAAGTGTGAGTACAATTCTTGCAAACATAAAAATAATTATTGTGAGCTACAATAACAAATTAAAGGAGTTACACTTCCAAAAGCAGTCATTTTTCAGGTGAGAAACACTTGAAACTATCTTAAGCAATGTGGAATTTTCTAGTACTTTCCATTATATAAAAGTCAGTCTTTACAATTTACAATGGTTACTAAAACAAATAATAGCTATAAATGACTGCCCATTTACCCTAAGAAAAAGAGGGAAAAAAGCAAGCATCACATCTGGGCACAAGAAAGCAGAAGAGAAAAGGCAGATAGGAAGGTAGGGCGTATCATACTTTCTCCCCGAAGCTACACCATGCCCACACATGGATCGTTCTTAAATACTGTACTTAAAGATCGTATTTTTTTCAAGTAAAATTGAGAGCTGAATAAAATACAGATCCATATGACTAAAAGTTGACTGCTACTATTGGTAAATATTAAAAGACTCTAATGCATATAACAGAGCAGCATTAGTATTACTCAATTAAAACACCTCTAGTTACTATCACTTCAAACACATTACTTACTGGTGATACTATATTTACTTCCAAGTTCTTACTAACATGATTACAGTATCTCACTTTATAGAGTGCGGATAATCCAGAATTACTGGCTATAAAAGTCCTGTTTTGTGCATTATTCAAAACTCTGTATTTACACCAAAATACACTGAAATAAAGCTACTGGTTTTAATTATTAGTATAATTTTTCTCTTCTCAACAAGGATCTGAGCTTTGGCAGGTCTGTGAAGCTTCTAAAATTATGAAATACTTATGTGTTTGTTCGTAATTAAGTACTTTGGAAAGAGAGACCATAACTTTCACCAGATTCTTAAAGGCATCTGTAATCAAAAAAGTTAAATCACTGCAAACAGTGATCTTTGAACTTCTGAAACGTACTGTATATAAACTTACACAATCCCAAGTAACATCAACCAACTAAAAGGCGAACATGAACAAAGCTTTACCATATTAACAGCGTAACCAGAATGGTACTGATCAACTTTCCAATTTTAATAAATTTTTTATGTGCAGCCCTTGTTTTATATGACATCATTCTTCCAACCTTCTTCTTTCATAAAATGCTACACACCTAATAACCACAAGGAAAGCTGTTCGTCTATTAGCATCTCTGGTACTCATATTTCTACATTCTATATAATCTTAGCACAAAGCTCATATTTTTCAAATCTCCACATCAACTTTTATGAGCTCAAAATTTTCACTGAAGACTTTTTGCACTTCCATGCTCAACAACATCTTAAGTTTCCCTCTGACCACATCCCTCCTTTCTTTGTTAACTCCCACTCTCCCTGAACCTCCTCTTTAGGCTTATTGTGACCTCCAGGACCAATCCTTCTCTACTGTCATCCTGATTCTACTTTTCAGCACACAGCAAAATGCATGCAATAAAAACTGGTATAAATCTAATAATTTAAAAAGCAATGACAATCTCTTTTATTATAAAAGTAACCACTCCTATTATTGCTTAAATTAACTATTTTATAAATTTGATTTTATAGTTCTGAATATAAATTTCTGTAGTACATAAAAGCACCATACAGAGGAGAAATCCTCTTACCCACTCTGATCAAAACCAACATCTGGTTAACTAAAGTCAGGTGGTAAACAGGGAAACTATTAAACATACACACACACCTGCACTTTAAACATTTTAATTTAAAACATAAATGTTCATTCAGATATTAAGACTTTCTCTGAACATAAGTCCAATGACTAGAGTTCAATACTGTCTTTTTTACATATACTCATACATAATAAATTGTCTCACATTTCTACTTTCAATTTCATTAAGGTGGAGCATGAATTAAAGGCATTTGTGAAGTTATCTGAAAGTATTAATAAAATCCTTCTATATTATTACAATTTCCACTCCCATGTTTCAAATTGCTCACACCCAATTCAAACAAGTATGCAGCCATTTACTTTTTTCACATCTTTCCAAAGCATTCAGTCTAGTTCGCTAAAGAAAAAATTCTATTTTCACACTATTTACTGATTTACACAATATCAAATTTTGTGATATTAACAAGTACAACTGGCAAAAACAGGTTTGAAAACAAATACAGTGGAATTTCAGTTAGCACAAAGCTCAATTGTTAAGTGCAGAATACAGAAGATTATACTGGAAAGTAACCTAACAGCAGTGAGAGAACTTTTTATCAGTATGTTTTACAACTAGAATAGAAAGTACCAGTAACAATGGCAAGTCCTTTCAGTTTCACCTGTTCTATGGTAAGAGCCTATGGGACATTAAACAAATCTTGTGGGAAGAAGAAGAAAAAAATACATACATATACATAAAATTAGCAAGTTTTACGTATGTCTACTAAGATACTAACCCCTTTCTTCAGAAACCAAATGTTCTTAATTCAGGCTAAGAGAACTGTCAAATAATTAGATTTTATCGTTTTTTTGAAAGAGCACTACCTATAAGAATTACAAAACAAAAGATATATACAATGTAATCTTCAGAGTAAATTGGAGCATTCAAGTAAATTTTAAGTCCCCCCTTTTTGCTTTATTTCAGTATAACTTATACGCCATAAAATTCACCCATTTTAAGAGATCAATAATTTATACTAAATTTCTTTAGTCATGCAACCATTGCCATAATCCAGTCTAGAATATTTCCACCACCCAAAAAAAATCTCTCAAGCCCATCTACAGTCAATATCCACTCCCACTAACCTTGTTGTCTGTCTCTATAAATTTCCTTTTCTAGACATTTCATTTCATATAATTATTATAATCTTTTACGTCTGATTTTCTTCATTAAGAGGGAATTTCTAAGGTTCTATTAATGTTGTAACACATATCAGTATTTCCTTCTTTTTAGTGCTGAACAGTACCCTACTGCATGATTATACCACATTTTGCTTATACATTCATCCATGTTTTTGTCTATTATGAATAATGTGGCAATGAACAACATTTGGGTACAATCTTTTTGTGGACATATGCTTTCATTTTTCCAGGGTGGATCCTAGGAGTGGAATTATTGGGTCATATGGAAATTACCAAACTGCTCTATCAGTTACAGTAAATATTTAAATACAAACTTATAATAATAGTAAGAATACTTGATGTGGAGTTTGGAATTCTTTGTATGATTCACAGCTCTGCTGTTAACTGGCTATATAACCCTGAATAAGTCATTTATTCATAGCGGCCTTCAATAAAATGGAGGATTGGTAAAGATAATCTCTAACATAATTTCCTATGAAGCGTAATCCTCTGACCAAAAATTAACATATATATGGGGGATCAAATATATTCCACTACTTCTTCTCTTCCTATTTGTTATCAGTGTTCCCTGGCTTGGGTTTTCTTCTTCCTAATTTTAAGTAAAAGATGATATTCATTACTGAAAGGAGTGAATCTATAACCTCATGCCCTATGATGCCTGCTATCCCAATCCTTCTGGCAAAAAGGCAGAAAGAGATCAGGCACAGCTCAAGAATTCTTCACGTATGCTGTGTATGAAGGGAAAAGAAGCTTCAGTAAAGGAAGCCAGGCATGATAACAAAACATATAGGTTTAGCATCCATAATCTGAAAATCTGAAAATCAAAATTCTCCAAAATCTGAAAATTTTTGAGTGCCAACATGAGGCCATACATGGAAAATTCCATACATGACTTTATATAACAGGTTACAGTCAAAACTTTGCTTCATGCAAAAAATTATTATAACTATTATATAAAATAACCTTCAGGGTATGTATATAAGGTGCATATGAAACATAAATGAATTTTGTGTTTAGACTTGGGCCCCAATCCAAGATATCTCATTATGCATATGCAAGTATTCTAAAATCTGCCTCCTCCCCCCAAAAACGAAATCTGAACACTCTGGTTCTATGCATTTCAGATAAGGGATACTCAATCTGAAGCTGGAGGGTGCGGGTAGAACATACAATGCCTAAATCTGTGGGACAAGGGAAATACAGATACTATGGTATAAGAACTAAACCTGTCTTTCTACTTGAGACTGTCAAGATGTATATGCTGATTATTAATAAATCATTAAATTAATTATAATATTAAGAAAAATTGTTGACCCTAAAATTTGATTATAGGTAACAGTGCTAATAAATGGAAAAGGAAAAACACAGAAATTTAAGTGTGACTATACAAAATTAGTAATACTAAATGGCCATTTACATTAAAAGTTTGATAGGTATGACTACCATCAAATAAAATAAAGGCTATACACACATACGCCCTTGATTGTTTATGTGTGTATATGTTAGAAATGCATGAACACATTCACAGTAAACTTGTTATCTGCATGATATATATTAAAATATTTGCTGACTGAGCATACTAAATCATCTGTTTATTGCTTACATTAGCACTAGCAGAAGGAATTCAGGCTGTAGGGATACAATAGCATTTTCATAACAGATTCTAATAGGAATCTCTGCTAAAATATAAAGTGATTGATTTTATGTAATACGAATTAATGTAGCTCTAATCATTTAAATTCCTGTGAAGTTTTTATTTTTGTATGTTTCCATGTTAACAGTTAATTTTTTTTAAGACCTTTTAAAAGTCCCAGCTCTAATTAACCTCTAACTAAAGAATGGAATCTCAAAGTATGAACAAGATTTTAAAAAATCACCCCAAAAGAGAGAAAAAATATTAAAGACTAACTTTAAAATATTGTAATCTCAGGCTTTGACCAAAATGTAGTTTGTGTTGAATCCAAAATTAGTTACTTATCTACTAAAGAGAGCTCAGCAGAGATATAAAGTTGGTGGCTACTTCTATTTAGTTTTTTTAAGCCAAAATACAAGCATTTTAAATATAAAACACATTCTGAAAAACATGTTTGAAAGCCTAATGTGAGTCAAACATTATATTTACATAAAGGGATGTGAGTTTCATCACCACAGAGATAAACCACATTTGAAATCTCTATTTATAGTTCCCTCTCAGGGGCTGCTATTCCTAAGCCAAGCAAGCCTGCAATGGAAAAGAACTTTCACTGGCTAGGTGGACCTTGGGGTAAGAGGGAGAAAACAATGATGGGAACTATTTCATGTCCTCCTTTTTGCAGAGCTAGGTACAAGTCAGACTGCTTCTGCATCTGACTTCATCCATACAGTTAGCTTGATAAACCAACTTATAGGCATTTCGTATATAACGTAACATCTATCTTTCACAATGCTATTCCACTTATTTCCACTTCTAGTCTTGAAAGAACAGCTTTTGTAAGACCAACTTTTTTGCCAAGAACTACAAAGACTGGATAAAAAATACAAACACACCAACTGTTTAAAAGCATCAACTAGGACAAGCAGTTCTCTAGGACTTGGGGTAGAGAAAGAGAGTCTTTCTCTGCTAGAAGAAAAAGGAAGCTCAATCAGGTGACCTTCATGTAAAACACCTTTTGCAAACGCCCACTCAAGACCTATGGCTCTTTGCATTCCCAGTAGACAAAAGGACACTAGCAAACAAGGTCCTACAAGACCACAGATAATACTACTTCCACCACCTTGACAAGGATGTTTCTTTTGCCCTTTACTGATAGCTAAGAACCCATTAAGATATCTAAATAAGTTAATTAATGTATAAGAAATCAAACTCAGCATACAAAAGTATGCTTTTGTATGTCAAAAAAAGTCAAGACACATTATACAAAAATACAGTTCCAAAGCTAAACCTATGCAAAGTCAAGGGGTATCTTTGTAAGTGGGCTAAATTCATTCAGGGAATGAAATTAAAAACAAACTAAAACAAATTAAAAATTAAAATTAAAAAATCTGCAAATGAAGTTAAAAAAAACAACTCATTAATACTTAACTTATCTGCAAGAAAAGGTTCAGTAAATATTTTTAACAATCATTACATTATAGAAAAGCAAAGTAGGATAAATGGGTTCTGGGCACAGTAATCAGTGGTATACCCAAGGAAAGAAAACAATTTAAAAGTTCTTTCACTATTGCTCATACCTAGTGAATTTTGAATAATGTTGGCCTGGCAAGATTAAATAGGTGTTTGAGAAGCAAATTCTAAAACTAAACTTTAGGTCAAATTCAACTCTGAGAACTTAGTACTATAAACATAAACACAACAGCCCTTTGGTTCAATTATAAGGTTTAAGAGAGTTCTTTATAAAACTTTTGCGTTAAAGTCCAGTACTTCAGGACTTTTAATAATACCACTAATGGACAATAGTTGGTCATATATTAGTACTCATTCATCTTCATTTCCCTGCCTGGTCTCACTTATGGCTATTGGTAGCTAATTATTTAGGCAAAGACTATTGTTAAAAATGTAGTGAATAGCTCTGAAAGTTCGTTTTTCAAGCTGTCAGGCTGGTCAGTAAAACTCTTAAATAGTTCCTCTTTCAGGTTCTTGTGCTCACAGTAAGAGTATCTATAACTATGTTTTGTCTATTTTTTCCAAAAAGAATAGGAAAAGAGGAACATAAACAGGGTTAAAAATCTTTTACAAATATAAAATATTTATTCTAATAAACTAGAGATAAATTCTAAAAAGTTAAACTCATATAGAAAAAAACAAGCAAGTAACTCTATGGAAAGTCTATCAGAACATGTTAGAACCTGCTTTACTAAAGCTTAATCACTAGGTCAATCTTCTCTCAGCAAGTATTAATAATAGTGTTTTCGAATAGGGTTCGCTTTGAAACCATGAAATAAACACAGGTTAAGAAGGTTTAACACAGGAAAGATAAAAATCAGGGGGAAACAACCCAGAAAAGTACCAAAAAGTTTCTACTGCAGAATCATAGCAGGAAAAAAACAGTCTAAGTAGATCAAAGTTTAAAGAACTGTCCCAATATATTCCACAATGCTAGTGCCTGACTACATTTCTAAAAGGGCACCAGTGAGGTATGAATTAGTAATTATATAGAAAGATTAACATTTCTGGATTTAACAATATTACTTAGTAAATTTAGCAAAGCACAGGATACGGTGTCAAAAAGGCTGGTGTGAAGACTTAGCCACAACTTAAAAGCTCAGAGTCATAGTTTCCATAACTGTAAAATGGGCTTCAAATCTCCCTCTCAGGGCTCTGAAAATAAGGAAAACACCATAGTTATAAAAAAATTCTATTTGAAAATAATTTCCATTTTTGTAAATAATTATCTATCAAGATGTTAGACAAATCAAAACCCTAGCCATGTTTCTCTAGAATTGTATAAACGGCATCAAATTATAAAACAAAAGCTCTGTTCCCTACTCCAAATTGAGTAATAATCTAGGGGTAGGAGGAAACTAGAAAACAGTCCCTATTAGAACCTTAAAAGTAATCTCCCTCACAGTCTTGGAGCAATGAATTTATAAGACCATCTTTTAGGAAAGAAGAAATGCAAAGAAGCAATATAATTCAGTCGTTAAGAATAGTGATTCAAGAACCAGACAGTCTCTGCCATTTACTAGGTGTGACCTTAATATTTGTGTCTCACTTTCCTTTCTCATCTGTAAAATAACATCTACCTCAAAATGCCATTCCATGTGTTTCCACTTGAGAAGAAAAACTCTTAAAAGAAAAGCTTTTGTAAGACCAAATCCCCTGGCAAGAACAACTATAAAAGTTGGATGAAAATAAAAAACTACTACCTCACACCCATAGATTAGTTATTATACTATCAAAAAAAAAAAAATAATAACAAGTGTTGGCAAGGATGTAGAGAAATCGAAACACTTGTACACTGTTGGTGAGAACGTAAGATGGTGTAGCTGCTGTGAAAAGCAATATGGCAATTCCTACAAAAATTAAAAACAGAATTACCATATAATCCAGCAACTCCACTTTTGGATACATACCCAAAAGAACTGAAAGCAGGGTCTTGAAGAGGTATTTGTACACCCATGTTCATAGCAGCATTATTCACAATAGCCAAAAGGTAGGAAAAACTCAAGTGTCCAACTGACAAAATGTGGTATACACATACAATGGATTATTATTCATCCTTAAAAAGGAAGAAAACTCTGACATATGCCATAATACAGATGAACCTTAAGGACATTGTGCTAAGTGAAATAAGCCAGTCACAAAGAAACAAATATCTTATGATTCCGCTTATATGAGGTATCCAAAATGGTCAAATTCATAAAGACAGAAAGTAGAAAGGTAGCTGGCAGGGGCTTGAAGGAGGGAGAAATGAGAAGTTATAGTTTAATGGGTACAGAGTTTTAGTTTTACAAGATAAAAAGAATTCTGGAGATGGATGGTGGTGATAGTTGCACAATAATGTAAATGTACTTAATAGCTCTAAACTGTATACTTAAAAATCATCAAGATGGTAAATTTTACGTTATGTGTATTTTACAACAATTAAAAAAAAATCCACTGTTTAAAAGCATCAAAGAGCAACAAAGGCAATCTGGACTCGTGGGGCCAAGATTCTGTGGAAAAGGCAAGAATACTAACACTAGGCACGGCTTGTTCCTCGGGCTATTTGCTGTATTCAGACGACTGGAAATAAGAAGTCAAGCCGAAAGTCACAGGTGGGGCTGGCTACCAAACAGCTAGGACTTAAGAGACCAAGGTTCTAAAGAGGAGAGAAATACAAAGCAGAACCAGAAATTCTGCAAGCAATTATCCACTGACATGTTTACTGATATACCACCTAAGCACAGGATGATGACACCAAAAATCCAAACAGAAAGCATCACAAGGAGGTTAAAGAGCTGAACAAAGTCTACTGGCAGACATGCAATGCCAAAGAAACAAAAGTTAGAATTCAAGGCACAGTAATTCAGAAAGCAACGCAGTAAACATCTCAGGCTTTCTTTCAATTTGAGACCCCAGAAAGACAAAGCCCTGTGAATAAAGGTATGCCCTGGGAAAAAAAGGCAAACTGAAAACAGAACAGTAAGAAAGCCTAGAAAAGCCAGTCTCAACCAGATCAGATCATGGTGCCCTGTCCATACTATGCCTGCCTGCCAGAACAAAATTAAATTTCCTTTGGAGGAAGGTGCCATCCGGGGCATCTCACAATTTTCATACACAATATGCGCAGTCAATCCAAAATTACCAGGCTTTTGCCCCCTTCTCCCCAAAACAAAACAAAACAACCCAAGATCAAATGTCTGAAAACCAAAAGGAAGGAAAAAAAATACAACAAAACAGGAAGTCAAAGTATTCTAAGACTCTTACCGTATCCAAGTGGTAAAAAACAAAATAAAACACTAATGTAATATACAAGGATGCACACTGTAATCTCTGAAGTAACCACTAATAATAAAAGAATATATAAAGAAGGAGTTAATGGGGAGGGAGTGAGGATAATAAAACATGCTTATTAATCTAAAGGAAAGCCCCCCCCCCCAAAAATAAGCTGGGAAAAGTAGTTAACAGATTAAACCAAAAATAGGATGGCAAATTTAAACCCAAATATATCATTAATTTCGTTAAATGTAAATGAACTAAACGCTTCAATATATGGAACAAGCAACATACTTTAAAACTCTGGGCTTAATAATTCTATTTGTGGCCAGGCACAGTGGCTTATGCCTGTAATCCTAGCACTCTGGGAGGCCGAGGTGGGAGGGCTGCTTGAGCTCCAAAGTTCGAGACCAGCCTGAGCAAGAGTGAGACCCTATCTCTACTGAAATTAGAAAAAATTAGCTAGGAAACTAAAAATAGAAGAAACTGGCCAGGACTCGTGGCACGTTGTCTGTAGTCCCAGCTAATCAGGAGGCTGAGGCAAGAGGATGGCTTGAGTCCAGGAGTTTGAGGTTGCTGTGAGCTAGGCTGACGCCACAATATTCTAGTCCAGGCAATACAGCGAGACTTTGTCTCAATCAATAAAAATAAAAAATAAAAATAAACAGTGTCAATCAATATAGTTCTGCAGTCCCCAAGCCCTGGGCTGCAGACTGGTACCAGTCTGTAGCCTGTTAGAGACCAGGCCACAGAGCTCTGCTGCCCCCAACCCCCAATCCATGGAAAAATTGTCTTCCATGAAACTTAGGAACACAGCAGGAGGTGAGCAGCTGGGAGCACGCTAAGCTTCATCTGTATTTACAGCCACGCCCCACCATTCATATCACTGCCTGAGCTCTGCAACCCCCATCCATGGAAAAATTGTTTTCCATTAAAAAAGTCCCTAGTGCCAAAAAGGTTGAGGACCGCTGGCTGATACAGTTTTTTTACACTGAGGTGATATAGCAAAGTGAAGACCATGGGCTTTGGAATCAAATTTCAACATCAAATTGAATTCAAATTAAAAGGCTTAGACTCAATTCTCTCCTCTGGTTACTTAAGTAACTATATGATTTTGGCACATAGTCTCTCTGATCTCAGTTTTATCTTTCACAAAATGGAGATAACAACATTCAACTTGAAGGTCAGGTATTTAAAACATTTAGTACAGTGATATAGCTATGTATTTAGACTAGTGCAAAAGTAATCACGGTTTTAGCTTTGTTGAAATTTGCCATTTGATACTGGAATACATTCTTAAATAAATGTGGTTAT
>VBSM01001562.1:60669737-60701636 GCA_008086735.1 Cheirogaleus medius
AGTTTTGCAAAGGAGACAAGAGCCTTGAAGATGAGGAGCACAGTGGCCAGCCATTGGAAGTTGACAACGACCAACTGAGAGCAATCACTGAAGCTGATCCTCTTGTAATTACATGAGAAGTTGCTGAAGAACTCAATGACGACCCTAATGGCCGTTCGTTGGGCATTTGAACCAAATTGGAAAGGTGAAAAAGCTCAGTTAAGTGGGTACCTCGTGAGCTGACCGAAAATCCGTCTTCTCTTCTTATATGCAACAACAACGAACCATTTCTTGATCGGATTGTAACGTGGGACAAAAAGTGAATTTTATACCACAACCGGCAACGACCAGCTCAGTGGCTGGACCGAGAAGAAGCTTCAAAGCACTTCCCAAAGCCAAACTTGCACCAAAAAAAGGTCATCATCACTGTTTGGTGGTCTGCTGCCAGTCTGATCCACTATAGCTTTCTGAATACCAGTAAAACCCTTCCATCTGAGAAGTATGTTCAGCAAATTGATGAGAATGCACCGAAAACTGCAATGCCTGCAGCTAGAACTGGTCAACAGAAAGGACCCAATTCTTCTCCACAACGCCCCACTGCACATCACACAACCATCATTTCAAAAGTAGAATGAATTGGACTATGAAGTTTTGCCTCATCCACCATTTTCACCTGACCGCTTGCTAACCCACTACACTTCTTCAAGCATCTCAACAACTTCTGCAGGGAAAACACTTCCACAACTAGCAGGATGCAGAAAATGCTTTCCAAGAGTTCTTGAAATCCTGAAGGGTGGATTTTTATGCCATAGGAATAAACAAACTTATTTCTCATTGGCAAAAATGTGTTCATTGTAATGGTTCCTATTTTGATTAATAAAGATGGGTTTGAGCCTAGTTATAATGATTAAAAATTCAGGGTCCTAAACCACAATTACTTTTGCACTAACCTAATAATAAATGATATTTACTGTCATATAGTCACATAAGTATTTTTACTTTCTCAAATACAATCCCAATAAAATTTTTAATTTTATTGCTTTCCCAAACTACTACTTAAAAGTAACAACAGAAAAGAATATTGTAAGGATTTTAAAAAAAGAAGAATATTATAAGGATTAAATGAATTAACATAAAGTGCTTAAAACAGTGCCTGGCACACACTAAAGGCCACAAAAGTGTTATCTGCTATTGTAAGTAGTATTAGGTAGACTCATAGTTAAGCAAGGCTGTATTAACTCACTTTAAGAGTTCTTAAAGAAAAAAAAAGAGTTCTTAAAGAAACTCTTATCAATGTGATACTAATCTACCTACCGCTCCTGTTTTCTTCCTTTCTTGCTATTCCCCAGACACCGTATCTAACTGTTAACTTTCAGTTTTAAAGGTATAAAATGTTAGAGCCAAAAGGGCTCTAACATTTAAAATGATCTAACCGACATAACTTTAACCCAATCCCACCGATAGGCTTCAGGCACCTTGAAACTGCACAAAAAAGTATGTGCTATGTCATATGCAGATGTACACATGCCTATGTCCAGGAGAGGGTCCATGAATTATGACCATTCTCCAAAGGATCTATGACTCCCAATAAAATAAGTATCAGAGGTCTTATCCAATAAATTGACTTTACATATAAAGAAGCAAAAGCCTTACCCAGAGATACTAAATGACTTTAGCACATTAATGACAAAGCAGGAACTAAAGCCAAGAGTCTTTCAATTCATCATTAAACATTTTTCTCATCACTCCCAACTTTATATATATACATATATACTGGCAGCAATCCATTTTATGGACAAAAGTTTCATTCCTTTTACTCCATCAAGAAATATGTGCTGTGTTTCTAACTACACCACAGGGTCTACTTCATGCTAAACAGTATAAACACTGAATAAATACTTGCCACCCTGAACTTAATGTCATGGAATGCTAAATCATTGCTGCACGCAAAAAAAAAACAACAGTTAACAGGGCACAGTGATCAAGGTGTTTATAGTTCTATTAATTTGTTTCAGACAGCAGCTGAAGAACATTAAATAATTTTAAATAGCAAGAAGAATAATGGAATTATGCATAACAAAAACAAAATAAAACAATAAAGAAACAGGAGCTGAGATGGAAGGCAGGGAAGAAACCCTAATTATCAAGCACATTCTTAACCTTTACAGTATTTATGACAATGCCTTGTTTTTATTTCACATAAAGATGTAGAGCTTGGCTTTTGACCTAACTATAAAAAGATGCCAGTGTACTGGATATTGTCAAATCACAGATACAAAAATCAGAGCACATATGGAGAACGCCTGTCTTAAACACATCTTTCTTATAAAAGCAGAGTCAATAAAAACGTTGAACAGGTATGAAATTTAATAGCTCAAAAGCCAGTGGATTCTGTTTTCTTCTAGGATGTCATTTTGAAAGCAGAAGGTGCCAGGAAAACTCTTATCAACCTATCTGTGCTTTTCCAAAATGTAGCTATTTTCTCTAAATATACAGTCAACTACTGTAAAGAAATCTGGTGTTTTGAAGATAGAAGCATCAAAATCTACAGGACAGAATGCTGATCCACCATCATCTCTATGTTCTCATCCCATCTTCTGATCTCCAAGGGCACACAAATTTTTCTTGGTAGCTTTGGCCGATAGCTTACAGTATTTCTCCCAACTATGCTCTTTGCCACCTATTACCTTTGGTAACTACAACATTCAACTATTAAGCAATCTGACACACTCCTTACAAACACCTTAATTTTCATCTTCCACTTTATCAAGATTCCCTTCAGCCACATATTGACATGAGCAAAAGCTAGCATTTGCAATGGGCTTGCCCCCACCATAGAAGACATCAAATAATTGGGGCACTGAACATCATTTTTTTCTTCTCAGCTCTCCTACGTTGTCAGACTTACATGAGCCTGCCCCTCATTCTCACTAGGTCTCCAGGTCTACTGATCCCTAACACCTAATACTTCTATCTCCTGGGACCTTATGATTCGCTTGCCTCCTTAAACAGCACAGAGCCATGAGCAACCATTTCAACAATGCTACTGTCTGAGAATTCTCCCCCATACTCAATAGGGGAAAATTCTATCAGTGGGTTTTTCTTATTTTGAAGATTTTTCTCTGCAGCTACTAAGTACCTCTGGAAAAAAGACAAACTCTGCTGACTGCTCCACTATAAAAAATTTGTGCCAATCACCTAAATTATTCCCTCACAACTACAGATAATCTATTTATTTATACTTAGTTGACCCCAGCATAGCACAAGTGTTCAAAACTTTTATACTTATATTAGTTTCCTATAGCTGCTACAACAAATTACCACATATTTAGTGGCTTATTTATTCTCTTATAGTTTCAGAGTTCAGAAAATTGAAATCAGTTTCAGTGGGATAGCTAAAGCTAAGACACTGGCAGAGCTGGTTCTTTCTGGAGGCTCTGAGGGGGAGCCTCTTCCCTTTTTCAGCATCTAGTGGCCATCTGTATTCCTTGGCTAGTGAACCCTCCTCCATTTGCAAGGTGCATTACTCAAGTCTCTGCTTTCATCATCACATCATCTTTTCCTGACTTCAACTCCTCCTTGTCCCTGTAGTAAGGATCACTGTGATTAAATCAGATCTAGGGGAATAGCTGGGGGTAATCTCATCTAAAAATCCTTAACTTGATCACATTAGCAAAGTTCTTTTTGCCATATAAGGTAACATTCCCAGGTTTCAGGTATTAATCATGGAAATATATGAAGGTTTGGATTATTCAGCCTATCACACTCCTCAAGCTCTCAACAATTCACATGCTTCTGTCAGCCTAAACAGATGGTCCCACCTTCTACTTTACTAAAGAGACTAAGAGCATCAGGAGAAGAGTTTCTCAGCTTCTCTCCTCTTCACAAAGTTGTTGTTACATTCTACCTTACCTCTTTACCCATGCTTGATGACAGAGCTCAAAGAAGCAGTGACCCCTCCTTTCCTAGGTTACCCATGCCTTAGAATTTATTCTCTGGAATCTTAAAAAATAACCTGCAATACTACTCTACTGTTGTTGTTTATGAAAACAACTGGAAATATAGGCAAATACAAGTAAAGACACAAAAATATCTTTGAGGCCAGATGTGGTAGGTAGCTCACACTTGTAATATCACACTCTGGGAGGCTGAAGCAGGAGGAATGCTTGAGGCCAGGAGTTTGAGACCAGCCTGGATAACATATCCAGACCCTGTCTCTACAAAAAAAAAAAAAAAAGTTAGCTGGGTATGGTTGTGTATCCCTGTAGTCTCAGCTAACTGGGAGGCTGAGGCAGGAGGATCACTTGAGCCCACGATTTTGAGGCTGCAGTAAGCTATGATGGTGCCACTGCACTCCAGCCTGGGCAACAAAGCAAGATCCTATCTCTAAAAAAACAAAATGAAAGAGGAGGGGAGGAGAGGGGAGGGGAGGGGAGGGGAGAACAATTTCTGAAATCTACGATAAAGTTTTATGTAAAAAATTCCCCTTTTAATCCTCTATTAACCCTATATATCCATGTAGAAAATGATTTTCTATTCCTTTGACATTAATTGTAATTGCTCAAAGAACAGCCTATAGAATACTACCTAGAAATTTGATTTTCCTTTGATATTGTAATAAGAGAAAAATGAACCAAATATTAATACTTATGGATTATGTCAGTAATTAAGGCTATCACATAAACCTATAACAAACATTCTCTATACTATCTTTTCCCAATCACTATTCTTTTGAACAATTTAAAACTAAAAATGAAACTTATACTAACTAGTCCCAAACTATGTTAAAAGTTGAACATGCAGTCGTATCTTTAAGGAAAAAAGGAATTAAAAATAACAAATTTAAGTAAAGCAGGGATTACAAACTTCAATGCATTCATGGGCCAAACAGGTAATGCAAGTCTCAAACACAAGGAAGGGGTGGAGTGGCAGAAACTAGAGGTCAGATGTTCTATCTAGAAACCTGTGAACTCTTCTTTTTGAAACGCTGAACCTGTCAAACAACAAAGTTATGTGGGACAAATTTTGACCAATGGTTGCTTCCATTAACTTGTGATTTCACCTTCATTTTCAAGAAGCATTGTGTCCCATAATATCTACATACTCCATGCATGACATTTTAGATACAGACATCTTCTTGTTAAGAGTATAAAAGTTAGCTGGCTGAGTAGGTGGTAGGTGGGTAACCAGTAAAGCTTCTTCTCTCCTCCCTCTTTGAGTCTGAGAGCTAAAATTCCAACAGCTAGAGCCAGTAATCACAAGAAGAAGAAACCTGTGTAGGTTCCAGTACACATGAGGTATATGGCCTATTCAGGTAGTATGATCTGAGGTATCTAGAATGAGAATAAAATTTTTCAAAGAAAATAATGTAAAAGTCAATAGGAAAAAACTTTTTTGACTTTTGGAAAATTAAAAGTACTTATTTATCTTGAATGGGATATTGGTTAAAGGTGCGTATGTTTGTCAAAATCATTCTGTATACTTCAGCTCATGTCAATGTATATAAATTTTACCTTAACTTTAAAATGCAATTCCAAGTGCATTTTAATTAAGCCCAGAATATTACACATAAAAAGGCAAAATAAGAGAATGAAGGATAGGAAAATAAAAAAAAATTATCTTGTAGAACATGAAGATATCAATACTTTAATTTCTTTCTGAATCTAAATTTTTAATAAGTGCTTTTAAAAAGCATGGTCTATTAAAAAAGAACATATTATATATCTGTATTAATTCATTCAAGATATATGTGAGTGCCTAGTTAAGACATAATAGTGACACACTGTCCCCATCCTCATAAAATTCAATCTAGTGGGGAAACCATACACTAAACAGTTATTAATGATTGTGATAAATGCTGCAAAGAAATACTAAGTACTATGTATAGTGAGAAGCACTGCAGTCGGTAGGGAGTACATGGGTCAGGGAAATCTTACAAGAAATATAAGCTAAGACTTAAAGGGTAAGTAAGCAGGGAGCAAGTCACATGAAGAAAGAAAACATTCTAGAAACATTTCCAGACAGAAGACACATGTGAGGATTCCAAGATGAGAAGTAAAGATTTCAGCAGGGCAGTAACATGATCAAAGTAACAACTCTAGGAGCAATATGGAAAAGAGAATATAGAGAAGAACTCACTGAATGTCATAAGACTACTTATATTGAATACTCCCAGAGAAACGAAGGTGGCTGGATGTTGGGTAACAGAGATGAAAGCAGAAAGAAATTGTACACTCTATCAACAGATGATACAGGGAGAAAGGGAGAAGGAACTGCTAAGAATAATTCCCAAGTTTCTGGTATGAACAACTGGAATGACAGTGATTATGAGAGCTCATTTGACATGCCAAATTACTTAGACAATGAAGGGAGCCATCAACTAGACAAATGAATATACATGAGTCACAATCTCAAAGAATGAGACTAGCGACATAATCTGAGAATCATCTGCACAGACAAACATGAAGCTAAATGAAGTGAGAGAGTGTACCATAAGAAGAAAGTCTAGGGCTAAGTCCCAAGAACGTCTCCATTTAAGGTGGAATAGTGGGAGTGACGGTAATGGTGGTGTTGGTAGAGGAGAGGGAGGGGCTGAGAAGAAACAGTAAGTAGGAGGCATATAAACAGAGCACTTTGTCACAGAAATCGAGGACATAAAACATGTTAGAAGAATGGTCAACTGTGCCAAATGCTGCTGAAAATCAAGAAGAATTAGCAGTGATCTTTGCATTCAGAGGTGCACAGATAGCATGGTGATCCTAATAAAGGGAAAACTGATCAGAAGAGTTGAGGTAGAAGCTTAACTGGAACACATTCAAAGTCAATGAAAAATAAGAAAAGGGAGCTAGCAAGTGTCAACATTCCTTATGAGACATTTAGCTGTGAATGACAGATGAGAAACCCTGGGAGACAGCACAGAGGTCCACCAGAAAATATAACAGAATGTTATTTTGAGGATGTGAGTGGCCTGAACATGTCTAATGCTGATGAGTAAGATCCAGTAAAAAAAGGCAGAATCCAAAAATACTTAAAGTTCCTGATGAGCTAGAGGGATGTGATCCATGGCACAAGTTAAGAACTTACCTTTAACAACAGGACAGAAAACATCGGCCTCCATTAAAATAAGAGGGAAAAAGACATACAAGGAGAGAACATACAGGTAAAGTTCTAGATTTAGTGGCAAGAAATGAACATAGGTCCTACTTGATGTTTTCTATTCTTTCTGAGAGGTAAGGCAAGATCATTTATTAAGAGTGAGGGGACCAGAGAGAGAGACAGCTGACGTTTTGAAGAGAAATAACAGCTGGAGCAAGCAGACTAAAAGAAAAGAGTGAAATTGCTGGGCAGTGTGGAGGGCTGATCAGAGGTCTGTGACAAGTGACAAATAGTAACACCAATCTACCTTACCTAAGATTTCAGCTTATCCAGTGTTGTGGTACTACCATATGGGGTTTGATGAAGAGATGATGGGACAAAAATATTAACATTAGTTTATTTTTACTAAGCATATTACTTTGGGTCAATCCCTACAAGTACGTTAGATGAAGGGTTCATTTAAGCCTCATGGTTAACCCTACCCAACTGGTGCAATATTAATGACATTATTTTCATTTTATAAGTGAGGAACCTGAGGCATGAACTAATTAATTTCTTGACTGTGATCACTACTAAGTGGTAAAACCAGGAATCAAGGCTTGAGATTTCACTGCAAAAAAAAAGGAACTGAAACAAAACAGAAATTTAAAAAATAACACAAGAGAGTGTGTGTGTATAAAATTTTAAAATAATTCTTTAGTCAACAGAGCAATGAACCATAAAATTACATACAAGCAGTTTTCTATTTTAGTGTTAGATTAGTTGACACAGAATTTAAAGACTCACCAAATCTAGAACTTCAAGAGGAGAACAGCAGCAAGCTAACTTATTTCTCATTTATATGCCAGACATTATATGTTTTCACATGCTATCCCATTTACCCTCAAAATGACAGCACGAGCTGATCTACAACCTGATGATAAAAATGCTCAGAAAAGCTCAATAATTTGTTAGACCTTTTTTATCAAATCCTTGAAAAATGAAGCGGCCTCTCTCTGACCCCCCTGCTTGCCACTAAGCCCTTACAAAATCAGGGGTAATAGGCCTGACTGAATTCACAGAGCAGAACAAAAAACTTTACAGCTGTTTGTTCTCACTGGAAACTCTATCTAAACATTGCTTTACTCTACCAAGTAAAAGAAACTAGGACAAGCTCTTATCACTACACTGCAACTAAAAATCAAAACTAAAGAAACTGGAAATAAAAATTTGAAAAGAAGGTAGAACCTTAGAAGAAAATCATTATATCCAATTCCTAAACATATACACTGAAATAACAAGTCATTAGATTTGTTAATTTTATAGTGATACAATTAACCTTGATGAATTTAGCTTCATTCTATAATCATACTAAAGTTAAAAAACAAAACAGAATTTAATCTCCCTGAAAGTTATTAAACAGTTAGCTCAAGTCAATATTTTCCAAATTGTCTTGCTTAACAAAACTTTTTTCCTTGACTGATAAAAAGAAAATACAGCAATAATAGGTAAAAAAAAAAAAAAAAATGGAATATATATCTGACAAGCTAATATCCTTAAACAAGACTGGCTGTAATCATGTACCACAAGGATTTACTATTAGAAGAAACAGATGGCAGCTATTAGACTATAATTATTACAAAAATATTTATATTAATATGACATCCTCTGTCACTGAAGATATAAGAAACTTAGACTTTAAAAACCTGTAAGAAAATATTCAGCTTTCATCTTTCATGTTGTCATTTAATAATCCTTACTTAAGAAGATATGTTAATAAGGCTTTTTCAACATTTCTCATTCTGAAACACAAGTGCTAAATTAAGAAATTTTTAAAGAAAAATTAAATCATTCCCTTTCAGTTTTCCATTCTAATCATTCAGTAACTATGTGAACAATTAAGATTTTATTCACATAGGGCTGAGATTGGCCCTCACAAAGGAAATACTATTTATTTAAAAACCAAAACCACCTCCCACACCGAGATGTACCATCCAACTAAATTTGACAGGCAATCATTGTGTTTTGAAATGCTTCACATCTTAAAGGAAAAAAAACAATAAAAAAGTTCTACTTACCATATACATTAGTATGTCTCTAATCATCACCATAGCTGTTTGATGATCATTCCAAGCTTGATTTAGCGTTTGAAGAAAGTTGTTATTCAATGAATTTAGTACATCTTCTCGCACCTAGTAACAGAGGAGTTCATTAGTTCGCATCCAAACACATATACACACACTAATATATATATACACACACATGCACTTATCTATTTAATAATTAAGTGGAATCCTTAATTTTAAATCAAAGAAATGTTACAGACCAGTAGAAATATAATATTTTAAGCTATAATCTACACACATTTGACACCAAATGTGTATGTATAGTCTAGACTTCTTTTTTGACCTCCAGAATCATAAAGCAAATTCCTAGGCATTTCTCAGCCCTCCAATGACTTAACATTACAGTCAGAACAAAATCCTTTATTCTTACAATGAACTATAAGAGGCCCTACAGAACTGGCCCCAGGCTACTGTTCCAACTAAATTTCCTACTATACCTCCTTCTTCCCCAACTTTGAATAATGACTGAGTACTGATTCTGGAGTCAAATTACCTGAGCTACAATCCCAGCTCCCTGACCAGCTGTGTGATCTGGGGTAAATTATTTAATCTCTGTGCCTCAGTTTTCTTATATGTGAAATAGTATCCCTTCCTGTAGGAGTGTTGTAAGGATCAAATTAACACTAGTAAACTCACTTAGAACGGTGCCTAGCACTTGCCAAACACTCATAAACATCAACTATTGCCTTAGTACACTCCAGTTTCAATGACCTCCTTGCTATAAATATAGCACCTGGGCTCTGCCATTTCTTCTGCCTCAATTCACATGGCTCACTCCCTCACTTTATTCTGCTCAAATTTCATCTCCAGAGAGGTCTTCCTTGACCACCTGCTTCAAATAACTCCTCTCTCTCTCTCCTTCTTTACCCTATAATTCATTTTTCTTCATAGTACTCATCATTATCTAACTACTATATTATGTATTTATTCTTTCTTCCACTAAAATGTAAATGTAAATAGCTACATGGTATCAGGATTTGTCTTTTCCATGTATACCTCCACACCTAGAACATATATATATATATCAGGCACTGTTCTAGGTGTGGAAGTATACATGGAAAAGACAAGTCTTGCTACCATGCAGGAGAGAGAGAGAGAGAGAGAGAGAGAGAGAGAGAGAGAGAGAGATATGATCATTTATTTCAACCCCACCTCCAATACCTAGATTCATCTTTGACATGATAAGCACTTTTAGGACATCTGCTTGTGCACATGAAGTATGAATCTGAAATACTTTACTAATTCAATCCTGATAAAAGACTACTCAGACTTCAAGAATTCCATTCCACAGTTCACAACCTTAGTACCATCTTCTCCATTAAGAGGTTACTGACCACTACTCCTGCCTGCTATGCTATCAGCCCAATGGAAAGATCATGTGACTAGGAAACAGAATCTAGACTCTGGTTCTAGCTTTATCATGAAGAAGTAGTGTGTTTGTTCTCTAAGTTCCTACAATACTTAGGACTATATTACTAGCTTCTCCAGTTATTCAAAGCCAACCAACCTTCCATGGCCTACCTCAACCATCAATAACTCCAGTCTAAACAGACATCTTATATCGCCAAACATCATTTACCCTAATTTGCACCAGTCAGGTAACCTTTTCAGGTTCAGAAGAATCAGAAGTCATGGTGCCTTCTGAGAAACATGAACTATCTAATATGTACACTGAGATATACAGATAACTATAAAACTGAATTATAAATACATATAAATAAAATGCCATTCTGTATTAAATCTAGTATAAACAAGTGGTTGGAATTACCAAAGAGTAAAAGAAAATAGAACACATTATGGCAGAATAAGTTTGAATTGAGAAAACTGTATCTACTTTATTTTTTTCTTATATACTAGAGGAAATGAGGTCATTATATTTAGGGATGGGACAAACACATTCAGTTTACTAAACATATAGTACAAAAACCACTAGCCTATACCACATAATTTAGAATTTTCTTATAAATGTAACCTTTTGTTCACAAGACTAAGCTCCTCAACAGCAAGTTACATCACCCAGAAACTGCTCCAAAAATACACTGACTAATCAAAGTGATAAACATCCATATTGGTTAGTTAACAATACTATGTTAAATACTTTTACACAAAATGGATAATATATTATTTGTTTCAACTCATTAAATCTAACACTTGTCAGAAGCAAATCCAAAGGTAGCTAATACTAAAAAAACAAGTTGAAAATGTGCTTATTTATAAAATTCTGCACCAGGCTGCACATTTCTTCAATTAACCAATTAAGCCTATGGTTCATCAATAATGAACCAATGTACCAATAAAAATTATATATTCCAACACAAGAGTATCTACCCAATTATTCTTAAGGACTTAAGTGAACTTTTACATACTCCTTCTTTATAAAATCAAGTTAAATGTTAACTATTAAAATCACCCTGATTGTGGAACATACAAATATGCCTTGAAAAACTGAATTAAATAAAAAGTTCATGTTATAAAATAAGACATACTCTCTAAAATCACTCATTTATACATTTTACAATAAAATATATCAAGTATTTGTGTTAATATTTATAACATATTTATACCCACCTTTCAGCAAAATAAAAATGCAATCAACTAGTACAATGTGTCATAAATGATTGCCTTATTTGCAAGATACGTCAGAAAATTATCCTAACAAATCAATAAAAGTGAATTTTACTAGGCAGAAAATAGCTACTATTAAGAGCTAATTTTTTGATTATTCAGTGATTATACATATACACAACAGCTTAGATACATTTGTTGCAATCTCCTCTCAATTATTCAGATTACTCTATACACAAAAAATTCTTCTTCTAATATTGCCCTAGAAAATGATTTTTCTACTCTGATACAT
Source organism: Cheirogaleus medius (assembly GCA_008086735.1). NCBI lineage: Eukaryota > Metazoa > Chordata > Mammalia > Primates > Cheirogaleidae > Cheirogaleus > Cheirogaleus medius. The sequence continues at coordinate 60,681,774 of VBSM01001562.1, forward strand.
GAAAAATAAATAGATATGTGTTCAAACATACACAATAAAATGATAAGAATGAGATGAAAATTAATCTTTTATTAAGATTAAAACAGGCTTTTTAAATGATAGTAAGTTGGTATACAAACAAAAATACACACTTAGTGAAGAAAATAAAGAATTAACCTTTATTTTACAAATTATGAACATAGTATCAAAACCACTGAAAAAGAAAGTCAGGGCAACATGGGGGAGGGGTAACATTCTCACAGCCTAACACAAACACCATAACAGTCTGTGCCAAGGCAAACGGGAGGGAACCCTGCTGTAAAAGGTGGTATTAGAACCAAAAGAGCCTACAGATCAAGTATGACCACCATTATTATTAAAGAAAACCTACATTAAAGTCACAAAGATGGAAAGACACAGAAGACCTAACAGCAATGCCAGGGAAGTTGAGAATATGATGGGACCAGCTGTGACAAAAAAGATGAAGCAACTAGTGAAAAATGATGGCTGTGCATGGCACTTAGCCTTGCAAAGAAAGAAAGAGAAAGTAGCTCAGAAAAGGGGATCACAAATCTGGCAGAGAAGTATAATCACTTGAACAGTTTTTAAAAATAGAGTTAAGTAGGAAGCAGTAGTATATGCCTGTAGTCCTAGCTACTTGGGAGGCTGACGTGGGGGGATCGCTTAGCCCAGGAGTTTGAGGCCACCCTGAGCAACATAGCAAGACTCATCCCTAAGTAATAAAAAAAAAGTTTTCAAAAAGTGGATTTTAGTCAAGAGAATGAAAAGACAAGCCACAGACTGGCAGAAAACATTTGCAAAAGACATATCTAACATGGGATTATTATCCAAAATATACAAAGAATCCCTAAAACTTAAATAAATAAATAAATAAATGAAAAAAAATAAATAAACCCGATTTAAAAAATGGGCAAAAGACCTTAACAGACACCTAACCAAAAAGATACACAGATGGCAAATAAGCATTTGGAAAGATGCTCAACATCATATATCATTAGAGAACAGCAAATTAAAACAATATGATTTCACTACACATGTATTAGAATGCCCAAAACTCAAAACAATGAAAACATCGAACATTAGTGAGGATATAGAGCAACAGGAACTCTCATCCTGATTGGGAACACAAAATGGTATAGCCACTTTGGAAGACAGTTTGGCAGTTTCTTACAAAACTAGACACATTCTTATCATATAACACAGCAATCACACTCCTTAGTATTTACCCAAATGAGTTAAAAACTTATGTCCACATAAAATCCCCCACACAGATCTTGACAGCAGCTGTACTCATAATTGCCAAAACCTGGAAGGAACCAAGATGTTCTTCAGTAGGTAAATGAATAAATTGTGCTTTATCCAGATAATGGAATATTTTATCAACACTAAAAAGAAATGAGCTATCAAGGCATGAAAAGACATGGAGGAAACTTAAATGCATATTAGTAAAAGTGAAAGAAGCTAATATGAAAAGGCTATATACTGTATGATTCAATTATATGACATTTTAGAAAAGGCAAAACTAAGGAAATAGTAAAAAGATTAGATTTCCAGAGATAGAAGGATCAATAGGTGAAGCACAGAGGATTTTTAGGGCAGTGACACTATTCTGTATGATATTATAATGGTGGATATATTATATCATTATACATTTGTCCAAACCCATAGACTGGGTTCATGTCAAAAGTGAACCCTAAACTATGGATGATAATAATACGTCAACGTAGGTTCATCAACTGTAACAAATATACCACTCTGATGTTGGCTGTTGATAGTGGGGGAAGCTATGGGGTGGGGCAGGGGGTATATGGGAAATCTCTATACCCTCCATGGAATTTTGCTGTCATCTAAAACTGCTGTAAAAAACAAAATCTACTTTTAGAAAACAAAAAAATTTGGGAGCCACCCAAGATCCAAAGATAATCTAATTTAAAAATGTCTACCAGGTGAGTCTGATACCACATCCAGGATTAGAAAACTAAGGCCACACTAGCCATTTCTTTTCCTTTCCTCTGCAGAATTTCTTCAACATGAATGTTTTGTTGTAATAGCAATATTTATGCAATTCTGAGTCCTGAATTTTTTAAACCATGATTAACATTCACCATTAACCTTTGCTTTAGGAGAAAAATACCCAGCTAAATCATATCACTTACAAAGCACCATAGTAATCCAAAGAAAAAGGTTATAGTCCAATGAAATATAAAAAAACAAAGTCATCTGAGAATTTTAAGCAAATGACACCAAGAGCATGATTTATTAAAAAAAAAAAATGAAAACTGAACTCCATCAAAATTAAAAACTTTTGTTCTACAGATACTGTTGAAACAATAAAAAAAAAAAAAGCTACAGACTAGAAGACAAACCAAATCACTTGCATCCAAAACATGCAGGAAACTCTTAAAACTCAGTAAAGAAAGCAAATAATTAAATGGGCAAAAGACAAGACACTGCACCAAAGATAAATAGAAGGCAATTTTTCACATCAACAGGCATTCAATATCATTAGCCATTAGGGAAATGCAAATTAAAACCATGATGAGATACCAATACACATCCATTAGAATGGCTAAAATAAAATGCCGACAATACTAATTGCTGACAAAGACACACAGCAACTAGAACTACCATACATTTGTGCTGGTGGGTGTACAAAATGGTACAGCCTCACAGTAAAATAGTTTGGCAGTTCTTATGAAGTTAAATATACACTTTCCATATGACCCAGCAATCCCACTTCTATATATTTACCCTAGAGAAATGAAAACTTACATTCACACAAAAACTGTACACAAATGTTCATAGCAGCTCTATTTACAATCACAAAAAACCATCTACAAAAACATCTTTCAACAAGCATATAGGTAAACACATAAGCAAATTATGGTACATTCATACAGTAGAGTATCAATCAGCCATAAAAGGGAACAAACTATTGATACAACAGCTTCAATCAATCTCAAAATAATTATGCTGAATGAAAGAAGCCAGTCTCAAAAGGTTACAAACTATTTAATATGATTCCAGTTAGGCAGCATTCTTGAAAAAAACCCAACAACCACAAAAAACAAAACAAAACTATGGTAACAGAGAACAGATCAGTGGTTGCCAGGGACCAGGGTTAAGAGGCAGATGTGACTACAAAGGGATAACAGAGGTAGTTTTCTGGAGTGAAGCAACTGTTCTATATCAAGTGTGAAGGTGGTTACATGAATTTGTACTTGTGCTAAAATTCATAGAACTACACATCAAAATAAAGGCCAATTTTATTATATATTAATCTTTTACAAGTATAATAATTATGATTCTCAAGTTGGGTGCTGTTTTATTGTATCATAAACATAAGCTATGATGCCACAAGCTGTATTCATAAAAGCAACTTAAACATCAAACAATGAAAGAATTGTTATGCAATTTGAGTATAGCAACCTTATGAACCACTCTGCAACAATTCAAATTTGCATATCATTCATTTCTGTGAATATAGCTTTTCTTGCATTTAAAAAAATTACATCCTTAGAAACCCTTTACTTTGTAATGATTAATAAAATCTGTTCACTGATAAATTACTGTTCAATCTGCAAGAAACACATCTTAAAAAGTCAATCAAATTACTGGTAAAGGGAAGCAAAGGAAGTTGCAAAGGAGGATTACTAGAGAGGACAGCAGGTGAGAGCAAGAGCAGGAGCAGGCTTTGCCCAGACTTCGCCCTTGAGTTTTCACATCAAAGCATCTCCACGGATTGACAAGGAAGCTGACCCTGGGCCAGTGGCTCTTGGGCTAGCTAGAGAGTTGAAGGACATTATCATCTGCACAGTACTTCCCGCCCTCCATTATACACAATTGTTTCTAATCATTAATTAAAATTTTTTCACCCTCTAAATTTCAGTGCCTTGGGCAAAATCCCAGCAGCCAGTCCTAATTAAGGTAAGACAAAGAAATCATCAACTAAAATGAATTAAAAGACTTCAAATCTAAAGTTCACTGAAACTAGAACATATAATCAATGATGATATGGAATACTGAAAATTGAGGACTTCATAAAAAATCTCAAAATTCAGGACAATATTTTGTCCAAATATAGACAAATCTCTAAAGTAGGGGTCCTCAAACTTTTTAAACAGGGGGCCAGTTCACTGTCCCTCAGACCATTGGAGGGCTGGACTATAAGTTTAAAAAAACTATGAACAACTTCCTACGCACACTGCACATATCTTATTTTGAAGTAAAAAAACAAACGGACAAAAACACCCGCTTGTGGCCCGCGGGCCGTAGTTTGAGGACGCCTGCTCTAAAGTATAGAAATTTATGCTTAGCATTATTTTGCATCAAAAAATACACAGGATATATTAAAAACATAAAATGGGGCACATGGAGCACATGCTAAGTATACAAAAGATATAAAAAAGTATCACAGAGGTACTATAACTCTAAGAGGTGAGTCTTTCTACAAATAGGTAGTACTTTTAACATTCACCCAGAAGCTAAAATAATCAAAATCAGTATAGGTTGAATATCCCTTATCCGAAATGCTTAGGTCCAGAAAGTGTTTAAGATTTCAGATTTTTTCAGATTTAGAATCTAATACTCACTTGTGGAGCACCCCCATCCAAAATATATCCAAAATGCTGCAGTAAGCATTGCCTTTGAGCATCACATTTCAGATTTCAGAGCATTTCAGATTTTGCAGACAATTGACCAAAGAAATTACTAAGTAGGACTCTGACCAAGTCACTTAACCTATCTGGTCTGTAGCTCCTTTACCCTGTAAGTGGTTGAAACTGTGGTTGGTTAGATCAATGGCTTTCACATCATGCTCCACTGAGATGCCTTACTTATTTAGTACCACTGCAGGGAAGGCTCCATCTGTCCTGATTAGAAACGATTTATACTGGTTTTGTATGATTTTTATAAAGGAGTTTCCACTATTTAAAATAATTGGCAGCCTCTGGATGCCTGCTAAGTATCTTTCTGGCTCAAAATTCTAAAACATGTTGTTTGTTTCATTTGATGAAGCCAGCATAATATTCAAATATGCAACATTTAGTATGATCTATAAAAACAGCACTTAAGTTTCCACTAACAACATTTAAATTTTTTCAGAGTCCTGCATTAATCATGTATGATCTGAGGGTTTGTCCCTTTACAGATTTTACCAGTTGTGTAAACCTTATTTTTCCAAGGAATGCCATTAAGGAAGAATTCTTGAAGATTTGAAAATATTTTCCACTTTATCACACCAGAAGAATATGATACAAACCTACCCAAAAAAGTGGCTTATTACAGAAGTGACTCTTCATGGGAGCCAAGCCCTGGGGTATGGAAGACAACTCTCCCAATCTGATACAAACCATTCGAAAAACACTCCACAGCTCTTCCTCTCACCCTGAGAATTCTTGATTTTAAAAATTAAAAAGAGACAGAGCAATGCTTTGCTATTTTTACATAACAGTCACACATAATGAACAATGGCAGCACAGGTGTACTGATGCTTGCTCTCCTTTCCTGTAAAGAACAGAAGCTTTTCCATAACTGGATGAAATGCTTTTACTTTATACTTTGAAGAATTCTTAATGCAGCACAACTCCAATTACTTTATATTCAATATAAATTTGGTGAATAGATGTCTCTTATAATACATAAAACAATCTTAAGATTTCTGTATTTCAAAGCAAGCTTCTACTAAGGTGAGAATTAATTTTAAATTTGTAGGTATTTTAAATACACTAATGATATAAAATTCACTGTCCTCTTGATACTTTTTAGGTTGACAGTATTATTTTCATCATTTTTTAACTAACTTTAAGAATAAAGGTTGGCAATCTTGATCACAGAAATCATACCAGTAACTTTAACATAACAGTGCAACAGCCACTGCAGGGAAGAGTCTTTCTCTCAATTGCTATCAGAAGATTCTTCTATAAGCAATTTTACTAATGTATAGTTAGTAATTTAACTTCAAGCATTTCACAAAGTACACACTACTTTCAATTTCAAAATCAAATTCATTCTTAGTGGCAGTATTCCCCACTCTCACTCAAGTGTCCAAAATGAAGCTCTTAAAGAGGATAGTATCAATCACCCATTCAAAAGAATATATAAAAATCCTTCCCCCAAACTGACAGTTCAAATATTTACGTTTGCTTCTAACAACCAAAGCAGGGTGCTATGCACTGTGGGGGATACCAGATGCATTCAGCACTTCACAATATGCATGAGAAAGAAGGGAAAGGGAGAGCCTAACATTAGTGTTCCTACAACCTCAATACAAAGTAGAGTATAAAGACTAGCACTACAAAGTCATGAGGTTCAAAGCAAGAACACAAAATAGGTATTAAAACAACACATTTTCGTAATTTCATACATAAAGATAATTTGCTACATGTCATAGCAAATAAAAAATCATCTAAATTTGCCAGTTTTTATAAAAAGACATTCTTAGTTCAAATATTTTAAACTTTTCTTAAAATAACACACCTTAGAAAATAAGGATTTCTCTATGAGTACAAAATAGCACCATGAAAAATGATAGCTTTTTACTTACTGGTAGAAAACAAAGGCAGAAAGAAAAAAGGGGGTATACCACAAAAGGATATCATATAAATTATCATTTGTAAAGTACCCCATTTATTATAAAATCTATTACTGTATTAGTATCACAATTAAACTGAGCAGCAGGGACAATGACAGAAGTAGTAAAACAAACACAAAGCATGACAATATGGTAACTAGTATTTTTGTTCTCTTGAGAAAACAATAAAACGATAGAAAAAAAGAACCATAGTTTCACAGGATCACATGATTTGGTTCCCAACAGAATGACAGGCTTTAGTCTCAAAAAACCAAAGGCATATAACCCAAAATCACCCATGCTTTTAAAAGGCAGTTATTAACAGATTGGGTAATAAACTTGGGTAGGTAGATGTATTGACAAAACGGATTTCAGCAACTTGTGGCTAAAAATCATGGTTGTTTCCATTTTGACTGCTAGTGTTATTCTTAGATTCATTCCAAAGAAAACTGAGTGCCAACTACACGCAAGGAAGAGACACACAGATGAATGAAACAGGTCCTAGCTCATTCATTCACATATTTAACAATATTAGAGGAACATCACTAAAAAATACAATGGAAACTACACAGAGAGGGGTAACCTGTCTTCACAGTGCTTACAGTCTACTTATCAACTTAAGAAGAAGAGCTGGTACTTAATTAACATGGACAAACTTGCTAAACGGCAACACTTTTAAACCTGGCTTTCCACAACATCATTTCTCTCCCAACCCTTTCAAATCAGAAGCCATTCGATTTCCTATGTCTCTCATATCCCATGGTTGCTATTGCAATGACTCTCTAATAATCTCTTTTCTAAACCGGATCCCCAGTAGTCTCTCCCTCCTGTGGGATTACTCTATTCATATTCAGGTCACTCTCCCCGTATGAGATTCTTTAAGGGTTTTTACGCCTAGCTCACAGCCTTTCTCTTTTTTCTGACTCTGTCACCACCCCAGGCAACTCCAATATTCTATGTAATGGGTTCTTAGTTTCTTCCAACAACTTTAAGTTAGAAAAAAAGGACAAGATAGCAGGTGAACTAAAGATAAATGGCAATGTGGCACTCAAAACAGCATTCATACTAAATATTTTACTCTGGCACTCAAAATGGCATTCATACTAAATATTTTACTCTATCTTCTCTCCTGCCTCTTTTTGAAAATTAAAAACCAGTGTCTCCCACTACCAACAAAATAAAACCCAAACTCCTACAATGTTTTTCAACTTCTAGTCCAACCCACTTTATCATTCTCATTTCCTACAAAAACATTTGAAGATCCTTTAGGTTCCAACTACACTCATCTACCTCACTACACTCATATCTATCTGCCTTTTTTTCTCATGCCATTTGCCCTACAGGGACTATATTCTGCCTTTGTTCACATCATGAATCTTTAATAATCCTTGAAGGATCATCAAAAGCGACCTCCTCTTTCTACCTTGCCCTGAATTCCTCAGGCAAAATAATTCCCCTTCAAATCTGATTACCTCACTAAAACTGTGAGCTTCTTGCTGCCAGGCATCATGCCTTAATTATTTTGGGGTGGCTGAAACACAAGAGAAACTCAATGTTTCTGTAGGCCTCTGAACTGAATCTGTCTTTGCCAACAAAAATCTTATCTCTAAGGCTTTCTATCAATATCCTTTTTAACTCACTATAATCATTGTGTTTATAACATATTTTATGCATAAATGCTATAAAAATATCTCTCCACATTCATTTAAATTTGCCTAGAAAGGAGAGAAAAGCACTCAAAAATCTTTATTATGAAAGTAAGTCTGTTACACTAACTGGCCCACAATAGTCCAGAGCTCACCTTACAGTTACCAACTCCACTTTCACAGGCAATTAGTACTCTCACATAAATATCTTAATTTATCCATAAATAAATATAGTATTTACAATACTGGTTCTTCTTCTCCCTCTAAAAATTGGAAGAATCTTAAAGTAGTATGAGTTAAAAATAAAAAATTAAAATGAGGATAAAATATATTGAAAAAGTAATTTACACAGAGACATCATTTTCAGCAAATGAGACTCTACCTACAAAAAATAAATAGTAAAGTGTTACCTCTTCTACAAAAAGACTTTTCAGTTTACAAATAGATTCAAAGAAATAAATACTCCTCAAAAATTGAAACTGTCTCCTTCAAGGTTTCAATTTCCCTCCTGTAACACAAAGTACTTAGAACAGATCAGGATTACAAGGCACAGATCCAAATACGTAAGTCCAAAACAAGTTCCAGAAAGGCAGGAATCTTTGCTAGATAGATAGCAAATTCTTAGACCACTGACTAGTATTTAATATGTCTTCCATAGGCAGTTTTCTGAATACATAAAAAGTGAGCTGGAAGAAGTTCCTCTTATTCTACCTTCCTACCATTCAACTGAAGTAAAATATTACTTAAAGAATAGGATATGTGGATAGACAGACTTTGAAAACCACTGGAATAAATGTTCTTTTTAAAGTTAACATCTTTTTTGTTCAGCTATTCTTTTTAAAAGGGAAACAAACTTTCAAAGTACAAGAATTAGCTTTCATAGGTTCATTTATAAGGCTACTCCATGTTACCCAACTATTACCACAGAGTATTAATTTGAAAGAAGAGAAATGAAACATAAGGCAAATCTAAGAAATCTGCTAAGCATTACAAAATTGAGACAACAAAGCTCTTGCCACGTTAAAACTAAATTTTCTCCCCAACTTCAAGAATATTAAAAATGGAAATTTTTTTATTTTAAACACATATTATGGCACAGGAATAAGTAAGCTGCAAAAACTACAATCTTCCCAAGTCATAATAACCCAAACTTAATCAAGACACGTATTCATTATATAATTTTAAAGCTCTTTAGGTTAACAAAACCAACCCATCTCATTTTAAGATTAATGATCTGGATTCCAGAAAGGTCTACTAATTTGTTCAAGATTATTAGTGGCAGAATTAGATCTAATGCTCGGTTCTTTCTACTTTTCACCTAGTACTTTTTCTACTGCAGTTATATATAATTTATTTCTTACTATCAAACAGAGTGCTCAACAGAGGTTAGAATAAAAGCCAAATCCTTTGTTACTATATGATATATTTAGAAACCCTCAAGTTTGAATCCTAAATAGGAATCTTATAGGAGAATGAAAAAAAATGGCTCGACCTTTACCCTGCCCACAAGTGGTGAAACTGATTGTCACTATTTCTTAATTTAAAACTCTTTTAACATTTAAAACACACACAAAATGACTATGAAAAACCATACCTCTGCTAAATAAATGTCAAAATTAAGTTATTTTATAATTTAAGGTTAGAGGCGAGTATAACTCTCTGGCCATTTCTCAGTCTCCACTGCAAGCCTCATTGTATTCAAACACTAAATGTTTAACACATTAACTGCCATGTGAGTTGTATTTAACTCATGCTAGTTTTAAGCCCAGGGCCTCATGAAACATATGTTAACTCACACGTCTCTTCACTTTTGGAGCAGTGAGAACTATTTTTCAAGTCGCATATAACTCACACAGAGAAAACAATAAAAATTAACAACTCTTTCATTAGAAAGGATTGTTTGTTTTCGAAGTTTTTATTCTATATTCATAATAAAACACCATGGCCCCAAGGAAAAAAATTTTTTTTAGTGTGGCAGTCAATGTGTTAAATTCCTCAGGGTTCGATGTTGGGTCCTCTTTTCTTTGTCTCTGTGATTTCATCTACTTCCAGGGCTTTAAACACACATGGAGTATCTCTCATCCTAAATACTTGGGACCAGAAGTGCTTTGGATTTCAGATTTTGGAATGTGTGCCTATACCTAATGATAACTTAAGTATGGGACACAAGTGGAAACTAATTTTATATAATATTTTTAATAATTTTGTACATGAAGTAAAGTTTTGGCTGTGATCAGTCACATGAGGACAGCTGTGAAATTTTCCACTTATGGCATCACGTTGATGCTCAAAAACTTTTGGATTTTGGAGCATTTTGAATTTGGGATTTTTGGATTAGGGATATTCAACTTGTATCACCTACATGTTTGCAATTTCCAAATTTACATTTCCAGTTTAAACTTCTCAGAGAACTAGATCTGCACATACAATTTTACAGATATCTTAAAATTAACCTGTCCAAAATGGAGCTCCTTGTTCTACCCCAAATCTGTATCAGAAAACAGAATGACCCAGCTAGTTGTTCAAGAGCCAAAAACCTAGAAATTATCTTGGATTCTTCCCTCTTTCTTATCCCCTAAAATCAGTCTACGAGCCTGTAACATTCTTTCTACATCCAAAATATATCTAAATATATCTTGAATCTGAAAACCTTTCTCTATTACCACTGTCACTGCACTGGTATGAATCACCACTAGTATTCACCTGATTTACTGGATTTCTTCTTCCTGGCCCCCTCACTTCAACTCTTGAGCCTTCTAACTTATTCACCGTACAGCAGCCAGAGCAATATTTTGAGAACCTGCATCACAGCATATCACTGCCTTTCTTAAAATCACTGAATGGCTTCCTAACATACAAAGCCCTCCATCATGGCTCCAAGGCCTGGAATGATCTGGCTTCTGCTTTTCTCCAACCTGATCTTGTGCCGTTCCTCCCCACTATCAACTCTTAACTCCCAACTCACAATAGGCTTTTTTCAATGTCTCTACTCTAGGAATTGGCAATGAATAGCCTGCTGCCTTTTTAATATAAAGTTTTATTGGAATACTGCTATGTTCATTCATTTACGTAGGTCTATTGCTCCTTTTGTGCTACAACAGCAGAGTTGAAGAGCTGTGACAGAGAATGTATGGCTCAGAAAAACGAAAATACTATCTGGTCCTTTACAGAAAAAAGTGTTGTATAGCCATTCTCTTTGCCTGGAATGCTCTTCAACCCACTTTTCTCATGAGCACCTCTCATTCTTTAAATCACAGTTTAAACATCACCACTTCCTCAAACAGCCCTTTCTTGACCTATGTAGTTGACCTCATCATTTTTTCTCTATCGCTGTATTCTGTTTTCTTGATATTTCATAACTAAATGTTTATTATCTATTCCATGAGTTCAGGAATCAGATGTGTTCTATTTACCAATATATTCCTTACACCTAGCTCAGAGCCTAACAAATAATAAAAACTTTTGAATGCTGAATTCTATGATGAGAAAACTTTATAAGGATACCTTTGGGGCTCTGACAAAATGATATATAATTTAAAAGTCCTTAAATCTGAAAAGCAGAACTTTTTTCCTCTAGTATACCCATACTTTTTAAGTTATTTTATTTAGAAAAAAGAAGTTAAAGAAAAAATAATCCCTGTGAAAGCTGAAATGTTTTCATTTTACTAAAGTGATATTAAATTTTTCTTATGGCAAGGAAGAAAGGTCACATATCATACCCTTAGTTTTACTTTGTGGTCTTGAGAAATTCACTGAATTTCTTTGGGTCTCAGTTTCCTCAAAGGAGACATTCTTCCAGAGATAGAAAGAATAATAGCCTACCAGGAGTATTTTAAGTTAGAGAAATAGCACTTATATTTTCTATGTCTGGTTCAAATTTTGTGAACTTATTTCCAAGGCCAACAATCAGCTACTTTCATCCCAAAGAAGTGCCCTCTCTGAAGTCTCCCTTCATCTGTCCTCTGGTAGTTTGTACTGCTTTGTTTTAACAAAAAATATTTGACTATGTTCACTATTCTTACCTTGAAATTGAGGTACCAACAAACTATACAACAAAACAGCTCTGAGTCCATGTAAAAATTATAGTTACTTTGAATTCTTCAATGCAAAAAAATGAGTCCTGGCTGTATATAACATAGCACTAAAAGTACTTTGCTTTAAAATAAATATATATAGTTAATTAAGCAGCTCAGCTAATTGCCAAAAGGACAGTGAATAAAAAATTGATAAAAAGACTAAATAGTAATGCTTTCAGAACCACAAAAAAGGGTATATTCTGTGAGATTAAAGATAAGTATATTTTGATAACACAGAACCCTAAACCGTTTTCTCACCTTCCAGTCAAAAGGTACAATGCAGAGACAGCAAATATTGATTTTCATGCAAAATATACTTTTATATATTGTATCAGTAACATCCCAAAGTCCCATTTGGCAGAACAAATTGACACTTCCTACATTAGGAAACAAATATTCTAAGCTACTACAGGATGGCCCTGACTATCAGTTAACAGTTCTCTTTTGGGCCAGGTGTGCTGGCTCAAACTTACAATCCTAGCACTTTGAGAGTAAAGGTGGGAGGATTACTTGAGGCCGTAAGTTTGATCAGCCTGGGTAACATAACGAGACCCTGTCTCTACAAAAATAGAAAAATTAGCTGGGCATGACGGCATGTGCCTGTAGTCCCAGATACTTGGGAGGCTGAGACAAGAGGATCACTTCAGCCTGGAATCAGTCTGGGAGTTTGAGGTTGCAGCGAGCTATGATGATGCCACTGCACTCTAGCCCAGGCAACAGAGGGAGACCCTGTCTCAAACAAAAAGAAAAAGAAAAAGAAAAAAGAAAAACTTTATTCTACTGAAATAATCAACATGCTGAAATTGGTATATTTCCTAGTCAAAAACTGAATGGTCAAATGAGTGTCTGTAAAAGAAAAGGAAAAAAAAACAAACATTTTCAGATGCTGGTGATTATCCTGAATGACTATGTATAAGAGAAGTTTAATTAAGAATTTAGCATATGCTGCATATTTTTAAATTTATTTAGCACAATCAACTTGAAAACATGTTTTCTGGACTATGTTATGCCTATATTTTGAAATGACAGTTGCCATGGACTGAATGTTTGTGCCCCCCAAATTCATACTTTGAATCCCTAATCCCCAATGTGATAGTACTTAGAGGTGGGCCTTTGGGAGGTTGGTCATGAGGGTAGAGCACTTATGAGCAGGACTGGTGCCCTTATAAGATGATACATGAGAATCATGATCTCTCTCTCTCTTCCTGCCATGTGAAGACACCAAGAGGAGGAGGCCATCTGCAAACCAAAAAGAGGGCCCTCACAGGAACTAAATCTGCAGGCCTTTGACTTTTGACTTTCCAGCTTCCAAAATGGTGAGAAATGAATGTTCATTGTTTAAGCCATCCAATATACGGTATTTGTTATAGCAGCCCACACTAACACAACAGTTAACCTTAGATACAGGACCACTTTAAGTATTAATAACTTACAATATATGCTGAATCTCTTGGAGTTCTCGTGGCATGATTGCTCACATGACTTCAATTATCTACTTGACCATTTTTCAGAGTCCAAAAATCAGTCACTTAAAACACTGATCTCACACCCTGGCTTTTCCTCTTCTTCTCACTTTTTGGATGAGCCAATTCTCAACAGTAACACATGGCTACAAATGTTTCTTTCTGCATTTGTCCCTAAGCTGCAAACTAACTACTACTTAAAAAAAAAAATGACAAATTACACATTGAAGCCAACTCCTACTAAGCTTTTTTCTCACTTGCCAATTCATTAGTATATTCCTCAAAAGGGTTACTCCAAGTCTCTTCATCCAATTTTCTGAAAATGGATGGTTTAACGATTAGATTCTTAACAGTTTTAGAAATAAAGAATCTCAGAGATACTACTTTAACTCCTTCCTTATATTTTTTTTTTCCAGAGAAGAAAGTGATCAGGAATCCTTCCTTATATTTTATATGTAAATAAAATTTAAAGGACTACAGCTTCATGGACAGTGAGTCAATTAACTTAAAGCCCCTTACTCATCCTTAATTTCATCATTATTTAATGTATCTTGCTCAATTCATTCTACCTCAGGAGCAGATCTACAGAAAAGTCAAGGGTACAGCCTGAAGCCACACTGCCTGGATGCAGTTCCAGCTAGGCTGCACAGTATCTGTGTGCTTCTGGATAAATCACCAATTCTCTGTGCCTCAGTTTCTTCATTTGTAAAATAGAGGTAATAATAGTATCTGGCACATTGGGTTGTGACCATTAGCTAAGTTAAAACATGTAAAATCACTAGCCTATAGTAAATGCTTAATAAGAATTAGTTGTGATCACTATCATTCTCTACAGCAACAGTTCCCAACTTTTTGGCACCAGGGACCGTTTTCATGGAAGACAATTTTTCCACAGACCAGGGAAGGTGGAATGGTTTTGGGATGATTCAAGTGCATTACATTTATTGTGCACTTTATTTCTATTATTATTACATTGTAATATCTAATGAAATAATTATGCAACTCACCACAGGCTGGGGACCCCTGCTCTACAGACCCTTTGGCAAATGAGAATGTATCCCCCTCTTCTAAATTTACTTCTCCATTCCTCTTAATCCCATACTCTTTCCATACCCAAGAACTCAGTTCTTTCAATTCTCTCCACTTTAGTAGCTTTAAGCAAAGTCTATCATTCTACTTTTCTTCTTTCTTTTGATGCCAAACTTCTTATATTAGTCTTCTTTTTATTTCCCACACCTACTTATCATAGTTTGCTTCCATGATTCATCCCTTGACTCCAGGCTCTTTGTTCTCTGAACTCCAACACTTACTCCTCACCTCAGTATATAACACCAAATGCCAACTCTCCATATCTTAATTTTGAGTTCCTACCTAAGCTCTAAACTTGTATATCTCCAAATATGAGATATTTCTACTTGAGCATCTTCTTACGATCTCACACTCAATTTTCATCACTTGCAAAATGATTCCAATTTGTTTGCAGGAAGTTACCTGCAAAAGGTAACTTCCAATTATAAAAATTTTCAATATGATCTAAACAAAATTCCTATCTTCTCTACCCATTCCAAATCAGTTTTCCACCATAACTTCACAATATTGCTATTGGTGGCACCATAATTCTCCTAGTAACCAAATTCTGCCTAGTCTTACCTCAGAATTTCTGACATCATCCATTCATTTCTAGACTATCACTGTATCCAGATTTTTCCAGGTCTTCTCTTGATTCTAGTAAACCTGTTCTCAATTCTACATTTCTATCATTTTCATAATGTTCAGTTACATTATCACCCACTTAAATTCATATCTTCAAATACTGTCACATTATCACCCACTTAAAAACTTCCAATAACTAACTCTCCACTATTTAGTCCAAATTCCTTAGCCTGGTATTCAAATTTTTCTACAATCTGTTCCCAAACCATTCAATATAATCCACTAAATCCCTGTAATTATCATATACTTCAATCAAGCTCTACTTACCACCTAAATGTAACCAGTTCAACTCTACATGATCACATGACATCTGCCATCCTGAAATGCCTTCCACATTATTTACATACATCCAAAATTTTTGAAGGCTCACTTCAATTTCATCCTTTCCCATGAAACCTTACAGTCCAATCTCTCCCTCATCTGAATTCTTAAGCCATTTATTGCCTATGCAACTCACCTGCCACTTAATTATATAATGCCTCACACTGTTATCTCAATGTGTGACATCTCTCATATCAGAGTAAAAACCCCAGGAAGGGATAGTAGCATATCTCTATGCACCCACTATATTTTCATCGAAAGCTGTGCCTAGTAGGCACTTAAAAAAACTACTGATTGTGTAAAGAACACAATCACCTCACTTCATGAGATACCAACTACCTGGCTCATGGAATCCCCTGTAAGAGAAATGAATTATTGAAAGAAAAGTAGAAATAGAAAGTTACTATTTTGCAACCACCATAGTAACAATGATTCATGCAAGAATCATCAACAGATGCTAAAACCATCACATGAAAGTTTCTGGGGGAACAGTATATTCATACAGTCTCAAAATATATCTCAACAGATTACTTATGAATTACAAAGGGAAAAAAGGTACCTTCACAGTGAAGAAATCTGGCGGACACCAAGTGATCAAAGTTAACATCACCAATAATGGGATAAACTGACATCATGTGCCTCCTGATGTGATGCACTGAGGACACAACATCACTTATGTATTATTCCTGCCAAAAATGCATAACCTGAAACTAGTCATGAGGAAACAATCAGACAAACCAAAAACTGAGGGACAATCTACAAAACAACTGACCTACACTCTTCAAAAATGTCAATGTGCTAAAAAGACAAAGGCAGGCTGAGGAACTGAGTATGCGATCCCGGATTAGATCCTGGACCAGAAAACAAATTGCTATAAAGAATATCACTGCTACACAGGACAACTGAGGAAATTAGAATATGGATTGTATTAGATAACATTATTATATTAATGTTAAACTGCCTGACTTTGATCATTGTTCTTTGGTTACTTAAGAGAATTTCCTTATTCTTAAAAGAAATGTTACAAAGTACTTTAGGGTAACTGAAATGCAAAACTTATTCCCTAATTGTTCAGCAATAATAACATTGGTAATAGTAATAATAACAAGTATCAATAGAAAGACTGGCAAAAATGTAGCAAATGTTAACTGGTGAATCTAGATGAAGGGTACACAAGAGTTCATTTCTTGTACTATTCATAGAACTTTTCTGTTTTTTTTTTAAATAAAACTTGAAAAATGAATACCCTAATACCACACAAAAACTATGGAGTGGTTTTTATAAATCTGTGATATTCTACATTTGAAAATTTAAAGCATGACATTGTAGTAATTTTATAAATGAAATTACATTTTATGTGCAGTATAAGAGTTTTGCTCAATAAAAACACTTTTTCTAAAAAAAATACATCTTTTTGAAATCAAAGAACCATTTTATAATGTTAACAGTCCACCATTAATTCATCTTTTAAAAAATTCACATTTATCATAGAACTCAGTTAAATAAATAAGGTCAACTTCAATTAGTGAAACGTCTTAGAGCATATTTTTTAAACAATGCAGTTTTATTGTTTTCAAATACACAGAGAAAGTAGAGAAAGCCAAAATGAGCTGATTGACTAAAGCATTTTAAGGAAAAAATAATCATCTGTAATTAACATAATAATAAATAAGCATTTGTAAATTACTGAATGCTTTACTATGATTATAGAGAATGTATTTATTACAGATCACAAACTTCATCTTCCCTCAATTATCAAAAATTCTGATTTAGCTAAGTTTTGAGTGAAGTTTTATAATACAGACATGAATTAATAATTTCTATACACTTTCTAGAGCCTTTAAATAGAATACTTCTGATCAAAGTACAATATGGTATAAAAGATTTTCTACATTCAATCAATATAGTATTAGCAACAGTCCTTTAAAGTTGGATACCTTATTTATGAGATGTTCAGTAACAACTTCTCTTAGTCCAGTGTAGAGCTTTTCTCCATGTTTATGCAAAACCATTGTATATGCATTTCTATAGAGCTCCTCAAAACTAAGACCACTGTTATTCTTACGCTGGATTTCTTGAATTGCATTTTTCAGAAGGTCCCAAATGCTGTTTACGTATTTTTCATCCATGGTCATCTGTAATATCCAAGAAAGAAAAGAGACAAAAAAAAAAAAAAAATGGTTGAAAATCTTTCTGTGTTTGTCCATAGAGTAAACATTTTATTATATGGCTATAATTATAAATCTGCATGACTTATAAGAATGTTAGCCTGTTTTAACAGAAATAAAGGGATACATTACTAGTTTCTAGATCTGATAGAAGCAATTTTTTCTAATGCTTTAGGACCTCCATTCTTACCTAGAGCAAAACTTTCCACTTTAAATAAAATCATGATTTATATACCAAGTCACTACTTAACCCTCCTCCTCTCTCTCCCTCCAACCATATCCACCAGCCTATCTGATTTTATGCCAATACAATCTGCTAGTTCTTGCTCTCGAGATGCCAAGTTCTTACACTCAAAGCATAGCAAAGGGACCAGAAACAGGCACCACCTAGGAACTTGTTAGAAATGTAGAATTTGAGGCCCCACCCCCAACCTACAGAAACAGAACCTGCATTTTAACAAGAATCCCAGGTAATATATATACACACAGAATAAAGTCTGACAAGTATTTCTCTAGTTCCATCACGAATCACCTATGCAGAGGTCTCCCTTTAGCAATCGTCCATCTCAGCATCATCAAAATCTTTTTTCTCTGCTAGATAATTTCCACATATTCAAAATTTTCAGTTTCCCATCTAACAAACAAATCCTTACAACCCATGTATTCCTCCAGCACCATCAAATCTCTCCTTCCACTTACAGAGGAATCACCGGCAGGAGGAGGGGGAGATTTCTATATTCTTTATCTCCGAGTTCCATCTTTCCATTACATCTTGAATCCACTCCAATTAGACTTTCATCTCTACCATTTAACTGAAAGTACTCTTAAGGTCACCAGTGACTTCTATATTGCTAATATCTAATGGTCAAAGTCTCAGTTCCCATTTAACTTGACCTATCCAGCAGCTTTTCAAAGAGCTCCTCACTCCTACTTCTTGAAACAGATTCCTCACTTACCTTCCAAGCTCCATCATCTCCTGTTTTTCTTTCTATTTCACTGGGTCCTATATGTCAGTCTGCTTTACTGGTTCTTATTCATCACCACAACCTCCAATCCTAAGGCTCGGGTTCTTGATCTCTTGTCTACCCACACTTAGTTTCTAGGGTGTAGGTGATGTCATCTATTCTCATGGCTTTAAATCAATCTCAAATCTGATATATTCAGTTTGACCCTTTCTCTTGCATACCAGAGTCATATATCCAGCTACCTACTCAATGTTTCTACTTGAATGCCCAGTAGGCATATCAAACTTATAAAGTCTAAAACAGAAGTCATCATCTTTCCCCCCAGTCTTCTTCCACTGCAGTTTTTTCCAACCGAGCAAAATGTCTACTTCCTTATAATCATCTGTAACTATTCTCTCATCTCACTTCTAATTCAATAGGAAATTCTGTAGTCTCTACCTTCAAAATATATCCAGAATTCGACTCCTTCCACTGTTACTACCCTGGTCCAAATCACTATAATCTCTCAGGTTACTTCAACAGACTCTTAACTGGTCTCCATTTCTGCTCTTGGCCTGCTACCATTGGACAGTCAGAGTGACCTTCTGAAAGCATAAATCAAATTATGCCACTCATCTGCTCACAACCCTCAATGACTTCTCCTTAACAATGTCCTACAAGGCCTTATTTGATCTGATAATCTCTCAACTTCATTTATTTTTCCCCTTTGCTGACCAGCTCCATGCACACCAACTCCCTTGCTATTCTTTGATCTATATCAAACAAGGTCATTTCAATGTCTTTGTATTTGCTACTCATTCTCTCTGGAATGTTCTTCCCTCAGATTTCTGGACAGCTCCAACCTCTACTCAACTGTAATCCTTACAATGAAGTTTAAATACCCGTCTTTGGGACTGCAAACTAGCTCAACCTCTGTGGAAAGCAATATGGAGATACCTTA
>VBSM01001562.1:60701736-60725176 GCA_008086735.1 Cheirogaleus medius
TTGGGACTGCAAACTAGCTCAACCTCTGTGGAAAGCAATATGGAGATACCTTAACGCGATACGAGTAGTCTACCATTTGATCCAGCAATCTCATTATAGGTACTCACCAGCAAATTGGTATTAACTGATCAACACATAAGTGGACATATAGGACTAACATCTATCGGGTGTCGGGTAGGTGGGGGGGAGGGAATGGGTATATACATACATAATGAGTGTGATGGGCACCAACTGGGGGACGGACACGCTTGAAGCTCTGACTCGAGGGGAACAAGGGAAATATATGTAACCTTAACATTTGTACCCTCATAATATGCTGGAAAAAAATAAAAAAGGGGGGAAAATAAATAAATAAATACCCGTCTTATTTATTTACAACAACAGCCTCCTCGTACCAACAGCCTCTCATCACCACTGACCCCGACTCCAACCCCACATTCTTTATTCTTTTTCTGGTCTCCCTCTCCCCAAACATATGGCAGCTCCATGAAGGCAGAGATTTTCTTCAGTGCTGAATTCTTTAGCCCTGTGGTCCCCAATCCCTCGCTGCAGCCCAGTACTGGCAGCACATCACTGCCTAAGCTCCACTTTCCCCCAATCCGTCGAAAAATCATCTTCCGCAAAACTTAGGAATCGGACGCACAGCAGTTGAGCAGTGGGAACATTTATAGCTGCTCCCCATCGCTGGCATCACCACCTGAGCTCTGCCTCCTCCCACCCCCTTCCGCCTGAGCTCCACTTCCTCCTGTTCCCCATATCCCATGGAAAAATTGTCTTCCATGAAACTGGTCCCTGGTGCCAAAAATGTTGGGGACTACTGCCTCAGCCCCTAAAACAATACCTGGCACATGACAAGCACTCAGGGTGGCTGGCTGAATGATTTTCTGCTAATATCTGACTAAGGAGCCCTTTTTTTATGCCACATAAAATCTGCAAGTTCTGCATTTACAACCTGGGTAACACTGATCAGCTTCACACATACTTCTCACTTAACGTGTATAAAAAGTACTGAGTTAGTCGAATCCTCTCCAAGTCATGTCTGATGGGTATGAATGTGAATGAGGAAGGAGTAGACAAAATAGTTCTTTTAGTCACCCTAGCAGTAAAGTACCAGCTCAACTCTCAATCAAGAGGATCCTTAAGCAACTAACTCAAACTAAGTCTTATTATTCTTATTTTTTCTGGAGAGCTTAAGAAGGCTATTTAACAGAGCAACCTCTTTCCTTTTACCCAAATCCTAGGTCTATTAGAGGCTTTTATGCAAAACCTAGGTCTATTAGAGGCTTTTATCAAACGACCTTAGGAGAATTTAGTTAAACTGCTACCTATTTTTAATCATATACCTTGACACATAGGATGTCATCCATATAAAATGTAAAAATGTGGCTACCTACTGAACTTCTCACAAATGAAAGAAACAAGCCCCGTAACAATGATGGCCTCAAATACCATGGCTATGTTTGTGCTATGTGGTTTTAGTTTGCAGACAGCATACACTGAGGTTATAATAAAGCAAACTAAGACACTATCCCTTGACATTAAATAACATACAAATCAGAATATTCAGAACAATTCCCAAGAAAGAACAAAGTCAATGTGGACTATAAACCTCAGAGATACCTACATTGCTAACAGTTGAGCAAAACATCAAATGATCTTTTCAGGATCAATAACCTAAGATCCCATGAAAGCTAGAAAAACTATAGAAAGGTCTCTACCCAGTGTAAATCAGTAAATTTTCTATTAGAAAGAATTTTAAAAAATATAAACCAAGAGGCTTCAAATACTGTACAAGTACTCTCACATCATGATAAAAGAACATTTTCACATATATAAATCAAGAGTTGTTTTACAATCCAAGATTGTATGTGATATCTTTCTTAGTATTCATGCCTTATCAACAGGCAGAAGTAGGGGCCACAGGACAAAATGTTCCCTTCTGTTGACAGCTAAGGTTAAAAACAAACCAACCAACCAACCAACCACCCACTTTTTTTCCCCAAACAAATGAGAAGAAAATAGACCAAGGGAGATTAAATGACTTACCCAAAATCATACAACTGGGATTAAAATTCATATATCCCAAAACCTAGTCCAAACCATAGACACACCTAAGATTGCACTGTGTATTATGGTAAAGTAACATCACAGTGTGAGTCATTATCTTGGTAAACACAGTATATTAGCAGAGAACAGAGGTTTTGCTATCAGACAAGCCTGGATTTCTGTCACAGCTTTGTTATTCACAAGCCATGTGACCCTGGGCAAATTAACTCCTAGGTTTAATAACAGTATCTATCTCAAAACGAGTGTCATGAAGATTAAATGAGAAAATCAGTAGATTTAGCCCAGCCCAGGGCACAGTATAATCTCTCACACATCAAGTAACAAAAGTTCCCAATGATACAATCTTTTGAACTCTCATCTACAGGCATCAAATAAATGTCAAAAAGAAATACAGCTTTTCAAGTTTAGCAAATAAACGGTATGAACTAAAACAAAAGCACCTGAAGAGTACAACTATGCTAAATGCAAATCAGTATAATGTAGCTTTTTTTCAGAAATATTATTCCTCTATACCCCATGCTTCCTACTTTTCCAGAGCCATTTAAATCATTCATCCCTAGAACTCTGTTCTTGACTCTTTCACTCTATTACTGGGTCCCTATGCATTTTTTCATTACCATAGTTACAACTATTATCCATACATGTAGGGTTCTAAAACTTAGAGACTCTAGACTGACAATTAGGAATTCTGGAGGTTCCTAAAACTATATACAAAATTTTGCAAGTATAATGTGCACATACTTCTTTTATGGAGGGGGGAGTCCCTAACTTTTATCAGACTTCCTAAGAAGTTTGCCCACATCTTAAAGAAGATAAATTACAGCAGTCCCGCCTTATGTGCAGTTTCACCTTCCTCAGTTTCAGTTACCTGTGGTCAACCCTGGTCCAAAAATATTTAATGAAAAATTTCAGAAATAAACAATTCATAAGCTTTAAACTGTGTGACATTCAGAGTAGTATGAAGAAATCAAGCACCATCCTGCTCCATCCCACTCAGGATGTGAATGATCCCTTTGTCCAGCATATGCATGCTGTCTATGCTAAGTACCCATTAGTAACTCTGTAACTTAGTAGCCATCTTGGTTATCAGACTGTTATAGTATTGCAGTGCTTATGTTCAAATAACTCTTATTTTACTTAATAACGTCCCCAAAGCACAAGAGCAGTGATGCTGGCAATTCAGATAGGCCAAAGAGAAGACATAATGTGTTTCCTTTAAATGAAAAGGCGAAAGTTGTCAACTTAGTAAAAAAAAAATCTTATTCTGAGGTTGCTAAGATCTTAGAATAAGAGTGCATCTCCTATCCATCTGGGCTAGTTTTGCTGTCATACCTCAAAGTGCAAAAGTTACAGACACAATCATCATTCAGTTCACTTCATCTCATCATGTAGGCATTGTATCATTTCACACCACCACAAGAAGGATTAGTACAGTAAGATATTTTGAGAGAGACCACATTTACTTAAGTTTTATTACAGTATAGTTATAATTGTCCTATTATCGCTTCTCGGCATTTTGGCTAAGATCAAGTGTAGTATCTATTTTACTATTAGTTATTGTTGCTAAACCTCTTACTGTGCCTAATTACAAATTAAACTTTACCACAGGCATGTACATATAGGACAAAACATAGTATAAATAGGGTTCTGTTCTATGTGATTTCAGGTATTCACTGGAGGTCTTGGAACAAACATATTCCCTATGGATAATGGGGGACTACTACTGTACTGGTTCTATGTTAATGACTCCCAAATCTATACCACCATCTCAGATTTTCCCCCAAAACCTAAAACTCTTGCTTCAACTACCTGCTGTACATCTCCAATCAAATGCTCCAGACACAGGTCAAACCCACCATGTTCAAAATCCCTAGTGAACTCACTCTCCAAACCCACCCAAACCTTCCTCCTATATTCTCTAATTCAGTTGTGGCAATACACACCACAAGCTAGAAGCATAAGTCTTATATTAATATCCCTTCCTCTCTCAGACATATCCTTCTTATCCAAGTATCAAGTGCTACTGACATTAGGCGCAAGATATTTCTCAACTATGTTCCCATTTTTCAATCCTGAATACAGGTGACCCTTGAACACCAGTGTTAGGGATGCCAACCTCCTGCACAGTTGAAAATCCAAGTATAACTTCCAAATCCCCCAAAACTTAACTACTAATAGCCTTCTGTTGACAAGAAACCTTACAGATAATTTCAACAATTAACACATATTTTGTATGTTATATGTATTATATACTGTATACCTACAATAAAGCTAGAAAAAAGAAAATGCTATTAAGACATCATCAGAAAGACAAAATATATTTACTATTAAGTAAAAGTGGATCACCATGAAAGTTTTCATCCTCACTGTCTACATGAGTAGGCCGAGGACAAGGAGAAAAAGGAGGGGTTGGTCTTGCTGTCTTGGGTACAGCAGAAGTGGAAGAGGTGGAGGAGGTGGAAGGGGAGGCAGGAAAAGCAGGCACACTCAGTGTAACTTTACAGAAATACATCATAATTGCCATCTGACTTTTTTGCTTTTTCATTTCTCTAAAAATGTTTCTATACAGTACCAATCTTTCTTCCATTTGCTTTAAATTTAGTCTCAGTGCCCATATAATAGAAGGGTCCATCTCATAAAATAAGTCAGTAGCAATCTTGAATCATCAAAATCCTTCTGCCAGATTGTCTAATGCCAATTTGTTTTCTGGTATCACCTCTCAGTCTTTTTCCTCATCATCTGGCACTGGTTCTGAACATCTCCATCAAGTCGTCTTCTGTTAATTCCTCTGGTGTGGTGTCTATTAGCTCTTGAATGTCTTCAAGATCTGTATCTTGAAATCTCTCACCCTTCATCTTTTTTGCTATATCCACAGTTTCTTTAATGATATCCTTGATTGGCTCTGTCATAAATCCTGTGAAGTCAAGCAAAGCATTTGGACACAGTTTTCTCCGGCAGGAATTTATTAAATATTGTTTTGGGCTTTATGTCTCTCATGGCTTTTTCTAGAACAATGATGGCATCTTCAATGGTGTAATCCTTCCGGACTTTCATGATGCTCAGTCAGGGTTCTCTTATATAGGGATGACATACTGACAATCCTTTCCATAAATTACTGTGTGTAATGAGCCTTAAAGGTCCTTATGACCCCTTAATCTAGAGAATGAATTAGAAATGTTGTATTTAGGGGAAAGTAGACTACTTCAACACCTCCAGTGTTGAATGAATGAGGTTCTGAGCGGCTAGGAGCATTGTCCAATATCAAAAAAACTTTAAAAGGCAGTCCCTTATTGGCAAAGTACTTTCTAACTTCAGGGACAAAGAATCAATGGAACCAATCCAGAAAAAACGGTTCTGGTCCATGACTTCCTGTTGTAAAACCAAAAGACTGACAGCTAGTGCTTATCTTTTCCCTTCAAACTTTGCGGGTTAGCAGCCATATTATAGATAAGGTCAATCCCGATAATATACCCAACTGCATTTACACTGAACAGTCAAGTTAGCCCAGCACGTTCTGCTTGAAATTCTGGTATTTGCTTCTCTTCTTTACTAATGAATGTCATTCATGGCATGTTTTTTTTTTCCCCCCCCCAGAATATGGCACTTTGGTCTGCATTAAAAATCTATTCAAGCATATACCCTTTCTCCTCAATAATTTTCTCAATAGTGTCTGAAAACTTATCTGCTGCTTCTTGGTTGACAGAAGCTGCTTCTCCTGTTACCTTGAATTTTGTAAGCCAACCCTCTTTCTAAAATTATCAAACCATCCTTTGCTGGCATTATATTCTCCAGCTTTAGAGTCTTCATTTTCCTTTAAGTTGCCACATAATGACTTTGCTTTTTCTCAAATCATATTACAGTTTATAGGTATACCTTTTTTACAGCAATCCTGCACCCATATAAAAGCTGCATTTTCAATATGAAATAAAAAAGTATTTCACAAAAAGTGCAGGGGTTTTGTGTCCACTGGCATAGCTACAGTGATGGCTTCAGAAATTTCCTTTTCTTTTTTTTTTACAATGGTCCTCGTGCTGGATTCATTTATCTTGAAATGGTGGGCAACCACAGCTGCAGACCTCAAACTATAGTACATACCAAGTAATTCAACTTTTTCTTATAATGTTGTCATTTTTTTCTATTTCTTGGGAGCACTTCCAGCATTACTAGTGGCACTTTGAATGGGTCCCATGGTATTAAAGGTTTACAGCATTACATGATGAAAAATACATAAGAAGTGCGAGATAACTTCCTTCTGCAATATGCAATTTACTAGAAAGACGAACCGCTCATGCAGAGGTGATCGGTGTCACACAGCATTTTAGGCAGATACAACACTTGATCTTACTACAACAGTAGGTGGCTATGAAATTATTACAGTAGCACAAGTATATACTATACTTAATTTTATGCAGTTATGATTTCATACTGCATGTTTACATTTGTTTACATTTCCCTCAACTGCAAATGGTGCCACGTATGGTCTGTAAATGTGTGCCTAAGTTTTGATAAATTTTAACTTTTTATAATATTGACAGATTTGTGTATATTTTATGATAGTAAATGATACAATAGACTAGTATCTACATATTTTATATATTAATAACTTTTTCTTAATTTTTTATACTCCTAGGCTACACGGCTTGTCCATTTTTTCAAACTATTGCAAATCTCCAAACAAAATTTCCCATATATTTATTGAAATAAACCTGTGCATAAGTGGACCTGCACAGTTCAAAATCATGTTGTTCAAGGATCAACCATAGTATTGTCTTACAATTTTCATCTAGATCTTTGCAACAGCCTTCCAACCACTTCATGAACTCCAAACTCACGGAATGTACCTTTCTCAAAATCACCATTAAAATAAACATGCACATCATATTCCTGTTCAAAACCTTTCTACAGTGACATAACAGGCATATTTCTCCACTCACTACTACCTGTCTTACATTTATTCCCTAACAACATTAAACCAATGGGAATTCTCAATCAATATACAACTTGCTGTTTCTCACTGCATTTCTATCATTGCCACAGCCCCTCCCTGCTCATCCTCCCCCTACAATGTCTTCTTTATGCCCCTCCTCCTTCTGCCTCTTCATTTATATATCCTCTGAACACAGCTCAGGTGTCATATCTTGCAGGAATCCTTCCCTGACCTCCTCAAGCAAAGTTAATAACTCCATCTCAGCTCTTCCATAATATTCAGGTGATAAGTTTCACTACACTGCCATACTGCCTCATTATGATATGCACATCTTCTTCTTCTACTAGACCTTGAGATTCTCAAGGAATTGTGCATTTTTCTTCAATGCCACTTAGAAGGCTGTAAACAAATGTCTGTTTAATACTATTTTACCCATGTTAAACCAATACAATTTTGAAAATATGAACATTTTAAACATTTAACACTAGACACAATGATATGGAAAATGGCTGAATGTGCCTATATATACCAATTCATCTAATTTTTAGATAATCAAATGTCTTCTTCAAAGTGAAATAAATTACAATAATGTACAGGCAACAGACTCTCAAACTTCATGTATCAATTTTTGGATTTTCCCATTCACCTATCTAAAGGCCTCAGAAGGCTGCTTAATCATTAGTTTTATTAACAAATGTTAAGTGGGAAGAAAATAGTGGACAGAATAGGCTCTTCAGGAGGGCATCAATAAGCTACCATTTTATTCAAGCCTAAAAACAACACACCGAATGGAACTGGCTTCAAGTGCAGATTCCTACATATACATGATTTAGTCTTGGCATCAAATGAACAAGTAAACAACACTGGCAAAATAATTATGTTACTGATAAACTTTAATCTTTCACTCATCCTCAATACAGAAACAATATTAACTGCCACTGGAAGCTTTTTGTTAAAGGACTAAATCCTTTAAACTCTCATCTCATCAATATGTTAACCATAAAATCATCAGTCTACACTTCACTCAGGGAGCAATAAAATTTAAAGGACATTTTTAGATTTATGTATATTTTTAAAAAGAGTAATAACATTCTTTTAAAATAACAGTCTACACTCTAGGAGGCCAAGGCGGGTGGATCGCTCAAGGTCAGGAGTTTGAAACCAGCCTGAGCAAGAGTGAGACCCCGTCTCTACTAAAAATAGAAAGAAATTAATTGGCCAACTAAAAATATATAGAAAAAATTAGCCGGGCATGGTGGCACATGCCTGTAGTCCGAGCTACTAGGGAGGCTGAGGCAGGAGGATTGCTTGAGCCCAAAAGTTTGAGGTTGCTGTGAGCTAGGCTGACGCCACGGCACTCACTCTAGCCTGGGCAACAGAGTGAGACTGTGTCTCAAAAAAAATAAATAAATAAAATAAAATAACAGTCTAAATTATTTCAGTAGGATTTTAATCCCATTGATAAAAATGATGTACTCAGGTTACAATAAATGCAAATACACTCAGGAAGGAATGTGGCAACTAATGCCTCAGCAAAACAATAAAAGAAAATAAAATGCACACACACATATATACACAAACATTTAATGTTTGCTATCTAATGATTAGATGTATACAGTATCTTTCTCCAAAAAGCTCAAATTACAAAGTGATGAGCAAGCAAAACAGAAAAACAAAAACAAATCAGATTTTAATTTTTAAAAGTGACTTCTGCCATCTTACCTCCCTTCAATCCAGGATTACAATTTCCTCAATTAGTAAGTTATCAATAACAAAAATGACTATATAATAGTCTTTGTTTTCTTAAAATACATCTGCTTGTTCATCTACATTACTTCAAATGATATAAAAACAAAACCTTCAAAATGCCTGAATTTGAAAAGATGTCAGTCTACTGTATACTTACACATCTTGATGGTTCTGCAGTCAATGAGAGTCAGAGAAAACTACATCATGAGACAAATTAAAACTAAAATAAAGAAAAATGAATCCTTCATATCCACTACATACAAAGAACAAGAAGTCTTTAGTCCCCTGTAAATAATTTTTTACAAGAAAAAATTTAGAACAGGGTGGGTGGGGGAAAAGAGTGAGAATTTGAAATTCCAGGCAATTCAGAATGACACAGCTAGAAAAAATAAACAAGGAAAAATGCTTGGTCTTAATTTCAAGCTTCAGCCTCCAAAAAAGCTGCTTTTGTGCGAATACCTGAGGAATGGTAACATTTTAATCAGATACAACTAAGCTACTAATTATGCAAAGAAGCTCCCTCCTAGACTATAAGTACCTCAGGGTAGATAAGGTCTCTCTTCCTTTATGTTGTTGTATTCCTTATAATTCGTGGCACAATGTCTAAATGACATTTTAAAAATACGATGTGAATACAGTACACTGAGACTTATTTGATGACTATACAATGACTAATGACATTTGCAATAATCCCATTTATCTGTAAATTACTCCTTAAGAAATGTCACCCATCAAAAACACAGCCTAAGATCCAAGCTGAAGAAAACAGCCCCATGGGACACACTTAAACAGACTTTGGACAAGTTATTTAACTTTCCAAACCTCACTTTCTGCATCTGCTCATGGCCAGAAAAATGGGAGATGGTGTATTGTATGATAATTAAGAAAGTCTGTCAACATAGCACTAGCTCATAAATATGTCTGTTTCTTCCTTTATTATAAAGAAGAGACATAGAGCCTTGCTTATTAATGACTTAAAACTAAATGTAAAGACTACTAATGTTTGGTTAACTGGTTTCTCTGGTTACCGCAGGGAGCTAGCGGAAGGAAATGTGCTACCAAAAATAATAACTGATGTCAAGGAAAAAGAGAAAAAGACTATTGATAAGAAAAGCACAATAGCCTAGGACAATTCCATGAAATCACAAACTAAACCTGATCCATATTCAATTGGCCTCTAATATCATTAAATTACAGAAAAGTAGAATTCATAATGGGAAAGTTAAATAACCAATAGAAGGTTCAATTATGATCTGCATTTCGGTCCTCAACATGAGTAAGCCATCCAAAAATCAATTTGTAAATCTGTTTGGGAAATTTGGAACAATTTTTTTCAATGACACAGAAGGTCAAGCTTCCAGATTAGCCTATTAAAAGCCACTTAAGTCACAAAGTAATTAAGAGTATCAGTAACTCTATCTCAACTATATTCCTGTGTAAATGACTTTTGCAAATATGAAAAAAATGTATTCATAATCTGAATACATTTTCATAATGTATTTCATAATCTGATGACCACAACAAATAAGACACAATCATGTAAGAATTCTCACTGAGACAAAAAGTTTGCTACTGTCCTATTACTGGTGCTGTTTTCACCCATAAAAAAAGGGAGATATTGCTGGGTTCTTTGAAACACATTTTATCCAGAGAATATAATATTCATCATGACTGGAACTCTTCAAACATTATACTTACAGACTACCTCTGTTAAGAAAATTAGTTAAGACCAATATTTTAAAATAATAAAATTTGCTGCACTTCCCAATATGCCATTAAATCTAAAACACTACTACTAATACAATTTAAAACTACTATTTATACATGGTTCATGTGTATGTAATTACTCTTTAAACACTTATTCTAGCAGATAGAAATAATAAAGCAGGAACCATATATTTTGGATAGAATCTCAAAGTAGTAGCAATAACATTACAGAGAAAAAAATATTTTAGATCTAAGTGCATGTTTGAATTCATACTTATATCCTAAAATCTAAAATTATTTACTTTAATAAAATGATAGTACTTTCTTCTCTTTAGCTAAGAAGTATTTAGAAGTATTTACAAATATCCTTTAGGTGTATTTAGATAATTTTCTCTTTAATCACTAAGGTTTTTTATTGAAATGAGTAAACTTACTAGCTTTTCTAAAACTGTGATAATGTCTAAAAACTTTATAAACTGTAAGACAGTAACAAATTGTATTTACACCTGAATCGATTACACACAACCCAAAGAGAGAGAAAAAAATAATTAAAAATATATAAATTGCTACAGTTAGCTTTGTCTTTGAATGAACCTAACTGTAATTAAATAATATGACAGCAAAAGGTCTATCACATAAAACTATTACAAAAATATCCTATCTAGTCTACTGAAAACTTCTCTAAAACTGCCATCTCTCTCTCTTATACACACACACACAATGCAAGCACACAGCTAACTTTCCCACTGCTTCCTATTAGGATTTAGCCATCATCGCTGAAATATACCATTCATGTTTTAAAGAAAAATCTAAGGCTGAAAACATAGATGATTTTTGCAACATCACACCAAATGTTTTAGGCCACAGAAGGTATTAGCATACAGTTCATAGACTGATGCATAAACACTGCCTTTTACTGAAATTTCTGGAGCCAGAATAAGCCTAAGGTAACCTCAAATTAAAACCTCTTCATTTTACGAAAGAGGAAACTGAAGCTAAGTGGTTTATCCAACATCACACAACTACCTAGTCAGAACAATGAAGAGGTCCAAGTGTCCTCAGGGTCCTTCCACTGCACCCTGTCAACTCAAATCATCTAGGTGCTCAATATTCAGAAATCATTTTATAGTTAAATAGGCCAGTGTTAATATTGAGTTACTATGGCTATATGCTTAATCCAGACTGGTGGAGAGAAAAGACATTTTAACTGGAAATTGGGCTTTAGTCATAGTTCTTCTATAAATTCAAATCAGAAGCATATCCCCTGGCTAAATCACCCTCTCTAGTCCTGCTTCCTCATCTGTTAAATAAGAACATATTCTCTCAAAAGTCCCTGCTATGGTGTGAATGTGTCCCCTCCAAAATTCACACTGAAATTTAATTGCCAATTTAATAGTATTAAGAGGTGGGGCCTTCAGGAGGTGGTTAAGTCGTAAGTTGGAGGCCTCACAAGTGGGATCAGGTGACCTCATAAAAGAGATTGACAGACAAGAGTTCATTCTTTTTTGCCCTTCAGCCTTCTGCCATGCAGCAAGCATCAAGGCAGCATGTTGGAAGCAGAGAACAGCCCTCACCAGGCAACAGAACCTGCCAGCACCTTGATCTTGGACTTCCCAACCTCCACAAGTGTGAGAAAATAAATTGCTGTTCTTTACAAATTACCCAGTCTATATTATTCTGTTATAGCAGCACAAAAGGACAAAACACAGTCCCCTTTTAGCTTTTAAAAATTAAAATACTAATACAAATAGGAGCAAATAAATTACTTATTTATTTGGCTAGTAATAGTGTTCATCAAAAGATACATTTCTTTCATGTCTCATGTGCATACACCACGAGAAGTAAATTATTACTAATTTAAAGTATCTACTCTTTGTGCTTTAAATTCATTTTACTGTTTAATCTATTACTTTAGTACATCCTGAAAGACAAAAAAAATTAAAGATTAAAATATTTAAACATGTTAACTTCAAGTAATCACTTTTTCCCAAATATATACTTAAGATAAATTTCTATTACCTGAAAAAGAAATGTAATGTATGCTGTCAGCCTTATAATTTAAAATAGGAAAATGTTAACTATAAATACGTCAACTAATACATCTTGCTTATAGGTTATGTTTTTGACTGTTTTATTCAAGTCAGTATACACTAGAGTCCCGTAAGCAATTTATATATTCAAATGTTACTGGAACAATACACATTTTAATTGATTTAAAGTTTTTGTAACTTTTATTCTCTTATAGGTGGGTCCAATTTACCTTCAACCTAGTGAAGCTTAAGCTTGCAAAGATTCCTTCCAAGGCCTGAAAACTAATGATGAATTATTTTTGTAAAGAGAGTACTGCACTGTATAAGCTTCAGAGCCCCTGGATCTGCCTCTGGCTAATTTAAATGGGAACTTTAAAATTAATTTTCAAGTATGTTCTTATTAAATAAATATTTCATAATCTAGAAAATTCTTTTTTTTTTTTGAGACAGAGTCTCACTCTTTGCCGGGGTAGAGTGCTGTGGCGTCAGCCTAGCTCACAGCAACCTCAAACTCCTGGGCTCAAGCGATCCTCCTGCCTCGGCCTCCCAGAGTGCTGGGATCACAGGCGTGAGCCACCGCGCCTGGCCTGAAAATTCTTAACAATATAATTAGGCAGTGTGCCATAACTGAAAAAACATGGACTTTTGAGTCAGACATACCTATGATTTGAATCCCAGCTTTGCCCTTCGCTACATGTATGTATATGTAGTATTATACACATTTTACTATCTCTGAGCCCTAGACAGATTTAAAACAGAAGTATCTAAACTTACAATTAGTTTTGAGGATTTCAGGTAGTTAGTTCTAAGTACTTAAAACAGAGCCTAATACAAGGCAGACAATCAACTAATTGTTACTAATCTTACAAAGTAATTTCTCTTTATTAGAAATGGAAAGAAACTGGAGATGAAAAGGAAAAAGGAACTTTTCATTATTACTTTGGAGAGGATAGGGCAAACAGAAGAGGCTAAATGTTACTCAGAGCTGTTTTAGATAAGAATGATTTACAAGCACTATGTTAAAGAATTCCTCTTAGCAATGAAGGTTTGCTTTTATAGGAAAGTATCTCTAAGGAATCTTGTATTTTCTTAAAGTAGGTAAAAATTTCCCCTTTGAAGTCTTTATTCCATTGCTCAGCAGTAACATTTCTCATTTAAAGAGCAAATGTGGGTCCATTCCTTTTCAATGATGGCAAGTACTACATGAATGGAAGTCAAATTAAGAAGTTTTACATCTTTAACTTTAAAACTGACTTTAAAAAAATAAAAAGGAATGTTGTCCAATAGCAAAAGCTCTGGATTTGGAGTTAAGGCAATTTCAGGATCAGTTCTCAATTTCCTATTAACTGTTATCAAGTTGGGCAAATAAGATTCTCATCTTTATAAAAAGACTAGATTAATGACTAGTGATCTAAAAGCAATGGTTAATCGAACTTTTTAAAATGAAATACTTTACAGAACCCTATATATTAATACAAATGGCAACACATGAGCTACTCTAATTACCAGAGAGGGAAATTTTCAAGATTATCTACTACTTTACTATTCCTAGGCCTTCTGGGTCCTGGACACAAAACTATCCTACATAAAACACAGTATTATTATTCTCTCAGGAATCTTTGCTATGAAGGGAGATGATATGGTAGCTACTATGATTGGGAAGACAGGAAAATTACATCTTCCTTCTCTGAGACCAAAGGCAAGAAGTTGAGAATGAGTAAAGATACAGATTGAAGAATGTAACTGAAAGGACACTGAAGGAACAGAACACTGAAGGAATTTTCACCTACGGTAAGAACACTGGTTTCCACATTAAAGCAATAGTTAGGTTTCTTGAAGAAGAGAAATAAGAGAATTCTCAATAAAGAGCGTAAGGACAATGATTAATGTTTGGAATAGCTCATACAGGAAAGGGGAGATCTCGAAAGTTTACCAGAGACACACAAAAAAACTGCCCAGAGGCACCGAGAGTCCTGCTAAATTATAAACTACAGTCTTGCAATTTTCTCCAGGAGTAACTAAAAAATACGAGCAATGAAGGCAGATGGGTGGGATGATCCCAAATGCTTTTTGCTGATATTTCTGGCCTTGTTCTAGAGAGGTAGTAGGAAAGAAGGGGCCACTGATATCATAGGTGGAAGTGATGACACCATGGTTTGGGAGAATGAAAGGGTCTTATCAAGATCCACGGGTACTTTAAAGTGAGAAGGAAACAAGCAACAAGTAGGATAGAATAATTAATTATAACAGCTTGCATTTATTAATAACACTTATTATGTCCCAGGTACTATTCTAAGAAGCTTTACATGTATTAACTCTATCTTTAAAACAATCTTATGAGGTAGGTACTATCATTTCCTCCTTTTTACAAAAGGGGAACATGCAGAAGTGACTTATTAGATGTAGTCTTATATCTATAATAAATTAGATGTAAGACTACATCTAATAAATGGAGGAGCTACAATAGAATGCAATACTGTAGTTTTAAGATTTCTAAAATAAAGAGATGACAAGATCCAAGACAGTATGAAAATCACTAGAGTAAGAGGTCAGGTCTGTGTGAACACCACTGTATAGATACAGTACCTAACACACAGTAGGACTACACAGCAAGTGTATTTTAAATTGAGTAAATAAATGACTACCCACATGCCATGGATAAAATTAAGATTTAGACTAGAACTAGAGATAATGTCTATGAAGAAGGTACTAAAATCTTCAATGATTGAGAGAATACGAGTACAAAGTTAGTAGATGGTCACATAGAGAAAGCAAAAGAATAGTTCTCAAGGGCTTGAGCCAAAAAAAAAAAAAAAAAGAGGATGATGGATATGGCAATAAATGGCATTTGGGTCCAACAATTCAAGGACTATAAAGAAAACAGACACCTCAACCCAAAAAGATAAGCCTGTATCCTCAGGGCAAAGCCAGGTTTCAGATGGAGAGAAAGCAGAGAATTTAAGAACATGCTGAGAGTACAGAGGAGTTAACCTGCAACAGAAATAGGGGATCACAGTGTAACAGGCTGAAAGGAAGGGATGAGACAGAGAGTCATCACAGTGGAGGAAGTAAAATGTTGAGCACAGCTAGTGAACAGAAAAGACCAGATCAAGGATTAAGTCTTCTGACACACAATCCAGGGTTATTGCAAATGCAGCATCATACTACCCTTATTTTCAAGTCATTATTGTTCCAGGAGACTAGGCTCACTTCCCTGGTACAGCCACAAGATCATTAATAACCTACTATTAAATCTTAATACTTCACGTATAGCTAGAAAAAGAATTCAAACATTTCAGAGCACCATTTGTATTAACTTATCTAATTAATCAATTACTATGGCTTGGCTTAGAGAACTGGTTCCTCATTTAATCAACCAGTCATTAACCATCTACACCATGCTAAGTGCTATGTGGCTCAAAAGCACATCTGGTGTAAGTTTTGGGCAGGGACCACAACCTAGTTCAGGAGTGAAACGACAACAAGAGGGAGGTGGGGAATAACAAAAACTAGATGTGTTTTTAGATGAACATTTAAAGTACACATTAGGATGTAGAAACCAAAAGAGTGCTTACTCCTTTAATAAAGTTACCTGGAGAGATTACACACTTATTCCAATGATATTGTGAGAATTGTTATGGGAACTTCTGCTTTGAAGCCACCTCCCCAAGAGCCAGTAGCATTCTTTTCAAGTGTCCTAGTGGGACCAAATATACATCCTTTGAGAATGCTTTCTTAGTGTAGTTCACAAATTGGCTCTGTGGGCTTTTTAAGTTCTAGAAACTGTACCCAAAAATGGCAGCATCACTAAAGTAAGTAAGTATATAGCATTCCAATGTAACTACTCACAAAACCAACATTCACTTTTAATATTTAAATTTTGGGATATAAGAGGCTAAATGTTGGTATTAATGTTCGTTAACTATATGCTAGGTTCTGTTCTAAAGTTTTATTTTCTGTACCACACAACCACCCCATAAAGTGAGTCTTTGTATTCTCATTTTACAGAAGAGAAAACTGAGGCTAGCAGAGGTTAAGTAACTTGCTAAAGATAACAGAGGTAGAAAGAGGTGGAGCTGAAGTCAGACATGGTGCTGAACACCTGTAGTCCTGGCTAATTGGGAGGCTGAGGCATAAGGATCACTTGAGCCCAAGTTTGAGATCAGTCTGGGCAACATATGAAGATTTTGTCTTTTTAAAAAAAAAGGAAAGGAAAGGGGAAAAAAAAAAAAAAGGAAGAAATGGAGCTGGTATACAAATCTTGGCAATCCAGAGCCCAGCCTCTTTAACTATTATGCTTTCAGTCTCTTTACTTTTAGTTATATTCCTAAATACATACGATGAATGAAAAACTAAATGAAAATTCCCTACAGACTATCCATAATTTTATTCTTATAAGTAGTCAAAGAAATGCAAATTAAAGTATTAAAGTATAATACTGTTTTTTCACCTATGAAATTAAAGATATAATGTGTTGGCTAAGACACTTCTACACAGTAGACATTAAACCAATACAAGCTTGAGAAGTATAATTAATTCTTAAGAGCACTCACTTTAGAGCCAGATTGCCTGGGTTAGATCCTTGTTCTGCCACTTGCAAGAATACCTTAAGCAAATTACTTAACTTCTCAAGGCTTCATTTGTAAAACAGATAATAGTAGTATTCCACAGAACTGTATCCTATAGAGTTGTACAAATTAAGTAAGTTTAGACATGTGAAGCACATGACAAGGATTCAAAAAATGTTAGCTATTACTACCACCTTTCTGGAGGTCAATTAGATAATATGTATTGATTATGTTTAGCCCTATAATTCCATAATCATAGATGGGATCAAACATTTATGTGCCTAAATAGTCACAGTTGCATTCTTTGTAACAGGGAAGATAGGGACTCCCTGGAATCAATCAAAATATGTGGCAGGGCCAGGCACAGTGGCTCACACCTATGATCCCAGAACTTCAGGAGGCCAAGGCAGGAGGATCCCTTGAAGCCAGGAGTTCAAGACCAACGTAGGTAAAGCAGAAGGCTGAGGTGGGAGGATTGCTTGAGGCCAGGAATTTGAGGTTACAGTGAGCTATGACTGCACCACTGCACTCCAGCTTGAGTGACAGAGCAAGATCCTGTTTCTTTAAAAAAAAAGAAAAAACTGGCAGTAGAGAAATGGTTAAGCAAATGAGGTACTGTTGAGGTACTATAAAGCTGCAGTGCCCAACCCCTACAGGGCAGCAGACAGGTACCACCGGTCCATGGCCGGTCAGGAACCAGGCCACACAGCAGTAGGTGAGCCATGGGAGAATGAATGAAGCTTCATCTGTATTTACAGCCGCTCCCTATCACTGGCATCACCTCCTCTGTCAGATCATTGGTGGCATTAGATTCTCTACATTATGGTGAGTTGTATAATTATTTCATTATATATTACAATGTAATAATAATAGAAATAAAGTACACAATAAATGGAATGCACTTGAATCATTCCAAAACCACTGCCACCACACCCCCACACACACATTCGGTGGGGGGGGGAGAGAATTATCTTCCATGAAACCAGTCCCTGGGGCCAAAAAGGTTGGGGACCACTGCTGTAAAGTATTATACAGTCATGAATCATGATTCCAAAAATATTTAATATAGATATACATGTATAGTAAGGAACTATTTTTTAAAGGCAGCATATAAAATGATATAGTATCTCAATTCTACTGTGTGTTCATACATGCATATGAAAGATAAAGAAACACATCAAAATGTTAATACTGTTTATTTCCAAATAGAAGGATGACAGGTGATTTTTACTTCCTTATTTATAAATTTAGATATGTATCAAGTTTTCTACCATGAATATGCATCATTTTTATAATCAGAAAAGCTAAAAAAATGAAATCATTGCTTGGGCAGACTATGACTGAATAGTTTTCACAATACACTGATAGACTAATACTAATTGTAATTCATATTTTAGCTTAGTCATCTGTTCTTACTAGTAACATCTTTACTTTTTTGCTGACTTTACAAATGAGCAAATAAGAACTACTTTCGAAGTTGCATTACTTTAAACTACAAATTGTCCATTAACGTTTATATAAATCTAACAAATACGCTAAAGACCATCCATATACTTTCTTGAATGAAAATAACAAAAAATTACCTCTAAAGCCTCCTAATTTATAATACTAAGAGAAGGCATACTACTTTTTCTAGCTTTAATTATATAATCTTCCTCAACTGGATAAACGTTATTAATACTTATCTACATTTATTGAATGATATACAAAAAACAGAAGCTTTCTCTATTTTGTTTGAATGAATCAACCTCGTGATTAATGTACTGTTTAAAAGGCCAAATTTTCACATTATATCCTATACTACTAAAATAGTTTCAAATTCAATATTGGTACTAATAATCTTCCAGCCTCCTCTAAACTAGAAGGACAATGTAAAATGAATGTTAATAACAACTTCATGCTTCTTTTCTTAACTTCTAAAGCCAGACAGGTACTATCAGCTACAACCCAGTTGGCTATCCCAAAACTATAAAGCAGAAAGAATTAGTCTAAGAGTAAGAAACACTTTAATGAATCTGTTATGCCTTACTACATAATTTCTCTGTAAGAAAATAAACGAAAAATGAAAAATTTATAGCTAATACTGTGCTCTGTGTAATCTGCAAGACTAGTCATACAACTTTCCTGTATGGACAGTACAGGTAGTTCTACGTAACAACTACCTTCCCTTAGAAAGGGAAACCTTATTATGAAGATCAAAGCTGTTCCCCCAAATATGGCCAATATTACTGTAGCTAGAAGGAAAAAAATAAACCCAGACACTAACTATCCCTGTTTGCCCTTAGACTCTTCATATTCTTAAATACATCACAGATGATCTTAAAATTCAGCTTTTTCACTAAGTCAGTCACTCTGTGGGTTCCATCTCAGTAAATAATCTCGACATCATTTGCTGTCAATGCTACACACAGGTGGAGCTCATTTATAATTAAGGAGTGGACATTACATCCAGAGATTCTTTCTTGTCACGATTTGGCAAGCTCTTATTAACTAATAACTGAAGCTATTTTCAGGACCTCAAAGTACAGGTCTTAAAAGCCTGATCACACTCTAGAGACAGTCACTTTCATAACATGTCTCCTGAACTCTGAAGGCTAAGCCGAGAAACACAAATAAGAGGAAAGGACAGCATTTTCATTCAAACATTACCCCTCCAATTCCAATTAAGCTTGTCAAGCCCATGTGGACAAAACCATGGACAGCACAGATGGTAAGGAATGGCTTTTCAAAGATATGGAAAAAAGGTTTACCTGACAGCAACTAATCCTACATAGTGGAACAAAACCTCAGAAGTAAGACCCATGACAACAGCAAGAAAGAGACTTCTTAGGGCAGAATGATTTGATCCAAACCCCTACAGGTTTCCAAGAGTTTCACAACTATCACTTCCTTTCTTCAAAAAAGTTTTGTGGCCCTTGTTGTTACTGTGCATACAAAAAAAAAAACAATGTAAACATTATCAACAAAAAGATGTAAAATGACATATATTGTGCAAGGCAGGAAAGCTTATAAACAGGATTAAACTCTTCCTTTGTAAACAGTTTACAAATACAGAAACTTCCTTACTGTTTTCCATCTTAAAAACAATCTATGTTTACAAAAAGGTCTACTTAAAAATGCAAATTGTGTGTTAAACTGTAGTATGTTACAACTTTTACTCTTGTGAACAATGATGAATGCATACTTAAAACATGCACTCAAAACACTAAAAAACCTGATTTTACTGATGGGATTGTATTTATAATAGTCTTACACATCTATAAAATATCCCAGAAGTTCAATTACCACTCTAGTTTGCAATGAAAACAAAACAATCCCAAAAAATATTTTTATACTTTTTACACATCGATTTTGTAAAACACAATCCTGAAATAAACACTTGAAATTTTGGTTAAACTACAATTTTCCTTAAATTATAGTAAGTATATATCCAAATAGCATACCTAAAATATAATAGCTGTATGTATATATGTATAAACCATAAACAGTATTTTTTCTTTATGGAATACTATGCATTTACTACTTCTGATTAGCAACCTATGCAGACTGTAGTATGTACAAGATTGCTAACTTGGAAGAAGGAATTTTGAAGGTAATTACCCACACTTTTACCAAAGAATAAATAAACCCGTGAAATACTATACCACAGAGGAGCACACATATATCCTTACTGAAGGCTCATGCAACTATGATTTTAAAATTTATATATTAAAAACCTGTAATGGTTCTTGACAGGCATGGTGGCTCACACCTGTAATCCCAGCACTATGGGAAGTCGAGGCCAGAGGATCACTTAAGGCCAGGAGTTCAAGGCTGCAGTGAACTATGATGGTGCCACTGCACTCCACACCAGGGCAACTAAGCAAGACCCTGTCTCTACAAAAAAAAAAAAACCCTACAGTGGTTCTTTACAATGAGACCTACTTGTAAATAATGTTATTAATACTTATGAAAAAGTAATGAAAAATTCTGCTTTTAAAAATTAGCAGCTACTACTGAATATCAAACACTAGTGTAGTCACACGCTTCATTTAAGAATTTTAGAAAAACTTACAGGGCAACAAGTTATAGACAGAATGGGTCCAAATTTGCTCATAACCATGTTACTTAAAAAAAAAAATCAGTTTCAGTACCATGTACTACCACACAATATTATACCCTTCAGCTAAAGGAATAATGAATTTCTCTCCCACCCCCTCCTCCCAAAATGCAAGCTCCAGAAAGCAGGGATTTTGGTCTTTCTTTCAAGCTATAGTGATATATTGCAAACCCCTAGAACAGTGCCTAGCACACAGTACTCAATATATGTAGAAGGAATGAAGAGAGAGGATGAAGGGATAGGAAATTGGCAAATCTAAAGAAATTAAAGAGTTGATAACAGATAGATGACACTACAACTGGTTAGTCAGAATTTTAACGTAAGTGAATTGATGTCAAATATGAGCTATTCCATGTTTCAGCAAAAAATCAGAATTAGAAGAACTCAAGACCTCAAGAATGAACAGTATAACACTAACATTTCCTAGAAATTGTATTTCATAAAAATAATGGCTTCACAAAATTCTGAATAATTCTAAACTCTGCTTAAAAAATCAGAATTAAGAAAATTAACATTACCTCCAAAATCAAAAACCCAACTCTTTGCCCAATTAGAACAGAAAACATGCTAGCGAACTTCGTTAGTACTCTCTTGTCAACATTTCTCACTTTCTGATGTAATTTCTCACATTTACTTAGAAAAAAACTTCAAACATTCAAAACCCCTTTAATTAGTATCAAAGCACTTAATTCTCCTAAGTATACAGTACCTTTATTTATATAAAGCCGGGAAATTTCTGCACATTGACATTAGTGTTTATATTCCTGCAATTTCAGAATTCTGCATCAGGTGCATTGTTTTAAATTTGAAGAATTCAGAAAGGTCCTCAAGTTCTCTAGGACTATGCTACTCACTCAACTGGGACAATCATACTAAGGTAGTAAGTCTTTCCGCACTACAACTGCACTTGAGAAAAAGCATGCTTTAAAAAGGAAACACAAATCCCCCTCTTTCACTCCTACACGATATAATGTATTTATGATTCTAAGAAGGGAAAACCACGATCTTTCTCTAGTTTTACTTTCAAAAATCTTCTGTTCAATTGCTAGTTTGTCTATCGTGACGTATGTCTGTTACTGTAGCGACACGGGCAAGTATGTCCAGTTTCTCTGTTACAACAGTACATTTCAACTGCTTGCCATGGGCTATCTGAATCAGATATGACATCCAATGTTATACCCTATGTATTAAATACTGCAAGTGTAGGACTCGACGTAATGCCAAAAAAAAAAAAAGTTTCTGATCAAAACACGTTTGCTATCACTAAAACCGATAGAGTAAAGCAATTCTGCTTCGTGACTATACTCATTCTTTCAGGCTCCTATGGCTAAAAAATGGAGAATGAATTGTCCAATCTCTCTCGCTTCACCCTTCTACGAGTGGCGAAGCAATTCCTGCACAAGAGTTTGTAAAGTGCTTAGGAAGCTTGCAGGATGAAAGATGCTATAAATACACCCGATGTTATTAGCTATTGCCATTGAGCATTACGTTGAACTACTGTCACTGCGTCGGGGTTAGGTTGATGGCATAACCCTTCCTGAGGGGGAAAGGTGAGAGGGCAGTCCCCCTCATCACCCTGCAAGCTAGGCTGGGTAATTTTTTAAGCTGCAGTGAAACCACACGCGAAAAGTTACACACACGCCCCACACTGGGAGGACTTCCATAGTCCCCACTCCTCCACGGCTGGAGTCCCTGGCACCGAGCGGGGTGGGAAGTGCTGGGGATTGGGCCTACACCCCAGTAACGTGGGGAGGTGCTGGGGCAGCGACGGAGCCCCGGCCGGAGCCGACACCCGCGGGGCGGCTGGAGGGGCAGCTCCCGGGCGGGGGCGCGGCGCCCAGGGGGGCGCCGGGCGCGGGGAACGGCCCGGGAGGGCGGCCGCGCCGGGGCCCCGCGCCGCCCCGTTGTCGGGAAGGCTCGCGCCCCGCGGGCGGCGGGCGTGGGGGAGGGGAGGCCGGGCCTGCGGCCTGTTGGGGGAGTTCAGCCCGGGCCTCGCGTGCGGCTCTCGGCCAGGCCCCCGGCCCCAGGGTCCCGGGCACCGAGGAGAGACTCACCGGAAAGGCCCGGATCCGCATCTTGGTGTCCTTCCGGCTGCCCGTGCCTTTGCTCAGATTCGACATGGTGCTCGTCCCCTCCCCGGCGGCGGCTTCAGGTCGCACTCCGAAGCGCCGGTGTCACATTTAAGGCGGGCGGGCAGGCGAGGGGCGACGCTGGGGGCGGCGGCGGCGCGGCCCCCGGGCAGGGCTGGGAGCTGGCCGGCCCCTGGCGGCCGCGGCGGCGGCGGCGGCAGCGA
>VBSM01001562.1:60725276-60762492 GCA_008086735.1 Cheirogaleus medius
GAAAGGGGCGGGGATGAGGGCGGGAGGAGTAAGCTGCCTTTTTGAAAGAGGAGCGTCGGAGACCGGGTTCTAGGCGGAGGTGGTTGCTGATTGGTGGAGCACGAAGCGGGCGTGGGGACCCTGGTTACGTGGACGGAGTGGGCGGGGGAAGTTCGGAGAGGCCGGCGGGATTGTAGTGAGCTGGGCCGGCTAGGCTGGGACGGGCGGAGGATGGTCCCGGGGAGGAGCGTGGGGTGCGAGGTTTAGGATAACTACGTCCTAGAACTGGTTCCTGTGTTTTTCTAGGGCATGTGGACTAGGGATGGGTACTTGAGCAGAAGCCAGCAACCCGAAGGAAGAGTTTGTGCAGGAGTTAACTGCAGTGTTGGAATTCCTGTCTTGTATGCTTAACAAGGTATTCGGACTGGATGTGCACACTCCAGCTCTCAAGACTGAGTGTGGAGATGTTAAATCTACAAATATATTTTCTGTTGGACCCAGGGCTTATAAACGTTAAAACCTGTTTTTCATTACCATTAAAATAAAATGACAGCTCCCTTAATGTAATGCGATTATTTTGGTAAATGGTGTTGAATGGAATGACAGAAACCTAGATCATTTTTACTATTACGGCGAGCATTGTAGATTTTTAAAGACAAAATTACTGTCTGATTCAGTTTGCTCTGTATTTGGAAGGGTTTTTGTTTTTGTATTTTTGGGGGGAGTTACTCATAGTCAAAACGTCTAGTTTGACTCATCAGTTTTGCTTTTCATTCATTATGAATTGTACTTCCTGGTTTACCTACTTGCCCAATTGTTGTTCTACTTGGGTTTCCAACTCTTCAGG
This sequence comes from Cheirogaleus medius, assembly GCA_008086735.1. NCBI lineage: Eukaryota > Metazoa > Chordata > Mammalia > Primates > Cheirogaleidae > Cheirogaleus > Cheirogaleus medius. Next base: position 60,726,103 of record VBSM01001562.1, read on the forward strand.
GGAAGATGTAAGTTTCAATGTTTGTGATCTTCCCATTTTAAATAAGCTGTTGGGATGGATATCTACATTTAAAAACTGGGATTTCAATACTTTTTTGTAGCACACTTAATAAGTAAACTGAAATATACTTATTTGTTGACTATAAGGTTGAATTTGCCCTAAATTAATCCTGGTGACTAAGCTTATGGGTGTTGTGCTTTCAGCCCTACTTGGTTGAAATGCCCCATTGGAAATATCATATTTTGTTGTTTTGTTTTTTGGTATTTGCTAATCAAAACAAGAGCTTAAGAAAGAAGAATGAATGTTGCTTGAGGCAATATCTGTGTAAATCCTGAAGCTAAAAATAGGTCATCAAGAAATGTGTTAATAAGGTAAGATTGGGAGGGGCTCTGACTTCAATGTAAGATAATATGAGTCTTGGGTAGGAGTTTGTAATCGGTGTGCTAGTTGAACCTTTATTTCCATAGTCATTAAACTATAATAACAAACAATGTTTTTCTGTTGGTCGTACTGTCATATAGCCCAGTTTCTGTGTAATATAAGAATATATGTTCTGGAGCCATTGATTTGAATCCCAGTTTTGCCACTTTACTTAAAACTGTGTTAAGTGTCTTTTGGGACCTAAACTTGACTGTGACTGGAGTTCCTCATCTGTAAAACAGAGACAATAATAATACTTCCTCCTTGAGCTATTATGAAATTTAAATGATTGAATACATTTTAGAAAGCCCTGAGAGCAGTGCTCAGCATGGAGCAGCCACTCAACATCTGTAAGCTATTATCATGGGCATTAAGGCCAAGGTCATATCTTCCTTTATTCTATATGCAGGTTTCTTAAAAAACATTCATATGCTTTTATAACATGTATCCTATTTTAAAACTAAACCAGTCTCTGATATTTGGAGTTTACAAACCAATAAAATATTTTTCTATAAGCTGGGGAGTCAATATAGGGTTGACTATTTTGGCAAGTAAGGGCTTTAAAAAGGAATAACTAGCATAGACTATCCCCACCATTTATTAAAGAAAAAGTATTTTAACCTCAGAAATGAAGGAAGGTCCATTTTTGAGTAAAGGACAGTTATTTAAATTGGTTAATTTAGCCTTATGATGAACAATACATTGCACTGATTTTTCTCATTTCACTATGAACTGGAGAAAGCATCATGGGCCAGCATTTAGGAACCTACTACATTAAGGTATATTTATATTTAATTATAAAGCTTATAATCACTCTTTTTTTTTTTTTTTTTTTGAGACAGAGTCTTACTTTGTTGCCCAGGCTAGGGTGAGTGCCGTGGCGTCAGCCTAGCTCACAGCAACCTCAAGCTCCTGGGCTCAAGCAATCCTTCTGCCTCAGCCTCCCGAGTAGCTGGGACTACAGGCATGTGCCACCATGCCCGGCTAATTTTTTCTATATATTTTTAGTTGGCCAATTAATGTATTTCTATTTTTAGTAGAGACGGGGTCTCGCTCTTGGTCAGGCTGGTTTCAAACTCCTGACCTTGAGCTATCCACCCGCCTCGGCCTCCCAGAGTGCTAGGATTACAGGCGTGAGCCACCGCGCCCGGCCGTATAATCACTCTTTACTTGTTTTGTGAACCCATATTTTCATATGTTGGTGTTGCTGATGCAAAATTTAGCTGCATTTAAAAGAATCACTATCAACTGTGTCTTTCCTTAGGTTTTTAACCACTGAGAACCAGAAAAATGTTTCAAAATGAGTTTGTCATTAAGAATTCTGCTCATTTATGTGTCCATTTATTCAAGAAATATTTACTGAATGACTACTATATGTCTTATTCAGGTGAATGAGACAGATGAGACCTGCCATCACAAAATGAATAGTCCTTTTTCACATCTCAAAATTTGCAAACCACCAACCTGAGTTTGATTTGGCAACAACTTCCTATATACTTCAGTCCAGAAGTCAGAGATTTTCCTTCATAAGGAAGTAACATCCTCAAAATGTATACCTTTAGAAGATATGTGGTATACCTTCTAAAGCAGCAGTAGACTATTCTTCTGTGCCCAGTGGTATTCCCTGACTTGCAAATAGTGAATGAACCATTAGCTTTTCTGCAAACTGCCACCTGATCTAGCAGAGAAAACAGTGCTGGAATAGGAACTCACTAGATCTTGCATGCCTGCCTGCTGGTATTCCTACTCATGCTGACAGTGTCCTGACACAGGGAAACAGTGGCCCCATTTCCATTTATTCATATGGAGCACGTGCAGTCAGAGAGGTTGGACGGCTGGGTGGGCCAGCCCCTTTTCTGCATCCCTGTCTGTAAAAGAGCAATATGAGGTATAAGGAGCTGGTAAATGGGAGTAATAGCCTCTTACTGACTGTGGCTTTCTAAGTATTTAGGATACCAAGCCACTTTAATCACCATTTCAGACCTACTGATTTGATTGTGCAGATACTGGTTATCACAGCCTACCAAATCAATTATTATAGAAATACCTGTTCAATGGTTTTGAGGAGACCAAAAAACTATGTTAGGAAAAGATGCATGTTTTTCAAGCTGGAAGGTGAAGATATATAGATATTATCAGCAATTTGATTGGAAGGCCTAGATCTACTTTCTTTCTCGTCCCCACCAGGCAAATAATAAGCCATTAGATGTAGAGTTTTACATATTTGGAGTAGTAGCATGCATGTGAGCATTATAAGATGACATGTTATTAGCAAAAAATAGCAGTACCCCATTGAGAACATAACCATAGATACTTAAATATATGAAAACGGTAGGCCTTCTCCATGTACCTTTTCTACTTTGTCCTTACAATTTTCCTTTTATCACTGAGACAAGAAACATATGAGCATGTGAGACAAGTTACATCTTGAACTAAAGAAAAATCTCCAGTGTCTGATTATATCATAAAAAACCATCTCAATTTTTCATCACACTGTCATACTGAATAAAATCATCTCACTGGCAGCTTTGGAAACTTTCTAGGTGGCTTGAACAGTGTTCTATTTATTCTACATTTACCAAATAAATTAATATTTTAGAAATAAAAATGTCTGTGTATACAACCAATTTAACAGAATATAAATTCTCAATTAAAAATTATAGGTACTGCATCCATGCAATTTTATTTTGAATAAAAAGAATTTCCTTTTATTGACACCATTATAACAGTAACTGTATCAAGAAACCTCCAGGGGACAATTATGAGTATGTATTGCTTTCACTCATGACAAGTAAAATATATGTTGAAATTTATAACTCATAAGCTCTGTCTTTGTGAAGTAAGTTAATTTTGCAGTTGACATAAAGCATAGTCCTAAAAGAGCTATAATAGCAATAGTCTAAATTTTATGTTAAATTTAATAATTGTATGAATTATAAATGTAACAGTCAACAAATGTAATAAAATAGCATTATCTTTAAACTTCTTCAATAAGCTGTTTGTCTTCAGTTCATAATAAAACTGTATTCTTAATTCTTATACCTTGAACTGGTAGAAATAAAAATCTGACTAAGGTAAAGGAGCCCTTGTAGGGAGAAAAGAATAAGCTTTAAAAGACTAATAGATATGAAACTTGTTGGGGCCGATTTCTAGCCCCAAATTGATATAATGAATTAATTCCTAGAAGTAAGTTGATTTAAAATTATTGGTCTTTGAATCTTCTAATTCTTGCACAGCTGGGTATTTGGGCAAAAGACCCACTTAATGGGCAGTTCTGAGGTAATGACAAATGGACACTTTGATAAGATAAAACCATCAACTTTACATCTAACCCAGTTAAAAATCCTTTAACGAATTTTCATTTATAAGACCATTAGATATGGTACTTCTCTGTTACTGAAATTTTCATTGAGAAGTGCCTGTTTCTACAAGAACCTTCTTTTTTTCGGGGGGGGACTATTTTAGATGCTTGGATCATTAAGGCATCCTTTTACTAATTACTATAGTAACATTTGTCCTTTTTTGGGGGGGAGGGCATGTTTCCTATTAGCACCTTGGTCTCTTGTTTTAAAGGAATTACCCACTGGGTGGTCTTGGTGGGTAGTGGTTTTCACTTGCTACCACAGTAGCCAAAGGGGCCTGATCCTCCCAATCCACTGCCCTGCTTAGTCTGGAAGAGGATGTATAGTGGAGAGGTGGGCAATCAGACCCTCTGCTAGAAACTCTGACTCAGGCAGGTGACTGAAGGACACAAGACAGTTGGTGGGCATTCGGGCAGTGGCAGTGGGTGGCCTGGGCTCTTGCCAATGAATGCCTTTAGCTGTCATTCCCACTCCTCATCTTTCCAGCTGTCCTCTGGTCCTCTGGTTCCTGCTTGTTCTCCAACCTTGGTACCCACTCCCCTTGTTTCTGTGACTCTAAACATGCCTCCCCCAATTCCATTTTTTGCTTAAAATACTCAAAGTTTGTTTCCACTGTGTACCAGTCAGGGTCCTGGCAGGAAACAGATGGCCCACTCAAAGAGGGAAATTGAGGGGAGTTTAATGAAGGAACTTGGCAGAGTACGGGCAGAATTAGGGAGTGATCAAGGCATGATGAAGTATCTCAGGACTAGAGCAGTGGCACCAGAAATTCTTGCTGTTGGTGTGGGAGATGGCCGCCTGACAAGCTGAGGCCTTAGGAAAGGACCAAAGCTACTGACCACCTCTGATACAGGAGAGGGGGCCAGGGGTCAAAATACCTGCCTCACTCTCTTCCTTCCCTCAGACCTCTTGCTGGTACCTCCCATTGGCTGATCCTAACTGGAAACCAGAGGGCAAGGGAACCATTGATGGGGTCCACACAAGTCATCCAGGGCACCGGCTTCCAGCGGGGAGAAGAGCAGAGACTACATCTGGGGAGGCTAACAAGGAATATCCAGGCAGAGTGCTTTCGAACAAGACCTTTGAGTGATAAAAGTTATATGTGTATACACACACACACACACACATATATATATAAATTTATTTTAAAGCCCCTTATATCATGTAGAGTCTGTGCACATATGGAGGTGTCTAGCTAAGGAGGCAAGTGGAGACTGGTATCAATGCTTATGTCCTGCAAGTACCATCATCATCTGGAGGCAGGAGCACCTGTTTCCTTGATCCAAGGTGCCAGCTCCACTCTAAGCTGTGAACCTGAGGGGCTGCATTTGTTTGGGTCGTGGGCAGAGACTTTTGGCCTTTTCTAGTCTGCACAAAGCCACGATATAGATTAGCAGCAGCTGTGCATTACCAACACACTAATATTTTATTCAGTTTTTTTTGTTTGTTTGTTTTCGAGACAGAATCTCACTCTGTTTCCTGGGCTAGAGTGCCATGGCGTCAGCCTAGCTCACAGCAACCTCAAACTCTGGGCTCAAGCGATCCTCCTGCCTCAGCCTCCCGGGTAGCTGGGACTACAGGCATGCGCCACCATGCCCGGCTAATTTTTATACATATACATATATTTCTTTTAGTTGTCCAGCTAATTTCTTTCTATTTTTTAGTAGAGATGGGGTCTCACTCTTGCTCAGGCTGGTCTCGAACTCCTGAGCTCAAATGATCCACCCGCCTTGGCCTCCCAGAGTGCTAGGATTTCAGGCGTGAGCCACCTCGCCCGGCCTCACACTAATATTTTAAACTCTAAAATAATATAGCAGGGTGGTTAAGCGTGCCTGTTCTAGAGTCAGACTACCTTGGTTCTAATCTAGATTCTGCAATGTATTAAGTGAGCCCCATTTATTCTCATTGGTTACATTAGGTTGAGAATATAATGGTGCCGCCCTCATAAGCCTGGTGTGAGGATCAAATGGAATAATGTAAAGTATTCAGCACAATCCCCAGCACACAGTTTGAACTCAAGGAATATCACCAGTTATTCTATGGTGAGTTTCTAATCTCATTCCTGTCTTTTCAGTCTATGTTTGGTAAATGACAAATGAGTATTTACTAGTTTCTGCATTTATGCAACCATTGCAACATCCTGTTGCTCTGTCTCTTCCCAGATGCCCAGTCCCATCATCCCTGATGCAATGACCTCCCTGTTATTTATATCTGGTACCTATACTTTCATTCTCTTCCAATCGTGTCACCTTCCAATCAGCATTCATCTTCCCTGCAACATTGGCTTCTCTAGGCCTTTTCCCTAGCTGTCTCTCATCTATGCAGGGAGTTTCCAGGTTATCTGTCCTTCCAGGGAGACTCAGGAGCAACAAGGCTCCCAGATACAACCGAAAAGAAGAAATAGTGATGGGAATTCAGCCTTGAATTTTAAGCCCGGTCAAAATCTTCAATAAGCTTTAAATTGTTGGCACTCTCTCTGTATGTATGTATGCACTTATTTGTCTTTAGAGACAAGATCTCGCTCTGTTGCTCATGCTAGGGTGCAGTGGTGCAATCAATCATAGCTCACTGCAGCCTTAAATACCTGGGCTTCAGGCAATCCTCCCACTTCAGCCCTTCAAGTAGCTACGACTACAGGCATGCGCCACCACACCTCGCTAATTTTTTTATTGTTTTGTAGTGACAGGGTCTTGCTATGTTGCCCCACTGGTCTCAAGCTCCTGACCTCAAGGAATCCTCCCACCTCAGCCTCCCAAAGTGCTGGGATTACAGATGTGAGCCACTACACCTGGTCCCTCTCTGTATTTAAGATTTGATTCCATCACAATTCTAGGATTAAAACTTCAAATCTATTATGATTATTTTAAGACTAAACAATGGACTTTTAAAAATAAACATGTAAAGAAATGTATCCTGATTGTGGTCTTTCTTGTACTGTGTTCTTTCTTTCTAACACATAAAAATTATAAACTTTGGATATGTTAATTAAATGCGGTCCAATTCATTATCATTTGTACTCCTGCATTCCTTTCCCCACTGAGATGACACTTTGTCATGTTCAAGAGGGCAGCAAAGCTGGACCTTACATCATTACAACAGGAAAGCTAAGGGTATTATGTCATTAAGTACGTGGTAAGATAAATCATACCTTAAGAATTTGATCAAAACTATGATGGTATATTACCTGAAATACTTTTTTTATGTCCGTTGATAAGAAGGCAGTTCTTCCCATAATTGTATCCAGACTTTTAGAAGTAATAAGAATGGTCCACGTGGCTTTGGTATGATCAACTAGTTCACTGTCATTTTTTGATGAATTGACATGGCTACTACCTAATGTTACACTAATCAGTGCTGCATGGTAACGTGTGACCATGGCTAGGGATAGGGAAGGATTACAAATTAATTGAATACAAACAATATTGGTTTTTAAAACAAGCTAACAGAATCTCCTCTATATCAATGTCTGATACTTGTGAACTCCAAGAATATTAGCAAATATTATATGGTTATATCAAAGCAATAGAGTAGATGAGCCACTGGAGAAATACATGAAATTAGATGACTGTTAACAATTAAGGTTGCCCATGAAAATTATAGTATATCTACTGTGGTTTGTCTCCACCAAAGCTTATGTTGAAATTTGATCCCCAGATGTGGTGGTGCTGGGAGGTAGGGCCCAGTGGGAGGTGTTAGGGTCATTGGGGGCGGATCCCTCATGAATGACCTGGTGCTGTTCTGGCCAGTGAGTCCTCTCATGAGACTGGACTAGGTCTCTGGAAATAGATTCGTTTCTGCAAGAGCAGGTTGTTATAAAGTGAGGTTCCTCCTCCTGTTTGTTCTCTCTTAGCACATGTCTACTTCGCATTTGACCTTCTTCACCCTGTTTTGACCTAGCACGTGGCCCTCATCAGAAGCTGAGCAGATGCTGGCACCATGCTGCTTGTACTTCCCAACTTGCAGAACCATGAGCTAAATAAACCACTTTTCTTTATAAATTACTCAGTCTCAGGTATTCTATTATAACAACACCAAACAGACTAAGTGTCTGAATCGGCTAAATTCCTTTCCATTGCAGGTAATAAAAAACTTAACTGCAAATGACTAAGAGATAATCAGATCTATTATCTCACATAACAAGAAGTCCAGAGTTAGGATGGGTTCCAGGCCAGAGCCCAACTTTGTAACAATTTTCTTGCCCCTGACCTCTTCCTTGGGCTGGTGGCAAGGTGGTTATAGTCATTATAGGTATCACAGATGCATCAAAGGCCAGACATGAGAAAGAAGAGAGACTGTTACTTATGGGTCTGTGTTATGAGCTGGGAAACTGTTTCCAGAGGCAGGAGACTTTCTCATGGCTCATTAGCCAAGACTAGGTTACATGCCTATTTTAACCCATTCAGTGGCAAGGGGAATGGGCATAGTTAATACTAGCCATTGGAGTGGAATAGATCTTGGTAGTCAACCACTACCACCTATTAGTACAAAGCTCATTTATTTATCTCTGTTTGCAGAGATTTTACATGGAAATTAACGAGTTTGAAGGAGTATGGAGAGGAAGTGCCTGTGAGGGGTGTATGTGTTTGTGTGAATAATAGAGTGTTTGGCTAATGAAGGTGCATGATCTCAGGCCCCAAGCTGCACTGAAAGAATAGCGGTCATACACTGGTGATGAGATCAGAGACAAGTACATCACAGCCAGCGAGCCACAGAAAGGTGCAGCTTGTCACAAAAAGATACCATGGGCATGCACATTTTCACAGACATCTGCACTCTCCTTTCAGGGATTGTAGGCTTCTCTTTCAGAGGCTCTTGGAGAAACCTTATTCCCTGTTACCTGCTTTCATATGATCTATTGATAAGGGTAACCATAGGCAAATGAGAGCAAAGTGGTTGCCCACATAGTGCAGTTTGACAGGTGAGGAAGAGACCTTATTACCCTCTAAAACTCTCTCCTCTAAAAACAAAACAAAGCAAACTAAATGTACAAAATCACAGCAACCAAACTAGCCATATGCTTAGGTGGGCCACATAGTGAGCTATGGGACATGGTTGTCAGAGGCCCTGTTCTGCGTCCCCTAACCCCACAGTACTCTGCTCTGTGCCCCAAAGCCAGCTATTCCACCATGGGATAAAACAGTAGGCTCTTTCTAAGGTCTTTGAAAAAGTGCATACTATAGGAAGAAGACTACATTAAGCCACCAACACCTTAGCATTGATTATTACATCATAGAAACTAAGTGTACCTGGAAACAAGCAAATTTCTGAGTTAGGTGGGATCTTTAAAAAGGAAAAAAGCAACCTCTTTATCATTTTGCCCAGATTTGCAGTGAGACAGACATATCTGTATAAAACACATGAAAAAATAAGGTGACAAAGGGATTCAAGCGTGTGTCCTACTTGAGCCAATATATGGAGAAGAAACCACAAATAGACTTTCAGGAAAGAGGAGTGCGTGGGGACTTCTGAAAGCTCCTCTTCTCCCAGCCTGGCTCCTGGGGGGGTGGTAGGATTCTGTTCTTCACTCCACTTCCTGCCTGTTGATCAGAGGTTGGAACTTTACAGTAGAAATTAATCAAGACAACTCCCAAGAATCAAGTGTGATGTTGGGTTCATTTTAGATCCTCCTAAGGGGAGGGAGTAGGTATGTGAGAACTTTGTCTGGGATGTTTAGCTCAGAAATGTTTATATTTGATTGATGCAAAAATGTTTATCAATCATTCTGGAAACTCTCAAGCTCTTGATCTTGTCTTTACTATTTGGTAGCAAAAGTGCATGTGTCTCCCAAAGATGTTAAGAGCTGGTATAACAAGGAAACTTCCCTTTGGGAATAGAAGTTAGTAATTCAGGTTGGATCTATTCTTTATTTATTGCTTCTTTTTTGGAGGGGGGGCATTCACTAACTTTCTAAAAGTAAGAAAACATCCAAAGTACAATTTCTGGTGTTTTCACTGAGGCACACTTTTGCAAAGGAAAGAAAGGCTGCCATTGGTTGAACTACACACCTATGTCATGACTCAGTTTTGCTCATTTCTTTCTCACAGAACTTTGTGCAATTATTATTAGTATGGGGATACAGAGCACTGGGTCAACCCTGGGCTCTGTACAAATTAGCTCAATGACCCTGAGTGCTCCTGTATAAAAAAGAAAGGAGTCCAAGTGCAGTGGCTCACACCTGAAATCCCAGCATTTTGGGAGGCTGAGGCGGGAGGATCACTTGAGGCCAGGTGTTTGAGACCAGCCTGAGCAACATAGTGAGATCTTGTCTCCATAAAAATTTTAAAAATTAGCTGAGCATGGTGGCACATGCGCCTGTAGTTCCAGTTATTTGGGAGGCTGAGGCAGGAGGATGGCTTGAGCCATGGAGTTTGAGGCTACAGTGAGCTCTGATCATGCCACTGCACTCCAGCCTGGGTGACAGAGTGAGACCTTGTCTCAAAATAAATAAATCAATACAAATGTGGCAGGATAATAACAGTACTTACCTCATGAGATGGTCGTGAAAATTAAATGAGCTAAGAAAACTTATGTGCTTTTAGTTCATCACCTTCCAAATAATAAACTCTTAGTAAGTATCTGCTCTTGTTTCATTGTTTTCCCCATTTTATCAGTAAGAAAGTCATATCTCAGAGAGATTAAGTAACCTGTCATATGTGAGAAAGCTTAAGTAACTTCCTTAAGGTCACCACATAAGTAAATCATGATGAGAGAAGGATCCAAACCCTTTTATCTAATTTCCGGTTTGTCCAATTTAAAGTCTATATGTTTCATAACTATGTAATTTTTCTGTTGAATAATCTATTTCAAATACTTTGTTCCTACTACACAGGATGATAGGATGAAGCTCCTAAAAGTTGGAGATAAAAAAATTTTTATTTTTTATATCAACCTGAGTGTTCTGCACTTACAAGGCACAAAGTGGATGTTGCTCATGACCAATGAATGGAGAATCTCTGGCTAAGACCCTGAAAAACTACTTTGCTGCAATTTTGAGTGACTGAAAATGCAATAATTTTAATACATAACTTAGTGAGGTAAAGCGGTTTGCCCATGGTCATAGAACTACATGTGGGAGAGCCCTGATGGGAAGTGTGTGTGGCTGCACTTCCCATGTTTCTGACTGCCCTGCTGAATCACCCCGTTCCTCTAAAACAGCTCTCGGTGTGTCCAGAATGAATTTAGTCCAGTATTTAAAAAAACTCTTAAATGACCAGAACCTAAGAACCAGGCTTTGTTGGCTGTGCTCTGGTGAGAGTAAATGACATAAAAGTAAACACGTAAAACCACAGAAACGACATGTAAAACGAAACCAAATCAACACACTAGCAAGTAAAGCAAACATCCTCATAAGCTAGGTCTGGGGTGGGGATGGGGTCCTACCGAGTCAGTCCATTTTCATGCCATCTGCAGTTTCTCTACTTCTACCTATGTTACTATGATCTTTGCTCATGAAAACCCTCTCTAGGAAATTTAAGACACAAGTTAGCAAGGAAAGATTTACTTTTGCTAAGTATGTTTTTCGCACTGTGTTAGAGAATGGAACTAAAGTTCCAACAGAAGTTTTGGAGCAAGAAAATGACCTTAGCTCACCAGAAAATTTAGATATATCAGAATGTCTCAGCTATGGTTAACTGATGCTTTTCCTTTCAGTAACTACAGTTGAACTTCTGTTTATTACAGTTTATTGTTTTATGGATTTGGATATACAGTGGGTCAGGTTGCATGTGCCCAAATAGAACCACCCACCAAAGAAAAACTTAATGTGGTTCCGCTGACCTACAAGATAAGGTTATCTTTTAACACCAGGATTTTGAAGCCATTCTGATGTATTATGTAACAGCAAATATAATTGGCGATTCAGTTTTGATATCTAAATTACCCTAAAATAGAAAAATAAATACACACTTTTATTATATGTTAAATTTTATCTCAAAAAGAAAAAAAAGAACAACAAACAAATTCTGAACTCTATTTAGCAATACGCAGGCTGATGGGGTGAAGTATACTGATGTTTTCAGCTGAATTTGAAGTGCATCAAAAAAATAAGGATTGTTGGATGGATATAGAGATGTGTAGACAAATATGTGATAAAACCACTGCACAGTTCCTTCAACTTTACAGTAAGTTTTAGAATTTTCAATAAAATGTTGGGAAAACCATGAGTGCGTGGTTTAAAGTACTTATAGTCAGACTTTGTTTAAATGGAAAGTCCAGAATATGCTTGTAGTATAGCAAATCTCACATTAAGTGAACTCAATGATGAAAATGTAAAATTAATAACAACTGTGGTTGCAACTTATCGAGTGCCCTGGATATGCCAGGAATGATACAAAGCACTTAATAAGAGTTATCTAATTCAATACTTACAAGTATCATTTGAAGTATATATTATTATTCTTATTTTACAGGTTATGAAACAAGGGTAGGAAGGTTACATTATGTGTAGGAGGGTGCACATCCAGCATGTGATACAATTGACAATGAAATCACATCTGTCTGAGTCTACAGCCAGTGCTGTCAGCCACTGTACTCCAGGAAAGGGAAATCTGAATTGGAAACCTTTAGAGATTATCTGTTAATAGTTTAATTTCCCCACCACTTGTTACAAGTGGCACAAATGTTCAGTAGCACCAGAAGCCCAGAAATTCTAGTCTTTGGTCAAGGCTGTTCCCACTAATCAGCATGTCTCTCTAAATGCAGTTGTTTTTAAAGAAATGGATTCACTATTGTATTCCTTTAAGTAACAAATTTTCATAATGCACTTCATCTATAATTTGATATAGTAGAATTTGAGCTATGTATATATTTTTAGGTATCATATATGTTATAAACAGGGGCACCCTAATGCTATAAACAGTATGTTCAAAAGTGTAACATTAGCTTGAGCTTTTGAATGGAGTCAAATTATGCAGATTTCCCTGATGGGAAAAGTACATGAAATTCTGAAATAAGTATATATTGCAGCCATTTAAGTGAAAATGCTATAATTCTGATAATTCTAAAAATTTTTTCACAGGTCAGTTCCAAACCCATGGCTATTCTGGGACTTTTTTTAAAAAATAATTTTAGCAGTGACTGATTTACATGGTGCACCACCTTAAAGAAAACATGAACAAGGCTGGGCGCAGTGTCTCAGGCCTATAATCCCAGCAATTTGGGAGGCAGAGGCAGGAGGATCACTTGAGGCCAGGCGTTCAAGATCAGCCTGGGTAACATAGCAAGACCTTGTCTCTACAAAAAAAATTCAAAATTAGCTGGGTGCAGCAATGTACACTTATAGTTCTAGCTACTTGAGAGGATCACTTGAGCCCAGGAGTTTGAGATCACAGTGAGCCATGATGGCACCACTGCACCCCAGACTACGAAACAGAGTGAGACCCTGTTTCAAAAATTTTAAAAAGGGACATATTTATATCCTTTCCTCCACTTGTACCTCTCCCTTTCCCTCCATATTTATCTTCAATACCACTCTTGAAAGCCTGACATGGATGTGTGGCAGCACCAAAGAAATGAAGAGATCCACTGAGTCTTCTCTTAGGTTTTAAGTTCTAGGCAGTTGTCCTTCTACTATAGTATGATCGGTCAAGTGCTTGGCAATTTTGAAGTTAGAAGTCTTGGGTTTAAGTTTTAGTTCCATCACTCATAGAGGAGTGTCAGTGAAACTCCTTATCTTCTGAGTCATTTTCCCATCAGCTATAAAATACTAACCTGACAGGATTATTATTATTATTTTGAGGAGAAGGAAAGAGGAGTTTATTAATTTGCCAGCAAATGAGGAGGTTGGCAGACTCCTGTCTCAAAGTACCAATGTCCTGCTTCTGAGCAGAAGCACAGAGCTTTTGAAGGTTCTGATTCATCTCATCTTCTGCTAAGACAATCTTGTGACCTCCATGTGGGCAACTCCCCTGAGCCATCTCCTGTGGCACAAAGAACAAAGGACACTCTCCTGCTCCTCCTGACCACTAGCTGAGGCAGGGATGTATGTTTTAGTTCTCAAAAAGGGTGGTGAGGTTTTGAAGACACAGAAAACATTTTTACCCCCTTTCAGGCCATTCTCTGTGTTACATCTTCCCCACTGTCAATTTTACCCTTCCATGTCTATAGGAGGAGGGCGACATAGTCAACGAGCTACTTCCTGCTGAATTGGGTGGATGTTTTAGATGGAAGGTGTAGATCAACAGGTGAAAAAGGGCATAGGCAATAACTACAACCATGAGGACTGACAAGGTGAAATGGACTGTCACCTTGCACACAACATCTGATACAGGGCTGGGTTAGAAAAGAAACATGGAACTCTAAGTGCAGAGCTATTAGTTGTACCCTGTAGGTGACCCAAGAGACCAGCTTCTGCAAATTCAGAAATCATGTACAAAAATACTTGTACCAAATGGGGTTTAGGATAACTCACCCAGCAGCGAGACAGATCAACAGAAGAGGTGATAGCCCTGGGAAATCCTCACTGAGGAGTTGTCCCTCTATTCTATAGACAGAACCAAAAAAGATTAGCGAGAATATCAACATTTTTATTTTTATTTTTTTTTCTCAAGCAGATACTTTAAATTGTCTGAGGCTGGCCCCTCCCCCGGGGCTACACCTCTTTACTTTGACATGATGGACCCAAGTTTCACTTCTGACAGTTTAAAGAGGTGTGAGTTGTTAGAGGCACTTCACAGCGTCCCTTCCACTTCTCTGCTTGGGGCAGGGACTTGAAAGAGGCAAACTCATGAATAGTGGTTAGCACCTACCCACTCCTTTGACATATTGTTTTACTCTATTTTTTTTTTTTACTTATGGTTATATTACCATATGTACCTTGGGGTGCTAGGAAGGACCTCTCATAAACCATTTTTTTAGGGAAGCCTGCTTCTGAAGGGCTACCTTTATCTGGAGGAGGGTAAATGGCAACACCTTATCTCACTGTAAATGGGTTTCTTGAATCAATTCCAGGATGTACGTAATTTCTATTCTAGGTGTAGGGCTTTGCTTGCTTTTTGGGTTACCTTTGCTACAAAGGAGGGTCCATTATCACTCCTGTGAAATGTCCAGGGCTCTGTGGAGTGTGCTCCTGGGTCCTGCTGACAATGGGGTGCCTGCTGATGTCCTCGCTGTAGGAGGAGGAGCTGCTGAGCCGTCTCTGTAGCTGTCTGTCCACGTGTCCACCGCCAGCATGACATTCTCTATCTGCTCGGTCTCTTTCCCTGGAACGAATGATGTGCAGGCTTGCCGAGGCCCGACCTTCAAAGTGCAATGTTAGCTTCCTGTATACTTGACCAGTCCTCAATATTCATCCAACAGGAGCTTGGTCGTGCCCCACCTTCCCAGGTGAGCTTCTGCTGCTTCTGAAACAACCCCTGGTGCTCCTGCTGCTCACCCAGGTCTGCTTCTTGAGCCCGCTGTGAGGAGTGTCCCAGGCACAAGTTTCTCAGCCACCGCTTGTCTACAGCTGCCTCACTGCCACCTCCACCCCCTACTTGGCTCTCAGACCACCTGGTGTGGCCTAACAGGATTATTGTGGCTATCAAAGCAAAATGTATTCATGGTTTGAAAACAAAAAAGCAAAAACATAAGAACTAAGAACAATACAATCAACATTTAAAAAACTATTTAACCATGTTTATTTTTGCCATTTTCTGTCAGACATAATTATACGTTTTTAGTGTATGATGAGACTATGAACATCTTTCTTGATTTCAGAACCCTTCAAATAGGAGTGTTGGAAGACAATTTTCCATGGGTTTCTTGCAGATCTGCACACCTCACCTTGCAAACGAGGCACTGATTTCCTTTATTACAGACGTTTTTTCCTCCAGGATTTTTGCGTAATAGCCTTGAGTCTCCCTCTGGAGCAAACAGCAGGCATGCTTGTTCTTCAGGATAAAAGCTTTGGGTTCCCTGCCTTCACAGTTTCTTGCCCATAACAAACTTACTGTATGTGCAACTATCTATCTGGGTTCATCCATTTTGCCCTGTGGGAAATGGGACTTAGGGTACTGGTGCAAGCGCTGATACTCTGGCTACTTCTATGGCTGTTTGTGATAAAGTCCCTTGTCTCTGACCCAGGAGACTCATGTCTTCTAACAGTCATCAAACTGTGGCAGGCTAACTTGTTAGCTGACAAGGAGTAAAATCTTAGACCCTTCACGGTGCTTGACAAGGAGTTGGGATATAAAACAGAGATGAAGATTTTTCCTCCTATCATATCTTGCAACCATTTGTACAAAATACATGTCAACTTTTTGGGAGAATGGACAAAATATATTGTAGCGATTAAGCACATGGACTCTGTAGCCAGGCTCTCTGGATTCTAATCCTGGCTAATGCTCTCTTTTAGTTTGTGTTGCCCCAGAAACAGACCCTGAGACAAGGATATGAGTGCAAATGGTTTATTTGGGAGGTCATCTTAGGAATCACTGGTAGGGACCGAGAAAGAAGAAGGAAGACAAACAATAAATGATGAATTTTCAGCTAAGTATCACTGTGGATAGCTAAAGTTTAATCCTATATGGGAACTCTTGGTAGCCTATACAGAACATGTGTCTGAGAGTTATTTTCTACCTGAGGGGTGAGGGAGCTGGGCTATTGTATACCAAATCCCACTGGTCATTGGTTGAAGAATCCTGGGAGAACGTAGGTGCTGACCCTCGCCCTGGATTTTTTGGACTGTCTTGCACAGCGCAAAGTAGTCTGCAATAGGCTCTGGAAATTAGAAGTGAATCCTGGGTTTGCACTATACTAATAAGGCCTAAGGGAATATAGTTGACATACCCCTAGCCTTTGCTACAGGAATCCTCCAGCGGTATGATCTTATGAAGTTACTCAATCTGCTTATGCGCTGTCTCCTTATGGGTACCATGGGAGTAATAGCATCAACCACATAGGACTGATAGAAAGATTAAAGATTCAATCCATGTAAAACATACCATGGCATTTCATAAACACTTAGTAAGTGTTGTCCATTATTATAGAAGAACATGACATTTGTTTATTGATTGATATGTTGTCTATATCATTCTATGACGTTCTTGGAGGCTGACGTCTAAGTCCTTAACATTGTGAAGTTTTATTTTACTAAATACCTGTGATGATCTCTTATAGATTCAAGGCATATTTATGTTTGACATTTATCAAGGGGCAACACTGGCGGCCTCGAGGGAAGCACCAAGAAAGATGTGTTTAAAACTTATTTGTATTTAAATTTCCTCAGAGAATTTATGGGGCCAAGCACTCCTGAACTCTTTAATTTAAAGATTTACTGCTCTGTCAGAGAAACTAATTAAATCCTTTTTGAAGTGTCAGTAGCACAGAAGCATTAGACTCAATTTTCTGTTCTTCTATTATGGG
This sequence comes from Cheirogaleus medius, assembly GCA_008086735.1. NCBI lineage: Eukaryota > Metazoa > Chordata > Mammalia > Primates > Cheirogaleidae > Cheirogaleus > Cheirogaleus medius. The sequence continues at coordinate 60,743,226 of VBSM01001562.1, forward strand.
AATGAGAATATAAAAAGAGAAGTGTATTTTACATTCAATTTTCTAGTATTATGTATCATTTATGTCAAACTTCTGCAAATCAACATCATAGCAACTATGGAATTCACCAAAACGAAACACTCAAGAATTTTAGTAAGCCTACTTAACTTTTGATTACAGGAAAATTCTACTATTAAGCTAAATAGCACAAGTAGGGAATTATAACTTACTAGGGAAGAGACCCGTATTTAAGGAAACCAACTCTTCAGAAGTCTATAGATTTGCCTACTTCTTGCCCTAGTAACATCTCTGACCTCTATTTCCTTTTATTCTCCCTTTTATTTTCGTAAGCCAGCAGTGCTCTTGGCTTACTCTGCCCTGATTCTTGATCTTATTTAAAGATCTCAGTCACTTTTACATATTATCCAAGTCTTTAACATTAGGGAAATTGGCTAAAGAATTTTCCCCAAAATCCTTCTTTCATTTTTGCAGTTGTTCATTTAGATATTCTTTTCTTTATCTAAGTCTATCTTAACATAATATATGTGTGAATTTTTTAAAAGTTAAGTAAATTATAATCTTTCTATAAATATTTTATCAGTGTTTAGGCTGAAAGAAAATTAGTCATAATTTTCTGCATTAAAAATTTGACAGTTTTAATAAAACATTTTTCTCAGCTACTATTTTTGGTTTTCTTTTAAGACACAGGGTCTCATTCTGTCACCCAGGCTGGAGTGCAGTGGTGCAATCATAGCTTACTGCAGCCTTGAACTCTTGGGCTCAAGTGATCCTCCTTCCTCAGCCTCCCAAGTAGCTGGGACCACAGGTGTGCACCACCATATCTGGCTAATGTTTTTAATAAATTATTTTTGTAGAGACATGGTCTTACTATGCTGCCCAGGTTGGTCTCAAACTCCTGGTCTCAAATGATTCTCCTGCCTCTGCCTTCCAAAGTGCTGGGAATACAGTAGTAAGCCACAACGCAGGCCTTAGCTACTGTTTTGTTTTGTTTTTCATTAAATATCTTACATTTGGACTCTTAAATGGTGCTTAATTTTTATTATGAACTGAGAAGAGTTGGGAAAACCTGTAAACTTTCTTTTCATCTACTGTATTAGTTAACTTTTTAAAAAAAAAACTTGATGTTTTACTGACATAAATTTTTCAAAGTAGAAGCTAAGATAAAATTTCTTATAAATTTAATATGTATATACAATGATACTATTTTTATTTCTTGAAATTTCTTAGCCATTTTCCTCCCTGCTCAATATCAGTTGAATAAAATATATTTTTATGTATGTAAATATATATATTACTATAGATAATATGAATCAAATGTTTTTGTCTTAAACAAGATATTCAGTCTATTAGGGAGGAAAAAGTAATGAAATTTAGCATTTAACCTACACTTTAGAAAATAAAGCCCAAAATAAATCAAGTTATTAAAATAAGTTCAAATTGTAATACAGATTTATGGATGTTAAGAAGTATTTTAATGTTTTAAATAGGCTTTTAGTGTATATATGTGATTATAAAAATAATGCGATAGTAATAACTGATTTATTTCTATCTCTTTGCTCTTTGTCAGCTCATTTCTGGGAACATATCCATTTATCGAGACTAGCCCAGAGGAATCTCAGGAACTTAGGAGACTCCTACCAACTTTGAAGACTATAGCCTCAAAGCAGGGCTGTAAAACTGAACCAGCAAAGAATAGCATCCTTGTCCAAGCTCAAGTTCCAACAGAAGGGCAAAGCAAGTAAAAAGTGTTTTTTTGATGGGGCCATTCCTGCCCCCTCTTTCTGCACTATCTCTTACCTCTACCCACCTTCCCCACCAAAGCCCAAGGTCCTATCCCATACCCTAGCTGTCCGGTGTTCTTCTGCAGGGTCCTACTAAAGCTCATCTTTCTTGGACATACTCTAAAGCAAACCAAATCCTACCTTTTGAAAAAAGTTACTACTCTTTATTTTATTCCTGATGGGCCCTATTTTTCCTGGTTAAAGATAATAACCAGAAAAATCTATTTTTGATAAATTGTTCATGGTGATAATGGATTTAGGACAATGTGTGGCCCATAAATGCTTCCTGAGACTATAAAAGCATCTAGTAATCTCTCTAGATATTCTAACAGGAGGTATCTGGACACATTTCTTAAACTACAGAGACTGGCACTAAACTTTGAAAGTTCCAGCCTACAGAAGAGTTATATTATATTTGGGGGCATGTCACCCATTTATTGACTTTGTACCCTCATATAATTGATGCATGCGGTTTGATGAGTCTGGTCTTACGGGCTAAATCTGATGCTATGTGAATATGCACTGAGCCCAGGGTACACCGCTGGAAAGTCAAGGCTTGTCGGTGATGGTGACTATTTCTGGGCACTAGTACAAACCCCAGAAAGAAAGATTAGTTACATGTTTTCTTTAGTGATGACATGAGTTAAATAATATACTCTGAGATTATATTTGTCACCTATTCAACACAGAGTTCTTACAAAAGGCCTCAAAGCAAATACGGTCGGTTAAGTGTAAAAATTGAGGAATGTTGACAGCTGCCAAGGCCACGCAGTGTTTACACATTTTATATGCTGAGCAAACATGTCAGTCAGTTAGCCTGACCTACTTGTGCCCTCTTCCTGAGAACCTATTCCCAGTGCTTCTGGTAAGTGGGCAGCAAGCCACATGACCTCAGCCTCCTGGCCACAGCTGATTGGAAGAGAGATGAAAGAGACAGAGAGATACGCAGAGACACAGAGATGGAGAGAGAAAGAAGGGCAGCAGATAGTGAGGCAGAGAGCAGTGACCATGTGGCTCCAGTGAGAGAGGGAGGAAGAAAGAAAAAGAGAGAGTGCACATCTTGATTCCAGAGAGCCTTCCAATTCCTTCTTCTAGTTTTGTGAGTGGCCCAGTGGCCATGTTGATTCTATGAGACAGATAATCTGTGTAACAGAGAAGGTTAATTTCCGCAGCAGTGTAATCCAGTAGAAATAGAATGCAAGCCATGTATGTAATTTTAAAATTTCTAGTAGCCACATTAAAAACATAAAAAGAAACAAGCAAAATCGATTCTAATAACACATTTTATTTAACCCAATTATCCACAAATTGCCATTTCAACATGTAATATAAAAATTATCGATGAGATATTTACCTTATTTTTACACTAAGTCATTAAATTCTGGTGTGCATTTTGCACTTAACAATGCATCCATATTCGCACAAGCCATATTCCAAGTGCCCAATAGCCACGTGTGGCTAGTAGCTACCATCTTGGACAGTGCAGAGATGGAGCAGTCAGGGACTACATTTCCCAGGTGCTTCACATCTAGGAATTGCCAAAGATCCCATTCAATTCAAATTAGGAGTAGAAGCTATATGTGTCACTTCCAAAACAAAGTGGTTAAGAGGCAGGTATAGTAGCTTCTCTCCTCTCTCTGTCCCCTTCCACTAGCTTGGTGCAAAGGGACGTGACAGCCTTGGGAGCCATATGTTAACGATGGCACAAGAAGGAGGCAGCATGGGTCTCTGAATCATCACAGTGAAGAAAGTCTGCTGTCAATTGGAAATATTCATTTTGAATGTTAAGCAAGAAATAATTTTTTGGGTCAGAACTGCTGTATATTTTTGCATTTATTGGTTTAGCAGTTAGCCCATCTTATCTAATACTCCTATATTTTCTTGTGCTGCTGTTAAAAGCTTTTTCTATTTCTAACAGCAAGCGATACCCTAAAATGTGTGTGTGTGTGTGCACATGCACAACACACACTAATTACCGTTGGGTTTTGTCAGTGGGTAATATGTCTGGGCATGTTTTACCCAGGATATGTTTAGGCTGCAGTCTTTACCTGGAAAAATAAAGCTCTGAAAACAAATTGAGAGGAGAATATGAATAAACTATAAAATTCTTAGAAGAAAACGTAGGACAAAATCTACACAACATTCAATTTGGTGATGATTTCAAAGGCACAGGCAGCAAAGGAAAAAACAAACTGGACTTTCTGAAAATTAAAAAATTTTGCATATCAAGAGACACTCTCAACAGAGTAAAAGGCAACACAGCATGGGAGAATATGTTTGCAAATAATATATCTGGTAAAGGATTAATATCCAGAGTACATGGGGACCTCCTAAAACTCAACAACAACAAAAAACCCCAAACAACTCATCTCAAAATTGGACAAAGGACTTGAACAGACATTTCTCCAAAGAAGATATACAAATGGCCAATAAGCACATGAAAAGATGCTAAATATCACTAATCTTTAGGGAAATGCAAATGAAAACCACAATGAGATATCACCTTATACCCATTAGGATGGCTGCCATAAAAAATGAACAAAGCAACAACAACAACAACAAAAAAAATCAGAACAGTATAGCAGTTCCTTAAAAAATTAAAAATAGAATTACCATATAATCCAGCAATTTACACTGGGTATACACTCCAAAGAATTGAAAGCAGAGTCTCAAAGAGATATTTGTACAACCATGTTTGTCATAGCATTATTCATAATAACTAAAACATAGAAGCAACCCAGGTGTCCATTGCAGATGAATGGATAAGCAAAATGTGTACATATTTACAATAGAATATTATTTAGCTGTAAAAAGGAATGAAACATTGAGGACATTATGCCAAGTGAAATAAGCCAGTTGCAAAGTGACAAATACTATTTGATTCCACTTATATGCAGCGCGTAGAGTAATCAAAATCATAGAGACAGGCCGGGCACAGTGGCTCACACCTGTAATCCTAGCACTCTGGGAGGCCAAGACGGGAGGATCGCTCGAGGTCAGGAGTTTGAGATCAGGCTGAGCAACAGCGAGACCCCATCTCTACTAAAAAATAGAAAGAAATTATCTGGACAACTAAAATCATAGAGACAGAAAGTAGAATAGTGGTTGCCAGGGGTTGAAGAAGGAGAATTGAGGAATTATTGTTTATTGGGTATAGTTTCAGTTTTGTAAGATAAAGGAGTTCTGGAGATGGATAGTGGTGATGGTTGCTCAACAGTATGAATGTACTTAGCCACTGAACTGTACACTTAAAAATCATTAGGCTGGGCATGGTGGCTAATGCCTGTAATCCTAGCACTTGGGCGGCCAAAGCAGGAGGATAGCTTGAGGTCAGGAGTTCAAGACCAGCCTGAGAAAGAGCAAGATCTCCATCTCCACAAAACCCAGAAAAATCAACTGGGCATGTTGGCACGCGCCTATAGTCCCAGCTACCTGGGAGGGTGAGGTAGGAGGATCGCTTGAGCCCAGGAGTTTGAGGTTGCAGTGAGCTATGATGACACCACTGCACTCTAGCCCAGGCAACAGAGCAAGACTCTGTCTCAAAAAAAAAAACCCCAACCCACATTAAGATGATAAATTTTATATTATGTGTATTTTACACAATAAAAATTATTTCATTTAAAATATTATTTTAAAAAAAACTAGAGGAGAATACGATCAAAGCCTTTAGAATCCTGAAAGTTTTGATTAGTAAACATTGAGCTCATCACTACCAAGAATTTTTACAACCCCAAGGTATAGCTAAAATAAGAAAAGGATAGTTATATGGTAGCTAATCATTTAAGAATTTTTTTCATTGTGAAAACATAATTACGGCAGAGTAGTAGTAACTCCAAAAGCACTGTGCGTTTCCTACATGGTATTTTCCGTACAGGAAATATATCTGTGTTTTTTTATGGCAGGAGATTTTAAATAACGTGTTCAAGGTCATTTTCCCAGTACTCTAAAGTAGGGTTTCTCAACTTCTGCATTTTGGGCTGGATAATTCTTTGTCTTAAGGGGCTGTCCTGTGCCCTGCGTATGTTTACCAGCATCCCTGGTCTCTGCCAGCTAGGAGATGGCAGCACCCTTCTCCATCAGGTTGTGATAACAGACATTGCGGAAATGTGCCCTGGGAGTAATATTTAATAAAATCCCTCCAGGTGAAGAATCACTGCTCTAACACCAGCAGGTTACCAAGGTTAGGGAGCCCCAGAGGAGTCCCTTGCCTTCGAACAGGGGTTTTAGAAAATGACTGGTGAAGCCTCTAAGCAGGGGTGCAGTGACAAGAAGGCAGTGAACCTAGGAAGCAGGCAGGTCATGACAAGGTAGCAGAGCAGGGCAAGAATCATCCCAGCTGGGAATATTCAGAAAAGTATCATGGAAGAGTTGCCGTCTGAGTGGGGGGTATATTTTTTTAAAGGGAAAACTCAATGGTTGTAAGGGATAGAAATCCACTCAAATTAATTCCAATTGAAAAGGAGGTTTATTTTTAGGATACAGAGCTCTCACACAAATGAGACACAGCTTGGAGTGGAGCTGCCAACAATCATAGCTGCTTTTTCTCTAGGTGGCTGCAAGATCCTTCTTCTATGTGTCATTTTGCAAGTACGCTCTCTCTTCTGTTTGGCAAACTGACTTTCTTCTCTTCCTCTTGGTCTCTGATCATCCTTAGCTTTGTCTTTCCCCATGACTTTGATTTAACATAGTATTGACTCAAGAACAGACCCTAGATGAGCTCTTCCATAGCTTTCTGTGTAGAATTGACTCTGTGTTAATTTCAGATTCCCAGGAGAAGAATCTGATTGGTCTAATTTGGGTCAGCTATGCACACAACAGGATTCATTCAGCTGAAAGTAAGGATAGAAACACATAATGAAAACATGGTCCCCTATACCCATTCCTTTAGTAGCTCTGGGGGCCGGGGGGTTGGTGGCAGTTTGCAAGGAAGGGAGTTTGGACAGACACAGTTCCCAAAACATATCTACCACAGCCTTAGCGGGTAGCTAGATTGTGGAAGAAATTAACTACTAGAAGAGGGAACGGCATGAACAAAGGTAGAGAACAAAAGCACTTTACATAGATTCAGTATATTTTCTAGATGAATTAGACTGCAACGTTTAAGGATCATTATATAGCCTGGATCTATTGTAACCCAAGGTTCCTGTCCGGGACAATTAGGTAATAAGGCTGGAAATGTGGACTGGTATTAGACTGTCAAAGGCATTAAATGTCAGGCTGAGGTATTTGGGTTTTTCAGGGTGTCCCTAATGTCTGAGGACACACCATGGAAGAGAGTGGTCATGTTTTTTTAGAAAAAATTCTTTTGTTCCTGGGTAAGCTCTAGGCTCCTGAGTCAAGTAGCAGGTTAATGTGATTTTATAGTGTGTTGAAAGAGAAATTAAGCCATGAAGTTAAACAATGTATATATAAGGCAACTGGAATAAGAGTTTGCTTAGTAAACTAGTAAAAAAGATAAACTAGGCCATGTGTGGTGGCTTATGCCTGTAATTCCAGCACTTTGGGAGGCTGAGGTGGGAGGATTGCTTGAGGTCAGGAGTTCAAGACCAGCCTGCATAACACAGTGAGACTCTTTCTCTACCAAAAATAGAAAAATTTAGCCAGGCATGGTGGCGCATGCCTGTAGTCTCAGCTACCCAGGAGGCTGAGGCAGGAGGATCGCTTCAGTCCAGGAGTCTGAGCTTGCGGTGAGCTATGATGACACCACTGTACTCTAGCCAGGGCAACAGAGCGAGACTCTGTCTAAAAAAAGAAAAAAAATCAAGCCAAGACATCAAGAACCATTCTACTACAACTACAAACAACATTTATCAGGCTTCTTCTATGGGCCCAACACTGTATTAAGCATTTGTGTGAAAGGGCAAGGTAAGCAAATGAGTGTTTTATTCACTATTACACATATATTATCTTTTTCTTTTGGGGACCCAGAATTACTGAATCCTGGAGTTGTAAAGGCTTTTGACCTTCATGTCAGAGGCATAATCTCCTCTAAATTTAACTGGTAATCCTCTAACAGTTGCCAGGATCTGCCTGGTAACTGGCCATTTACCTAGAACCCAACAGACTGCGGAGTATACGTCCCTCTGGGTCTGAGGACTGGACAGGCTGTTCCATGCACAGAGGTGCACTTGGCTTGGATCCTGTATTTTTGGTCTAAGAGTCCACATTAGAATATCGAAGTGTTTTGTAAACTACAAGTCTCTATAGAGAATAAAAATCTACTCTAGGATTTAATAAGCCTGCTTCTTGCTTTAAATTTAATGCTAATGGTAAACGGAAAGAGATTTCTAGTGACAGATAATTAGTGATAATGGCGATTACCGGCCTTTATATAGTCTTTCACCCAAACAGATGGCAGAGCGCTTAAAAAAAATGAATGCTTTAAAGCATAATTTCTCCCCCTTCTTAAATAAAAGTTCCTCTAGGGTCATCAATAGTTTGTATTTAACACACTGCATAATGTTACCCATAACTAAATAACAATTTCCGGGCAATTCAGTTAGTCTGTTAATTTGCTTAGCAATTAGCTTTGAATGGATTTCTGCCCTGAATACATTCCAAATGTATAAAATGCATGTATGCCTTGTTTATTTTTCTTATTATTTTATTTAACTTTTATAAGCCACTGTGGTTACCATCACGTGAATGACTTTCAGGACGCAGAAGGCTGGGTCACTTAGCACACGGCCCCTGTGTCCGCGAACAGAAGTCAGCCTCTTGTACTATACAGGGATAGAGCCAGGTTTCAGATCTCTGGGAATTCCTGGATTCCTAGGAATTTATATTAAAATTATAGGATGTATTTTCTGGAGGGGGGGTCTTTTTCCTCCTTTTATGTAGAATTCTAAAGATATAATATTAAAAAGGCATCAAAGCTTAATTAAAATTTATTATACATCTAAACTATGAAAGGGAACATTGAGACTCTTCCTTCCTTTTTCCCTTCCCTTCCCCTTCCTTCCCTCTTGGGAAAGGAAAGATGATTTGGGCTTTGTATCATGGAACACTTCACAATGTGATCTGGGGAAAAGTCAGGGTGATGCTTTCTAGGCTTAATAAGGCTAGGATATTAATTTATAAGAAATAAAGTCAAAGATATGTTAATAGGAAGAATATGAATTTCCATGCTAGACCCCCAGATGAAATTTAAGAAGGAAATTAATCTTTATGTTGTTGGATATGTTGTTGGTTTTGCAGAGGTGGTGTTGGGGGAAGGTAGGTGGAGAGGTTGTAGCCAGGAAGAAAGATTCCCACTTTCCCTCTCCTCTTCCTCTCCCCATCCCTAATCCTTCCCTCCCTGGGGCAGACCTTCCTAGGCAGAGTCAGAATCCAGCTCTCTCCTCTTGAGAGCAGAGGATGGTTCTGGATGCTAGAGGAGAAAGCAGAAGAGGTGTTCCTGTGGCTGAGAGCTCAAGAGTGGAATCCCATAGCGTTGAGGCACCAGGAATGTCATTCTATACCTGGAGCTTCAGCTTCTTCATGGGTAAAAATAGTGTTAATAATTCCCTTGAGCATCATATAAAATACTGAAGCACTTAGCACCTAGTGTCCACTATGTAGTATAAACCCTATCTGTGTTAAGTATTATTGTCATTATTATTCTTATTATTGGCATTCAGTGCCTGGGGTTGTGGAACTTACCTGGTTATTTCTTTAGGGAGGAGGGAGAAGTTTAGGGAATGGGATAGAAAAGGCGAAGAGGTCAAAGGGAGAGAGAAAGGAGATGGGAAGTGAGAGGGATGCAGACAGAGCATCCTCTGAGAGCTTCAGCTGCTTCCTCCTGAGGCAAATGCCCCCTCCCAGGAAAGGAAGACGCACAGTCTTAGTCGTAGAGAAGTTTAGGAGAACTGAGCAGCTAGATGAGGAGTACAGTGTTTGCTTCCACCCTCCTCTCCCTACGCTCCCTACGCAGTGCAGTTTTAGAAAGAACCCAGAGCCCTGGTGGTAGACTTGCTTCTGGAGTTATAAATTCAAATGCCTTCAGGGGTCACAGAAGTATCTCAAATGGCAGAGGCAGTCAAGTGTGTATCACCTAAAGGCCTTCAAATTCAAATTTTGCAAAAGAAAAAAATAATTGCCCTCCATACTGAACTGTGCATGTCTTTCGTTGTTTGCAAGCTTTGGCTTAACTCTAAGAGTCCTGTGCGTGGTCGTTTCAGCCATTCAGCCAGAGGTCCGCAAGGAAGTACCTGTAAGAGGAAGAGGCATGGCTTTCTATTCCCTCCCAGCCACTCCCTAGTCACACAGAGCCCTCACCAGGGCTTACTGGGGTCCAGAAGCAGCGCCCTGCAGCCGATGAGTAGCTCAAAGGGACAGAGAGAAAAAGTTTACCCCGTGGGTTATATATTAATAACAATTCACTTTTACTGGGAAAACCGCAATTACTATTGTCTTGGAACTATGTAGAAGGTAATGAACACAATGAGAACAGCCAAGAAAAGCAGGACATCTTAGAGACATGGATGAAAGGTGGTGTATCGCTGAGATTTGGAGTCTTTGTTTCTAAAATGACGGAAGCCTCTAAGCCTCACATTTCTCATTTTCAAGACAGGACCATCATTACTCTCACCTTATGGAGATGTTGTACGCGCCAAATGAGGCTATGTATGGGAAAGTATTATTATGATTTTTTAAATTTCCCCTGTCCATTTATTTGCATATGCACTCACCATCAGCATATGTTCCCCCATTCCAATGCCACGGTCTATACGTTCTGAGGTTTTATTAAAAATCTTCCTTTGTCTATTGCAATTGAATTGAGCAAAACCATTTCCAGACCTAATGCATCTATGCCAACTGCTGCTTGGGTGGTATTTTTATCTACAACTCACCTGCAAGAATGCATTCATTACACATCATGCATCATGGTTGTAGCTATTTGCTAGGCATGGAATCAGTCTCTTCTCATGATCCAGCAAATTCATTTTTTTTATAAACAAACCTTTATATGCAATTCATATACAGTCATGCATTATATGACTGTTATACAGTGTTATGTTAACTTTGTATGGGGATACATTCTGAGAAATGCTTTGTTAGGCGATTTTGTCATTGTGCAAACATCACAGAGTATGCTTACGCAGACCTAGATGTAGACTAGATGTACTATGTGTGTAGTAGACCTAGTCTACTACACACATAGCTTGTTGCTCCTAGGTTACAACCTGCACAGCATGCTATTGTGTTGAATATTGTAGGCAGTTGCTTTGCGTATCTTAATGTATCTAAGCATAGAAAAGATACAGTAAAAATATGGTATTGTAATCTGATGGGACCACTGTCCTTTACGTGGTCCATCATTGACTGAAACATCATTACGCAGCACATGACTCTGTTCATATCCTCTGGACGGAAGGAAACAGAGTAAACACTAGCTGCTATTTTAGATGACAAATTTGAGGTTCATTTAAGAATATCTGAAACACATAAGAAAAGAGAAGCTAGCACAGACAGATTTCTTTAGAACTGTTTCTAGTAAAAGCATTAGAGTACATGTCTAAACCACTTTCCCAGCCCTGGTACACTGTTCTGTCAGGAGAGGCCACTTCTAAGAGTTGGAAAATAGCATAATCTGGGTTTCCCAGCTCCTCTGGAGTCATATTTCCTTGAATCCAGTGTGTATTAGGGTTCTCCAAAGAAACAGAACCAATAGGATGAACACACACACACACACACACACACACACAAAGAGATTTATTGTAAGAAACTGGCTCATGCGATTATGGAGGCTGACAATGGAGAGGCAGGAGAGCCAGAGTTGCAGTTCCAGGAAGAAGGCCAGTAGGCTGGAGACCCAAGAAGAGACAATATTTCAGTTTGAGTGCAAAGGCAGGGAAAAACTGATATCCCAGTGCAAAGACAAGTCAGGCAGGAGTAAGTGTCTCTTATGCAGGGGGAGTGGCAGCCTTTTTGTTCTGTTCAGGCCTTCAACTGATTTAACGAGGCCCACCACATTAGGGAGAGCAATTGCTTTACTCAGTATACACATTCAAATGTTAATTTCACCCACAAACACCCTCATAGACACACCCAGAATAATGTTTGGCCAAATATTGGGGCACTCCTGTAGCTCAGTCAAGTTCTTGCCACATAAAATTAAATACCATGTGGTGTCAAAATCAGAGTCTTGAATTTTTTTAACTCTCAGTGGATCCACATCAAGAATATATAATATGTAATATATGGTAACAATTTTATTATTAATCATATTCAGCAAATCCTGACTGCCTGATATATATTAGGTGCTGAAGTACATGTGAGGCAAGTGCCTGCCCTTAGAGATTTGTAATGCAGTTGCAGAAATTAGACATAAAGAGATGAGATAATACCACTAAAAAAACCCAGTTCAAATAAATAACAACAAAACACTATATAATTAAGTCTAATTTTCAAATTAAACTGCAATAAAATCTTCTCATTTTGAATATGTATATTTATTCAAAATGTTTGGGGAAGGGAGTGTTCTGGTTAATTGAGTTAGTTATAAACTTTTATATATATATAATGAATTTCCATAGAATTAGAATGTAATAAAATATGATTGACATAAAACCCTATTGGACTTAGTTTAATTTTTCTTTAATGATTTAGAAAATATTTAAGTACCTTTTGATCCTTGTAAGATATCATTATAAATAAAATTTAATTTTTAAATTCATTATATATAAAATTTGTAGAAAATTAGGCTAAATTTTTACCAAGTGTGTGACATTTCCTAGAAATCTTAGTGTAAAGGAATTCATGAATATACAATTTGAACAACATAGAAAGGAATAAACTAAAATATGAAATTTGACCTTAAATAATCCTATCTACTACTCTTTAAAAGTAATTATATTTTCTTAGGTGTCCTTCTCAGATACTTTTAATTTGTATATGTAACTGTATTATATTATTTTTTTATTTTATGCATTGGGATCCTATAATACATACTGATTTATACCTTATATTTTTCACTTAGTGATGTATCTTGGAGATTTACCTGAGTCTTTTTAGTTAATGCATAATATTCTATCATTTGGATCTACCCTAATTTAACTTAACCAAATGAGAATTGATGGATATATTGGCTGTGTCCAGTTACTTGCTATTTCCACCAATACTTCAATGAACACAGTTGTAAGTATACTTATAAGTATATGTAACCCGTGTGAGTAAGTAGGATAAATTCTTGGTATCAGTTTTATTTAGTTGTTATTTATCTGCCCCAAATTTCTAATCATTTGAGCTTTGTCTTTGATGCTAGATAAATGAGAATTTATTATATAGGTAAGATCTGTCCCAGTATTTTAAAAGATCAATTTTTGGCAAGAAGGTGGTGTCAAGGAATAGGTAAGTCTAAATGTACTGGATGGTCTTCTTTATATTTAACAGATATGGAAGCACATGCATTGAAAGGTGAACTCTTCCAGGTCTGACACTGTGATAGAATATTATTGCAGGCACTTTGGGGAGGTGCTTTAAACAGTAATCCTGGCTGGGTCTGTGTGCAGCTGCAGAGAACTGCGTGAACTCCATGAGAGTGCATTGGCATAAATGCACCAAATTCCTATTTCTCTTTTTCTCCTCTATGTATGTATTATGTGGCAGGTCTAGGATGCTCACAATTGCCCAGCAGAATCGCCAAAAGCCAGAACCAAGAAAAGGTGATTTTTCACAGGCCAAATTAAATTGTATACATGACAGACTGAACCTTATTTTTGTGCTTTCTATGAAAATATATTTTACTAATGCAAATAATTGTGAAAGCAGTAATATTTCGCCTACCTAAGAATAAACTTAAAGTCATCTGCTGCTTGCATACGATGTTCTAATTATCAAATTATCCTTAAAATCTCATTGTACAATGATAAAAAGAGCATTTCTCTAAAAGCATTTTATAATTTAGGCTGAGTTCTTAATGACTACCAAAAAGCTGGAAAAGGAAAAATCTAGTCAAACGATATAAATGACTCAAGAAATTTCTACATTTTGAAGGACTCACTTTGTATGCATCTTGCTTAGTCTGACCATATTGTCCTTGTTTTAGTCTGAATTGATATCAGTCTTCCTAAAATCATAGAGATACTGGCCTTATTTTGTGGGGGGTGGCATTTTTTTATGAATTAAAACAATGACTTTTTATTTGCTTTTCACTTATTATTACATTTATTATCAGAAAGACACTATCAATGCACAGAAAGAAGCTAAGACCATCCACCTTCTTGTAGACAGCTACTATTAACAGCCTTCCACATCTTCTTCTTTTCTTGTTTATACACTGAAACAAGAGAACTAGGAGTATTATATGTGTGCTGCTTTTTAACCAGTTTTCTTTTTCATAGCTATACTTAAACTCTTCAAGAAATTATTTGAAATTTTTAAATTCATTTATTACTCCACACTATCCTTTTGGGTTGTAAAGAATAATTCTCATTATAATCACAAATTAATTCTCTGCAAAATTCATCTGATTTTATTAATACCAAACATATATTTTTGGTATGTTCTGTATTCTTTGTTTGTTCTTACAAAATGATCCAATTAAATAAAATTAAATTCCCTTTTGTTTGAAAATAGTTTATGGTTAGGAAATAAATGGGAATTTGATGATATTGTATAATTTTAATAAAAGTTTTAATATTACATTTTTGATTTTTCATTTTCTGCTGACAGATTTTTTAAAAAGCCAGTTATTCAGGATTGCAAGAAATTAAGAAAAAATTCTAAACATGTGAAATGGTAAGGACCTGGTGACCTTTCGTGGTATGGAGACAAGAGCTGCTCAAATTGTGTTGTCTTCACATTTTTCTCTTTCATGCAAGCACACAGATATGGACACACATACATTTTTACCCAGGTGATATTGGCTCAAAATAAATACTAACTGAAACTTTGAGTAAAAAGTGATGTGACAACACATCTAACCCCTGAAGACACTGTGTTAGTCGGGGGAGATTCTACCTCTTCACAATGTTTGGCTTACAGAGGAAGGAGTTCTCGTTACGTGGTCATGTTTCGGAACTCTAACCATTCCTCCTGCCCCTGCTTTCTTTTAAGTGCCAGTTGCTTCCTCAGTTATTGTCCAGAAATCTGGTGGGGCAGCTCTAAGTACTTTAGAGGGAGATTTTGAGGGGGACAAAAAGAAAGGTATCATATTTTCAGGGAGGGATACATAACCTGGAAATCAAGAGATTCCTAAATAATGACAATAACAATTAAATATTTGATATTGTACTTGTGTAATTTAAAAACTTTAGATACAATTCACATACCATGAATTCTTCCTTTTAAAGTGTATAGTTCAATGGTTTCTAGTATATTCAGAGAGTTGTGCAGCCATTGCGACTATATGATTTCAAAACATTTTTGTCACTCCTGTACCCATTAGCAGTGACGCCCTAGTCAGATGGCCCCAGCCTCCGACAACCACTAATCTACTTTCTATCTCTATGAATTTACCTACTCTGTACATTTCATATAAATGGGACTGTATGAATGTCGCTTTTTGTGTCTGGCTTTTTTGACTTAGCATAATGTTTTCAAACTTCATTCATGTTGTAACATGTATCAGTACTTTATTCCTTTTCATGGCTGAATAATAATTTATTCTATGGCTGTGCCACATTTTCTTTATCCATTCATAAATTGATGAACATTTGAGTTTTCTACTGTTTGACTATTATGAGAAATGCTGTTGTGAACGTTAACATACAAGTTTTTGTTTGCATATGATGTTTTAGTATTTATGATGTGCTTTCAAATCTGTTGTCTCATTGGGCCTCACAAACACTTTGTGAGGTAAGTCTTGCTATCAATATTTCCATTTTACAGGTAGGGAAACATAGACTCTCAGAGATAATTGCCTAGTCTGTGCTAGAGTCAGCATTCTAATCCAGTTCTATTTTTAAAAATAGCATACAGGATGTCAAAAGAAACACAGCATTCCCTAGGAAAGGTGAAATTTGTTGCTTATTTTTAGTTTTCTGAAGATGTGAATGTATTTACCCATGCCCGTTAGAAAAGCAATGTCTGGGCAAATTTACAGATTCCAGAAGAAAATGTTGCCATAACAAGTGGTCAGAATTTCCTAAAACAGAGTTAAAACAGAATTATACCCAGGCTGTTGTATAGGAACAGACATTTTTGTTTCTTGTAGTTTTGTGATTTTACTTTCAAGGAAAATGCAGACAGATTGTAGCTGTTCGCAGTTCTAATGGTTCACAAAAAGAAACAGCTTCAAATTACTTTTTCCTCCTAATTATCATGCATCTTGGAGATATGTTTCTAACTAGATTTAAATCTTAACATAGTCTATTAATATTTCAGTTTTGTCATCAGGCACATGAAATAGTATTATTCATGCAAACCTTGCCAAAAGCATTCTGAGTCAAAACTTGACTAAATTAATGTAGTCCTTTTTTGATATTTGAGTCATCATATATCAAAATTTTGCAGGGGACATTGGAAACAGTTTAATCCAAATCCTTACCCAATGCACACATTCTGATTCATGAATTAAATCCTTCCTCCTCACCTGCCTCTTATGGCCAAAAGAATAGTAAAGAACAGAAGCTCAAAAACAAATAAAAAAGTCTTGTTCAATTTCTTCTCACTTGGGATGTCTTTCCCCCATGTTGTATTCCGGATGGACTCTAACTTACCCTTGCCTTTCTCTGACTTACAGAGTTAATTACTCTCATCTTGTGTGGGTACTCATATTCAATTTACTACACTGTATTGAAATTATTCGTTTAAAAATCTGTGTCTTCTATCAGATGATAATGTGTCTATCCAGTAGAATTCCTAGAATAGTCATGCAATGAAGATTTGTTGATTTTGAATGGATCTTTTAGTAGGATCTCAAGAACCGTGAATTCTGACTTTGCTGATTGTGAAGTGACAATTAGCTAACACTTACTGAGTCCTTGTAGTTAGAAGAACTAAACTGGACCTATAAGAATCATAAAATGTCTTGCACATGGTCTCAGCACTTAGGAAGTTAGTGAAGTCTATACAAAGTAGAAGTCAAGCCAGACAAACGTAGATTCAATATTAATATTTAGAAAGACGGTCTATACATATGCATGCAATTAATAGGGTGTCAATGTGTGGGGTATGTAAAAGGATTAGAGATATTGAGATTGGCTCAAGTTATTAGCCAACTTCACAAGGATCAATCAGTCCTTTCAACATAAAATTATTGAGCAATTATTTTGAAGGTGGAGCCACAGGACTTCCTGACTGATTGGATGTGGATGTAACAGATAAAAGAGTCTGGGATGCCTCTAGTGTTTTTGTCTTGGGCCACCAGAGGGAGGGAGGTGCCACCTGCTGAAATGGGGGCGTCTTGGGGGGACAGGTTTGTGGGAGGTGATCAGGAGTCAGTCACTATGCTGTAGCTAGGCACTCGGGACATCTGAGTGAACAAAGTAAGGAAAGGTCCAAGTCTGTGCCATTACATTCTCATGGAGGGTGGGGACAAAAGTGTAATGTATAAGGAAACTATATAGCTGTTCAAAGGGATGGGAGCGAGGAGGAAACAAAAGAGTAAGGGGAGGGGATCAGGAGAGTTGTGGTGGGGGGGTTACCTGGAAAAGAGTGTTTCAAGCAGAGGTAACAGTCAATTCAAATGTCCTAAGGCAGATGGTGCCTGCCAGTTCCTCCTGGGATCACCAGAGAGGGCAGAGTAGCTAGAACTGAGTAGCCAGAGACAGTAGGAGAAGAGATCTGAGGGGCCAATGGGCCAGATCATGTAGTGCCGGGGAAACCATTGTAAGAACTTCAGCTTGTGCTACTCTTGCTGAAACAGGGAATCCTTGGAAGGTTTCCAGCAGACTGGTGACATGATCTGATTTATGTATTCAAAGGATTACTCTGGCTGCTGGGTTGAGCATAGGCTCCAGGAAGGTAAAATAAATAGATACAGGTGGAAGCAGGGGACTTTTTAAGATGCTATTGTGGTAATCCATGCAGGGGATGGTAGGGGATCTTTGTGTGTGGGGGTGAGGAAAATAATAGTTTCATCATAGTCAAAAATAATGACACAACCTAAATTAATCAGCAACAGAGTCTGTGCCACTTTGATATTGCTCAGATGAATTCCTCAGGGGGCATATGGCCCGTGACATCTTCAGGATGACCAGTGTTTTTAGAACATGATTTTTTAAAGGGACTAAACTAGCCATTAGAAAACTTGAGTTCAAGTTCCACTTTTTAATTCACTAATTATGAGTTTCCATGTTCTTTATTCATTTTTCATATCTTTTACTATTGGTATAATGAAGCCTACCTCACAGAAAAGGGAAAAACAAAATGTGATAATGTTCACAAAGAAGTATTATAAACAAAAAAGTAACACAGAAATATAAGGTGGTATGATCATAGTGAGAAATGTTGACTATTTTTCTGTATATTTAATCTGTGAATACTATGGAAGCCTCATAAACATACTTTAAAATACCCAGCAAATTATGTGCCTTGCCGACGGTAGCTAGAGGAACGTGTAACAGTGCTTAGAAAATGTCAATCTCTTCTTGGACTCAGAAATATAATAGAGAAAAATCAAAAAAATTCAAAATAGAATTATCATCATTTGCTTTGTTTAGCAACATAGACTGCAAAGAATGAGTACATTTTTAATATTTTTACCTACATTAAAAGTTGATATTGAAGTATTTTTCTTTCCAAAGGAAAATCATAAACATGATGGGACTTTATCCTTGAATTAATACATTTTAATCAAACACTTCATTTTTCAAAAAAAATCATTTAATCTTGACATTTGATTGCTCCATTTTATTTATTGGCTTTACAGTCCTAATGTTATAAGAGAAAATTTGGTCATTAAGTAACTGATCACCTGGGTCATTGTTGTAAAATGTAATGAATGTTAGTTGGGGATCTCAGACCTTCTCTTCTTTTTTAGTATAGAAACTTACTTGGCTGATGACAGTGAAAGGCAAGCAAGTTTAGAGATAGTGGGTAGGATAGGACCCTCTGCTATTATCCCCAGTTTGTGTGGGCCAGGAACAGAACACAATTTTCCTAAAATCAATTCAGAATATTCTCTGTTACCTACCCACTGCCCCGGCCCCCATTTTGCACAGAATGAATGACATACCTTCACAGTTGAGATATATATACTGATGGGTGAAAAACCAAAGCCACAGCTAGTTCAAGGCCAGGAGAGCCTCAGTTACAATTAGTCACATAAGTGTTGGATCCTGTCCCTAAACTGAACCACCCTAAATAACCATCATTTTCTACTTTTAGCGATGAGTAGAGTTTAGCTAACATTTCCACTGTGCCTGCTACAGAGAGAGAGAGAGCCATGATTCGGAGGTTCCTAGGGCTGAAACCACTCCTGAGAGATGCCCACTCTCTCCGTGTTCACTCTCTGGGCCTTTGCTGCAGCTGAATGATTTTTAAGGCACATCAGACAAAGGTAACTAAGCTCTACTTTTTTTTTTGCAGAGACAGGGTCTTATTCTGTCACTAAGGCCGGA
>VBSM01001562.1:60762592-60782540 GCA_008086735.1 Cheirogaleus medius
AGCAACCTCAAACTCCTGGGCTCAAGCAATCCTACTGCCTCAGCCTCCTGAGTGCCTAGGATTATAGGTATGTGCCACTATGCACAGCTAATTTTTTCTCTATATTTTTAGTTTCCCTGATGGGGAAAACCATCAGGCGCTGGGACGTAGCCCCTCACCACCTCCCTGCAGCTCCGCATCCCTGCAGGCCAGTGCCGCGTGGGGCCGGCTGGAGGCCTCGGCGAGCGGGTGCGCACTGCTGGAGCCGGCCTCAGATGGACCACACCGGCCGGTCCGGCTCCGCGCCTGCTCCTGTCCTCCGGCGGGGCTGCTTGCGCGATCCCGATTGGTTACTTTTTGAATCCTACTGTTCCTGATTGGATGTTATAGCTCGTTGCTGATTGGCTGTTAACGCTTGTTGCTGATTGGACGCTTTTTGAGTCCTACTAAAGGTATAAAAGCAGGAGGAGACAGGGAAGGGGGGTGAGAAGAACAGAAGACGGCTGAGGGTGCAGATGGAATAAAGACAGTTCTCCGACTCTCTGCATCCTGCCTGGTTATTTCCAGCGTCAAGAGCTGTTTAACACTACCAAGGGCTGTTAATACTTAAGAGCTGTTTAACACTACCAAGAGCTGTTAACACTTGCCGGAACATCCCAGCTAATTTGTTTCTATTTTTTAGTAGAGACAAAGTCTTGCTCTTGCTCAGGCTGGTCTCGAACTCCTGAGCTCAAATGATCCGCCCGTCTTGGCCTCCCAGAGTGCTAGGATTACAGGCATGAGCCACCATGCCCAGCCTAAGCTCTAATTTCAAAGATATTTCTACTAAAAAAATGTTTATAACTGAACATTGACCTACAGAAACACTCATATTTTGAGACACTTTCCTACGCCTACCTTACATTTATCATGCTGTAGGTTAACTACATGGGAATAAGGGAAAGCACACTGCAAATATAAGGGTACAGAGAGAGGAGAAAGTATCTGATAACATTGGGTATCTTCACTGAGAAGCAAAAGTGCAATCCATGCAAATGCCATGGAATGTTTGTGGCATTGCGTGTCACTATCATCTTTGATAAAAAAAACTGGTGCAAAATACAGATCTTCTTATGGGAAGAGCTGTTGGTATAGGAATATCAGACAATTTTGTTTGAGAGTACAAAGAAACTCAAGTCAATTTCCCTTAAATCTGTAGTCTCCAATCCCCAGGCTGTGGACTGGTAATGGTCAGTGGCCTATTAGGAACCAGTCCACACGGCAGGAGGTGAGTGGTGGGCAGCAAGTGAAGCTTCATCTGTATTTATAGCCAATCTCCATCACTCGCATCACTGCTTAAGCTCCACCTCCTGTAAGATCAGCAGGGGCATTAGATTTTCATAAGAATGTGAACCCTACTGTAAACCGTGCATGCGAGGGATCTAGGTTGCCCGCTCCTTATGAGAATCTAATGCCTGATGAGCTGAGGTGGAGCTGAGGCAGTGATGCTGGTGCTGGGGAGCGGCTGCAAATACAGATTGTCATTAGCAGAGAGGTTTGACTGCACGATAAATGTAACCATCCCCCCCACCTTACCCTACCCCCGGTCAGTGGGAAAATTGTCTTTCATGAAACCAGTCCCCAAAAGGTTGGGGACTGCTGCCTTAAATGACAAAGAAATTCACTGGCTCCCATAACCAGAAGTCCAGACACAGGACAGGTTTTCAGTTGTCTTAATCCATGAGTCTCTCTCCATTTCCCTGTGACTCTTCCAACCAGCTCTGCACTTCCCTGTGGGTCAGCTCTGTCCTCAGGCCGGTGGTGAATGGGATGCGGCAGTTCCAGGTGTATCATCTGTGAACAGCATCATCCAGAGGAAGACAAATAATAGCTTCCCGAAGCTCAAGCTGAGGAGTGTGGGAAAAGCCCCGAGCATATATCGTCTCATGACTCAGCAAGAATTTTCACTTGCCCAGTGACTGACAAGAATGGATTTACCCTTCAGTCCAACTCTGTTTGGAATGCCTGGGGGAATGCATGCTAGAGAGGCAGTTGGCAAAGTCCACCCACTCCATTTCTTTCTGCTGGATTTTGCTGAGGGTCGCATCATGTTTTACTTATTCTTTTATTTCTGGTATCTATCATGGTGGCTGGTTCCTAGTAACTATTCAATAAATGTCACTGAATAAATAATAAAGGAGTACTTAGAAAAGTGGCAAGTCTGTTCCACATTTGTCCTGTAGTTAAAAAAAATAGGTTCAAATAATTTCTGGTATCCTAAATTGAAAAGGAAGGCATATTTAAGAGCATCCTATCTGGAGGGTGCAGAGGAAGATCCAGTAATATAATCAGGATTTGAATTACATAGGATTTTATAATAGACCAGATGTCAACCATTTGAATAGCATTTAGCAGTAAACAGACATAAGTGCTACATTTTTTAATGAACAATTTGGATCCTGAATCAAATGAGCTTCTAAATTTCACACAGTGGAAGCTTCCAGATCTTCAGCCTGCATTAATAGATTTAGAATTATTTTGCTTGGAGATGAGAGGATGGACTCGTGGGCTGGTGACTTGCAGGCATTTCTTCCAGATTTTAAGATTATTGGGATTTAGCACTGCAGTGCTCAACAGAAAGCAGCTGGCACTGGCTTTTAGAAACTACTCCCTGTTAATGTGAGTTTTCTTCTCCTTTCCTCACAATTTGTCCAGGACAATATAAGTGTTGCAAATTACCAGCATGGGATTACTGTGAGTAGGAGAGGACAGGATATTAGTGAATACTTTGTAGCAGCTTTTTGGATCTGAATGTGCCCAACCTCCTGCTGCTGTTTTTTAGGGTTGTAGCCTATTTCATTGCATTGGTGATGTCTTCAAGTTCCCTGCCAAACTCTGCAATGTAAACATTTCAACAAGTGGGTGTCTTTGGGCGGAGCCCTCGGTCTTTCATGGCAATAAACTTCAGCACTCCCTCATGGTTGCCGCCCCATCCTGATTGAAAGAAAACAAACAAGCCTGGCCTACGCCTCACTCTCTGTACACCTGCAAGAGCTGCTTGGCACTTGGCTGAGGCTGTTCCGGCTTTGATGATCTAACCAGGGGTCCAAACTGGCAGCTGACAGTGTTTTGATGGGCTGGCACAATGTGTCTTTTTTTTCTTATTATATTTGGATTTGAATGACTTTGCGTGAGCCACGTTCTTTTGTGCACTGTAGGTCTCACTACCCCCATTGGACTCCTGCATTTCCATTACCTGCCTGGCCCCAGTAGTGTTAACCTTGCCACCCCAGAATAAACCACACGAGGAAATACATAGACATTGAGACTGAGCTTATTTAGGTTTAGGGAAAAGTACAGAATAAAATAGATACTCTTTCAACATCCTAGAATAAACGTAGCCATTGGCATTTTCAGTCATTGCTTCCAGAGCTGCGATGAAGCCAGTACTGGAAGTACTTTCAAAGCTTTGTTGTCATCACACCTATTGTTATAGAACTGTGATTTGGATTGACTTGGCACTTAAGGAGTTTCCCGGGACTACCCTAAGAACTTAGTTTATCTCAATTGTTACTATTTGAACATCCAATTGTAGAAAGAAGAGCATTTTCTGTATGTACATAAGACACCATAGAAAAGTGAGAAACCCCCACTTTCTGCCTCAGTCTTTATTCTCTAGCATTACAAGTTGTTTTATTTATTCATTTTATTTCCGTATTTCCTATACAGGCTTCCTTTGTATTTTTTCTTCTTATATTCTTAAGTACCTACTCTTAGTACTTTTATATTCATAGATCCACTCAACCAATACTAGTTAAGTCACTACTGTGGACTAAGCACTTGCCGTACCAATCCTTACCTAACTGGTAGAAGTTAACTTTGGGTGAGAACCTCAGAAAAATGAAGACTGTTGTTGTAAGTCAGTGGTTTAGGGCAAACTTAGGTCATTTGTGAGGACAGAACTTTTGAAGAGATATATCACACATCCTCATGATGTGTATGAATTTTAGTTATTCTAGAGGATTTAGAATATTTAGTTAATTAGAGGATACG
This sequence comes from Cheirogaleus medius, assembly GCA_008086735.1. Lineage (NCBI taxonomy): Eukaryota > Metazoa > Chordata > Mammalia > Primates > Cheirogaleidae > Cheirogaleus > Cheirogaleus medius. The sequence continues at coordinate 60,766,604 of VBSM01001562.1, forward strand.
TGATCTGCTTTGTACCCGCCGTTTCTCGGATGCCCAAGGAGACTTAAGCATGGTAATTAAAAAACTTTATTTTGGTTTTAAAATTATTATACATTCACAGGAAGTTCTAAAGATAGTCCTGGAGAGTTCCTTCACACAAGTCACTCAGTTTCTCCCAGTGGTTACATCTCAGGTAACTATAGTACAGTATCAAACCTGGGGGCCTGACATTGGTGCAATGTGTGTGCATAGTTCTGTGTGCTTTATCCGGTGTGCAGGCTCATGTACCCACCACTGCAATCGAGATGCAGACCTGTTATTCCATCACCACAGAGACCGTCCTCTTGCTCCCCGCCCTCCCCCACACCATCCCCAAACTCTGGCTTTCCATTTGTATGGACTTACCATTTTGAGACAGTTACATAAATGGAATCATGTAGTATGTGACCTTTTGAGACTGGCTTTTTGCACTCAGCATAATGCCATTGAGATCCTTCCAAGTCTTTGTGTGTATCAACAGTTCATTCTTTTCATTGCTGAGTCGTATTCCACAGTATGGATGTAGCCGTTTGTTGGCTATTTCATACAAAGTTGCTATGAATAACCATGTACAGGTTTGTGTGGATGCACATTTTATATTTCTCTGGGATAAATGCAGTTGCTGGGTTATATGGCAAGTGCATGTTTATTCTTTTGTAAGAAACTGCCCAGCTGTTTTACAGAGTGGTTATACCATTTTACATTCTCAGCATGCTACTTTTTATTTTGTTTTATTTGTTTTTTTTCAGCATATTATGGGGGTACAAATAGTAAGGTTACGTATATTGCTCTTGCCCCCCCTCCCCACTTGATCAGAGCTTCAATCGTCCATCCCCCAGTTGATGCGCATCACATTCATTATGTATGTATATACCCATCCCCTCCCCCCCTACCTGCCCAACACCTGATAGATGTTATTCCTATATGTCCACTTAGGTGTCAATCAGTTAATACCAATTTGCTGGTGAGTACATGTGATGCTTATTTTTCCATTCTTGGGATACTTCACTTAATAGAATGGGTTCCAGCTCTAGCCAGGAAAATACAAGAGGTGCTATATCACCGTTGTTTCTTATAGCTGAATAGTACTCCATGGTATACATATACCACATTTTATTAATCCACTCATGTATTGATGGGCACTTTGGTTGTTTCCACATCTTTGTGATTGTGAATTGTGCTGCTATAAACATTCGAGTCTAGTATTTTTTATTTTAAATAAATATAGCAATTCCTTAAGTAATTGATTCTTGATAAAGGTTTTGCATATGGGAAAAGCCAATTTGTGAATACATTTGTAATCACTCTGTTTCATCACATTACGGTCCTTTTGCAAGACACCATAATTGATGGTGAAACCTAGGATGCTAGTACATGGCTTACAATAGACCAGCAAATACAGAAGCTATGTTGGACAGATAGGGATAGGAGCAGACACATCAATCAACAGGCCTTCGATTATTGACCTCACTTTATCAACGTGGACACTTTTTGTTCTGTCATTTTAGATAATCAAGCATCACTTTGTTGTTAAAGGGCTTTCATCTTCCAAGATGCCGAAACAATTTTTTAGCATTATCTTTTTGCCTTGGCCACATTCCTAGGATTTAGGGGGCAAATTCTTTTCAACTCCACATTTTTGAAGGAGAACATGCAAGTTTGTAAAGTCATGGCAGTGAATCTCAGAGACAGTACTCAAAATCACAGAGTGGTGGGAGGGAAAAGATCTCTGGCTTCAGGGCCAGCTCTAACACTTTTTAGCTGTTTGACTGGCCCATGTTACTTAATACCTCTCAGCTTCAGCTTATTATTTTTTGTAAAATGAGAACACTACTGTCTACCTCATAAGATCCGTGAGAGTATTAACTGCAATTGTGCATGTAAATCAGTGGGAACATAGTATCAACAAACACAGCTACCATTTATTGAGGGCTTCTTACATACACTGTGCTCAGCTCTTTGTAGGCTTAAAAACCATTACTATCTTCCCTTCCTTCTTTCTAATTCCTCTTTATTTTCTTATTCTTTTTTAATCTCTTCAGATCTAGAAATACGATTGTGAGTTATAACTTCATTATTTTACTCAACAAATATTTATTGAGCAGCTATTGTGTGCCAGGCATGGTTCTAGATTCTGAGGGCACAGCCCCGAACAAGGTCTGTATTCTCATGGAGGTTATAATTCTAGCAGAAGGAGACTAACAAGACGTGAGTAAGCAGATACATATAATAAAGAATTTCAGACAGTGCTAAGAAAAGGAAGAGGAACAAGGCAGTGTGGAATGACAGGGATAGCTGGGGCAATGATGATGAGATGATGAGTTAGGGATACTTAGAAACGGTGGTCAAGGAAGCATCTTTTAAGGAGGTAACATTAGCAAAGAAACAGGAAGGGAGAATGTGGCAATAGAAAGAGGGGATGCAAATGAGATGAACTTGATGTGATTTGAGAAGCAGAAAGGAGTCAGAGTTCCTAGTGTTTCGTAAATTAAAGGGAGGGTGGAGGAGAGGAAGATATATTGGACTTGCTAGGACATGGCAAGAAGTTTGGACTTGATTCTAATTGCGATGGGAAGGTTTTGAATGTTGGAATAATGTGATCTGATTGATGTTTTATAAGGAGTATTTTCTCTGCTGCTTGAAAAGTAGATTGGAGAGGTTCAGGTGGGAAGGGAGCAAGCAAAGGAACAAGTTAGGAAGCTACTGGGGTAATCCAGGTGAGAGGTGACTATGGTTTGGCCAAGGCTTTTTATCAGTTGAGATGGAGAGAAGAGGATAGATTTGGGGTAAGTTTTAGAGAAGAGCTCTTAGGATCTATTTAGATGGATAGAACATGGGAGTGAAAGAAAGGGAGGAATCAAGGATGATTCTCAGCTTTTGGGTGAGCATTTGTTGGTTGGGAAATCCAGGGCTCTCCCACTGCTCCACTATTTTGTCTTAAAAGGGAGCAATTTCTTGTGTTGTATGAGATGCACTCAGTTAGGTCTGCGTGTGCTATCAGCAATGAGAAAGAAGACTGCAACATAGATTTGGTGGAACTGAGATGTATGTGAATCACTTCCTGAAGGCTTTAGGGTTTGTTCTTTATGTGTACTGGTATTGGATTACTTTGTAACTTTTGCTTCAGTTATCCTCCAACTATCTCATTTTCCTGCTCTCCTCCTGGCTGGGACTTCCGCTTCCTCTGCACCTCAGCAGAGCAGGAAGAGCCGCGCAGGGCACCGCAGGTTCGTCTGACTTGTTCGTCTGACTTGGCACGGGCACTGGAGGATGAGTCCTGCTCTTTAGGTGGCGCATCCTTCTGCTTGGTGAATGCAAAATGCTCTCCTGGCTGCCTGGGCTGATCGTGAGCAGGGTTTGGGGCTACAGCAGAGCAGAGCTCTACATGTGCCTTCTTTGGTTTAGGGTCTTAGGGTGCAGCTCTTGGTTCCTAGTACTGAAACCTCAGCACTGCTGCTTTGGGCTGACTCTGTGGGAAGTTGGTGTAGGAAATTGCTCATCTGCAGTGATTTGGCAAATACTTTCAGGAGGGTTTCTTAACTCTCTGAGCTCCAGTTTCCCTGGTAAGATGGGGGTTAATGATAATTATTGCTTCTCAGAGTTTTTATGAGAATAGATTTAATTTGAGAGGCAGTAGATGGTCCAGGTAAGCTTGGCTTGGAGTCTGGAGTCAGCCCTCCCGATTCCTTTCCATCTGGAATTTTTGGCTGTGGGACAGTGGAACAGGTTTCTTAACCTCTCTGTGTCCATTTCTTTATTCCCAATAAGAGAATAATAATGGTGTTTACTTCATATGGTTGCCGCGAGAATTAGACGGAATAATTCATGGAAAGTGCTTCGAACTGTGACTGGCACTTGACTACAGCACTTAAAGATAGCTGCTGTTAAGAGGCACTTGATGAAGGCCTATTATGAAAAAATGATGTCTATGAAAAGTGCCTTAATAGCATTAAAAAGTTAGTTATTTTTAATTTTTTTACCTCCTCCATTATCCTTGCTGATTCTGTTTTCCAGAAACAAGTCCACCTTGAGCATGTGAACCTCTGGGATCCAAATGAGAGGATTACACACTCAGATGCCTGCAGGGGTGAGGCAGATCACAATGACATGGAAAACTGTCAGGCGCTGGGACGTGGCTGCTCGCCGCCTCCCCGCCGCTCCGCATCATTGCGGGCCGGTGCTGTGGGGGGCGGTTGGAGGCAGAGGCGGGCGGGTGTGCAGGTGTGCAGGTGCGCTAGAGCCGGGCCTTCTGTGCGGGTCTGGGCCCGAGCTCGATGCTCAGCCGCCTGCTCCTGTCCTCTGGTCCCGCTGCTTGCGCGATCCTGATTGGGTACTTTTTGAATTCCACTATTCCTGATTGGATGTTATAGCTTGTTCCTGATTGGATGTTATAGCTTGTTGCTGATTGGCTGTTAATGCTTGTTGCTGATTGGACGCTTTTTGAGTCCTACTAAAGGTATAAAAGCAGGAGGAGCCGGGGAAGGGGGGCCGGAAGATCAGAAGTCAGCAGAGCATGCTGACGGAATAAAGGCTGTTCTCCACTCTCCACGTGCTGCTCCATTATTTCCCTGATCAAGAGCTGTTGTGAGAGCTGTTAACACTTGCTAAGGTAGAGCTGGGCAAGAGCTGTTAACACTTGCCGGAACAGCAGGAATGAGTGAGGGCAGCAAGTGCCATGAGGAACCAGAGCCCATGGTCTAATCTGTCTGAACAGGTTGCTGTGGCTTAGCCACTGTCTCAGGGCTGGCGGTGTCACATGCAGATTCTCCCAGAGAAGCTGGAAATCTGGAATTTTTAGATAAAATTTCTGGGTTTATTATAATGTTGGCACTTGAACCAAAGAATTTAAAAACTCCTTGCTAGCTAAAGAAATGTATCTTTCTGGAGGCGGACCTGACCCATGAACCACCAGTTTAGAAATGCTGATCCAGATTACTAAAGGTTAGTCTGTGAGATCTGCTAGAAATGAAATCCAGGAAAACCCAGTGTAAACGAAAGGATGATTTAAGTGCCTGAAGCCACAGGGGCAGACTGGCTCAGGAAGGTAATGCCTCAGAAGCTGCTCTGGGGCAGAAGAAAGACTGAACTCGGGAGCGAGGAGGATGCTGAAAAGATAAACATGTGACCTGAGGTGGCCTGGGCATACTTCATAACCTAATCTAGGGCTGGCCTCAATGCCAGGGATGTCTACACTTTGAATATACAGATTCTTTTTACTTCCTGGGCAGTCAGGCTACACAGAGGCAGCATTGTTTAATTCCCACTGCTTCCTGGGCCCCGAATTGCACCTGCTGTGCATAGCTATGGCATCATCCATAGTTAGGCAACTGCTTGCTTTTGTCCCGAGGCATCTCTGGGCCTTACCTGATGCAGGCGTTTTGGAGGGAATGTAAGCAGGAAGACATTGCCACAATCAGATACTGTAAACCAGTACACTAAAGCAAACTATGGAATGGGTGCACAGACAATACAGTAGCTCATTTTTCACTTTTAATGACCTGGATTATCACACAGCTATTTGGTTATAGTTTTCATAACTCAACAATGCCAAATTAAGGCTTTATTTTATTTATACAATGGTCTTTCATCCACTGGCAGAGAAGAGCAAAGCACAAAATTGGGGGGGAAAACGAAACCTATTTATTTACTACTAACATTCAAAATGAGAATCAAACCTTTAATGTAATTTAAATGTTATAGGACAATACCAGTTGATGGGGCAATTTTGCCCACACTAGGGGCCATTTAGCAACATTTGGAGACATTTTTGGTTGTCACAACTGAGCATATTTGCTGGTGGCATCTAGTGGCAGAGACTATGGATATTTCAAAGCATCATACAATGCACAGGACAGCCCCCACCACAAAGAATTATCAGGCCCAACATGTCAACAGTGATGAGACTGAGTAACCTGCAATAGTTTGAAAGAAAAAAAATCCATATGAGTATAACTTTAGAAATGAAATTAGGCACATGAATTAAAGGCTGCCATGCACAAGCACTGGGTTAAAGGCGTGCATAGGTGTGATTGTAGCAAATTGCTGTCCCTTCATGAACTCTTAGCTGGATTAATCAAACCAATTATATAAGTAGGACGCAACCCACCTCCTCTTAAAGCAAGACAACTATTTTCACTATGAGGGACATGCTTAGAGCTGCACATGGAAGTCCCCTAGAAGATGAATGTGCAGATATATCATACAAACAGGTAGAACTTGAAGAGCAAAACCTAGGATCCTTCATCCTTCAAGTGGACCAACCACTTGTATCTTCTCCACCAACTGCTCCCAGTAGGTGGTATAATTTATCTCCTTTAACATCTTGCTTTATTGACAGATGCTTTAAATATAAAGGAAGTTTAAAGTAAATAGAAGCTGGGGAGTGTGCTGTGGACAAGTTATTTGCCAAGTGTCATGTTTACTAGGAGGTACCTTTGAACTGAAGATGCAAGCATTGTTTCCAAAGGACAAGTTCTACACTGAAGTACAGACTGAGCCTTTGGGGACAGAGGATAATATAAAGCCGCTGGAAAATTTGGGATATTGAGTTGAAATACTGAATTTCATGAAACTAATAGAAAGGAAGCAAATTGGGGTGATATATGTCTTTTTCTGCAAGGAAAATTTCGGTTTTTGTAGTATTCTTAAAGAAGTAGGCATTTCAGTTTCCCTGCAAAGGAGCTGGGGTAGAGTCTGGCTTCTGGAATGAAATCTACTAAGCTAGGTAGGCTTTTTTCCTTGTCTATAAAAAATCTCATTATAAACCCCTAGAAGTCATATCACCCAAAGAACCAAACCAAAACTAAAACCCAAACTGGAATATTTATGGGGGCTTTTTAAAAAGTTTTAATTGTTAAGCTTAATTGATCTATAAATTCTTTTTTTTAAGTTGGTGATCCTCTTTCATAGTTTCTATTATTAAGCCTCTTTCTCCTTTGACCTCAAGTATTAATAAAAATAGGAGGAGTTTGCATTTACTGAGTACTTACCAGATGTTGTTGTAAACACTTCACATATGTAGCTATTTAAGCCTCACTTGTAAAGTGTATATTATTATCCAGCTTCCAAATGAGCAAACTGAGGTCCAGGAAGGGTAAATAATCATTAAAACTAATTCAGCTAGTATATGAGGAGCTGAAATTTCAATCTAGGTGATCTGATCCCAGAATCTGTCACTTAAACATTACCTAGTACTACTCTAAGTACAGTCTGAGATCAGGATCTAGAATTTTTCTAAGCCATAGGAGTCAGTTTTGCCAAGGAGAATATTGAGAAAATATTGATTCCTTGTTTTTCCTGAGATTTCTTTGAATTATCCTGACTGCCCTGGAAAGAAAGGGGTACAAATGAAGCCTTCGATGGCTTACTTGGTGGAGTGGAAGACTGTAGGGCATGAAGAAAGGGGTACAATAAGTCCTCACTTAACATAGTGGATAGGTACTTAGAAACTGTGACTGTAAGTGAAACCATGCACAGCAAAACCATTTTTTCCCTCACTGGCGTTATAACCAAACAATGTTATTTGAGGGCCTGCTGCACATCGTTTCACTTAAAGTCACTGTTTACAAGAAACTATCTATGGCATTAAGAATTATTTTACTTAAAAGTTGTCCAATTCGGAAGCATTTTAGGGCAGTCTTCTCAGATTGGCAAGGTAGCTTAGGACAAGAAAACAGACTGCCTCTGTGTTAGAAGTGGCTTGAATTCTTAGCTAAACCTACTAGCTGAGTGACATTGGGCGAGTTACTTAACATCTCTGAGCCTCAGGTTCCTCATTTGTAAAGTGGATACTAATACATCCTTGAGTTGTTGTAAGGGCTAAAGTACCTAACACAGCGCCTGGCACATAGAAAGTTGCTCAGTAGATGTTAGTTCTTGGTTTTTGCAGGGAGACTAGTGGTGGAATTACAGAATGGGGGTGGATTAGCAAGTAAATCTCAGATAAACACTTTAACATTGTGAGATTAAATTCTGTCTCTGCCAATCTGAAATAAGGTGACTTTTGGAAAATTATTTGACATTTTGGAAACTTTAATTTATAAAAGAAATGTTTATTTATACATTATTTATTATGTATTATATAACTCCACGACTATAAAAATATAGTTATCTTTAGAATATATTAGGTGGCACATATCTCATTAGAAATCTTTTTTTTTGTTTGTTTCATGTGGTTAAAAAAAACCCACTTCTATATTACCTCTGTTTTTAAAAACAAAACCCAGTGAAACAAAACCCAGGAAGAGGAAGCTAGAGCCCGGATACCTAATGAATTAATATTTTGATATAGAGCAAACAGCATTTACTATTTTGGTTCCAAAGAAACAATTTGGAAGGAAGATGATGATAGGTTTATATACTTGGATGGGGCTTTGAAGGATTACCTAACTCTTTTTGACACCAAGATAATTTCAGGTGGTTCAACATTTTACAGATGAAGGAATGAAAAAGAAAAAGGCATAGTGTGAAAAATGAAGACTAAGGTGGTTGATGTGTCACAGGGAACTTGGAAGCAATCGTGATAGTTTTTATTTATTTTCCTCGATTGTTTTCTCAAGAGATTACCTTCGGGTTTGGGATTTGGCTAGCGCCTCTCAGCTCCTTTCTGTAGAATCAGATCCTGTTAAAATTAGGAAGGATCGCCCTCTAGAGGTCAAACTAAAGAGATCATAACTGCAAAATGGACTAGGTTTGTGCAGATGAAATCTTCATGAAGATTTGGGAGCTGAAAGAAACTCCTAATTTGAGAGGAGATGAATTTAAGTTTCTGACACTCTGCCCTTGGGAATTATGCGTATCATTCAGGCGATCAGTCAGTCCAGTTTACTTCTCTTCAGAGGCTTCCCTATCTCAATAATAAAGCAGCAAATCTTTAATTTGTCAGTCCCTTTCATAAGCAGGAAGTACATGAACAGTAAATGAAAGAAACAACAGTTAATTAGCAACTGACGGCCCATTTCTATTTATATATTCCCGTTTCTCCTATAAGACTAATTGTGCCAACTATATCACAGTTTGATTAATTGTCAAGACTGGACAAAGTGCAATGAGATGCCAGGTCCACTAAGTTTTGCTTGAACTCCTCACATACTGTTTGTGAAAATCAATTAATGAAATGCATGTAGTCAAGGGTAAGAAAGGCAAGATCACATGTAACTTGTACAGAGGACAGCAGAAATATTTTTAAAAATACAATGACAGCAGTAATTAATGAAACATTTATGACTTCCTGAACAGGGTGAAAAATGGCAACCAAATTTAAGCAGAATATTTGGACTCAAAATTTACTTCATTGCGAAAATGGCACACACTGAAGATATTTGCATTAGTCCACTTTAATCACTGAAGATCCAAAGCATTTGCTTCAATATTAATAACTCTTCAGCACTGGAAACTCATTTTCAGAGTAATATAATTTACATCTAGTAAACAAGCTGGTAAGCAGATGTTGCAGTCATTTAACATTTTTATCTATGCAAATCCTTAGCAAATTGGTAATAGTTAAGTTATGGAGCTTTGTAGTTAGTGTCTCTTAGTTTTCCACAATTTACCATCAGCAAGTTTAGAAAACTGCATTCAAGAGGAGGAAAAAAAATATCACACTTTTAAGATGGCATATTTTGGAATGTTTTTCTTTCTTTCTTTTTTTTTTTGGTTTCTGGTGGAAAGTGAGCTGGATCTTAGCTGGCAACTCTTGCAAGACCATAAATTCTAGGAGTCAGGCGTAAAATCAGTAAACGAGTTATAGCATCAGTGAAGTACAAGTCTGAGAGCCTAAAGGCAGGATGTGAAATTGACTTGAAAGATGTGGCACTTAAAACTCAGGATACAGATGTACATAACCAGGGGAAAAGTGAGTCTTCTTTGCCTAAGCACAGAAATGTTGGATGGCTGATTTGGATTTAACAAGATGCACGAAGAAGTACTTTTTGCATCAAGGATCTGGACCTGTGTATAGTTTTAGGGAACTAGATGTCATTACAACTTGAATAAGCATGTTGACAAATATTTTTTGGCCTTTACATTCCTTAAAAGGCTATGTAAATAAAAAAATGTATCACTAAAAAATGACCTGGAGTTGTCTCTGTTGATCCTAAAGACTGGGGTCAGACCCAAAATCTGATGGTGTTTGATTTCCCTGCTTCTGGCATTGAACCCAGTGGTCAGCAAAGCTGTGTGTTTTCTTTTCCCCTGAGGTTTGTGTTCTGCAGAAATTTGGCTGGAAAATTATTTTCTAGTGGATGTGGTTTTCCAGGATACTCACAAGAGCAACCTGACAGCTTTAAACTTGAGGAGCACGTTGTAATGTCCCTGGGATCTGAGGAATAAATTCAGTGTCTTCAATGATGGATTAATAGATTCAGCACTGTGCTCAGAACAGTTCCTTAAATGCTATAAATCAATTGAAAACTGCCGGGCATTCTGTGGGTCACGCCAAGAAAATACACGTAAACCTGGTAACATTTGTGGCTGGCCAATAACCAGAAGGATAGCTATGTATACTATATTAAAAGGTATTATTTTATTTTATTTTTGGTAAAACAGGGAAGAGAGAAAAACATTAAAAAATTTCCCCTGAGTGCTGAAGAGCCTGCTGGTGTTTGTTCAGAGGTGGTGGAGTACAGGGGTTAAGGAAGAGGAATTAATGAAGACCCCAGAACTAAAGGAATCACGAATTCTGGAAACCTTTGACTTTTGCATAGAAGTGATAACTGGCATGATTGTTTCCCAGAGTACTGACATTTTTAATACATTTTTTTCTTGGTCCCAATAAGGGAGGAATGCCTGCCTGTTCACCTGATGGCAAAGGGTTGTCACAGCAGAGTTGTCTTGTATGACATAGAGAACATTTGTGAGCATGCAAGAGAGGATAAGAAAAAGAAAACTACTGTTAGTATTTGGGATACACAGTGATTTTTTTTCTGAAAGAAAATCCCCTAAAAGTCTTCCATAAGGTTTCTAGAACAGATGGTCAATTGATTCTGAGTTGTTTTCAAATAAAGGGTTCATTTCTTTGAGCAGCTTGAGGCTCCTTACACCTTAACCTCTGCATTCCATGAGTACCAACATTTAACCACTTGGCAAAACAAGAGTGAGTGGGCATCTGAGACTTTAATTTGATGTCTACTCCTCACCCTTGCAAATGTCTTTCCTCTCTCTGCTCTCAGGAACCACAGATCAACAATTCCTCCTCTTCTCCCTTCATTTAAACAAGATTTATCTAGAGAAAAGATTTTTGAGAGAAGACATGCAGATTTCTCTCCCCTTTTCCCAATCCCCCGGCTCTGTCTGGCTCTCTCTGCAGTAGAGTGTGATGCTTGAAAGCTGGCTCTTAACTCAAGCAGAAGGGATGTGTTCTTGGGCAAGAGAGAGGAAAATGGTCACTGACATGGTCAGAGAAACATCTAGAAATCTGTTTGCATTTTCATCAGCTCTCATATTTTCAGAGGTTTATAATTTGATAGTAAAATGGTTCCTGGGCTGTATAACATAAGTGGAAAGAGAGTGGAAAATCTCTTAAGCATTATTTCATGGCAGGAGCACACATGTTGATGTCAGAAAAGTTTTTGGTAAATCAATGATACAGCCAATCTTGAAATGTTATGCATTGAAGAAAGCTGAGAAAGAAGTGAGATAAATTACTCAGTGAACAAAAATTCACCGAACGTGGATGCTTTTAAGTACTGATAAGTAGATCATGGACAATAGCTACAAACAGATACAACAATGCAATGATATAACTAGCAATCTGGGGTCCTGTATATGTGGAGCGTGATCCAGAAGAGGAAGGCATGTGATCCAGGGAGTATGTTCGTGGGCCCCATAGCCTCCTTGGTCTGTCAGAAGGGGGCGGTAGCCAGAGAAGGGCCAGAGTCGGTACCTCTAACGTGTGGTCCCAGAACAGGGGCCCTTCTTGCTTGAGTCTAAAGGCAGTAATCTTTCTATGGTTCCCTGAGAATGGAGGCTTGATTTCCAGCAGAGTTCAGGCATCTGTCTTTGCTTTTCTCTGCACTGAGGGTTCATCCATCTATTTATGCTATGACTTTATGCTTTTTCCCCTGGCTACTGGCACAGGTCAGCAAGCCATCAGAGAAGCCTCCCCAGGCTTGCCTGTCCTTCCCTTCCCTCCTCGAGTGAGACCCTCACCACTTCCAGGGCAGGGTGAGCCTCAGCCAGGAACCATCACGTTTGCTTCACTGAGATGGAGTTTAGGCATCCTAAACCGCTACTTACCCTCATTTGATCCAGAATGTCCCCTCTGGAAAACATTGTGTGTGTGCGTGTGTGTGAGGCCACACGTAGATATGTGCATGTTAACTTAAATGCTGAGCAGGTGTTACTAAATCTTGATGTTCTCTTGCGTCTGTTTATTGTAGGCCCCAATCACATGTTCAGGTTACTTTTTCAACATCTAAAGTTTATGAAAATGAGAACTCAATGAAATTAGTTGACAGAGCTTGTAAAGTGCTAAGAACATCCTATTTGTAAATTTACTTTTCTTTTAAATTTTAATCATGAAAATTTAAGTACATTAAGAACTTGAAGAGTATGTTGTACACATTGTGATGGGTAGAGTCTTCCTACAGGGTGGATGATGACCTTTAAAAGCCTTAGTAAATTTGTCAGCTTTTATAGCAGAATTTTTAACTGTATTTGGTAAGGATTATTTTAGTGTCAAATACAAAAATATTGCTTAAGCTGGATGAAAAGAGAATATTTATTTGCCTGTATTTCTGAAAAGTTCAAGTGGTAGTGTTGCAGGCACAGCTAAATGTAGGGGCCCACCCTCATCAATAGTTATGTCTCTCTGAGTTCCCTGTTATGTCCTTCTTCATGTTGGCTTCATTCTTGGGCAAGTTCTCCCTTGTGGTGACAAAGATGGCATCATGCCTTCTGGAAAAACAGCTCATTTTTTTCAACACTTCTAATAAAAGGACTAGAGCCAATTCTCTTTGAAACATCTTGGGTCATAGGCTCATCCCTGAATCAGTAATTGTGGCTGGGAGATTGGGATGTGCCTATTGGCTAATTTGAATCACATGCTCACCTTTAGAGCCAGGAGATTTGTGGGGGATGGGGTCAACTCATCTAATCATGTGACATAAGAGTTGGGAAGGGAACACCTCCCTGAAAGAAAACCAGGTGCTGACTTGCTAGATGTTGGCCAGGCCAAAACAACAGATGTCTCCTACAAGACTGCACGATCTAATGGGCTTTAGAGTCTGCTTTTTAAAAGTGGAGACAATAAAATGTGCCTTACCTTACTTCACAGAATCAACTTCAATCCCTTATATAAACTTTAAAAATTGTAAAGAATTTTAGCTAGGCAAAGTAATATTATAAGTTATCTTTTGTAGGTCATTTGACTAAGGGACTATGTAAGAAGATATTACTAATGCGCAAATCACACCCGATTTTACCTTACCATATATTGACCCCAATATAATTTTTAAGGAATTTGGAGACTTTTTTTTTTGAGTTTTGCAAAAAGTCAGACACTGACCATATACTGATGAGCCTAACTGGAACTTTCTATAACTTCATGGAAGACTTAGATGCATTACATACTTACCTGTCTGTATCAATTAGGGCTTTCCAGAGAAACAGAACCAGTAAGACATATATGGAAATTTATTATGAGAAATTGGCTCATGCAATTGTGGAGGCTGAGAGGTCCCATGACCTGCTGCCACCCAGGGAAGACAGTGGTGTAATTCAATAAGAGGGACTGAGAACCAGGGGAGCTAATGTGGTAAATTGCAATCCAAGGGCCAGAGAAGCTGAAATGAAATGTTCCAGCTCAACAGTGAGGCAGAGAAGAAAGGAGCGAATTTCTTCTTCCTCCACTTTCTGTTCTGTTCAGGTCCTCAATGGATTGGATGATGCCCACCCACACTGGGGAGAGCAGTCTGCTTTACTGAGTCCACTGATTCGACTGCTAATCTCACCCAGACATACCTGCACAGATACAGCCAAAAATAATGTTTAATCTGGGCACCCCATGGCCAGTCAAACTGACACATGAAATTAACAATCACACCTGTCCTTGTCATATCTGGTTGATCAGCCAGCCAAGAAATGACATTATTTTGAGAGCTTTCAGGCTTCAAAATCACTAGAGGGTTAATGGCAAAGCAAGTACCTTAGCTCTCACTTACTTTCTTTAATAAGAGTTTAAATTTTCGGCAGATAATCTGCAAAGTGGCTAATTTGCTGTTGTATAATGAAAGTAGACACTTACTTTGAAAATTACTCTTACACAATTCTACTTACTTTTTAATGGTGGCTCTTTTGTTTATAAGGAGTGCCACATTTTGGGACGACATGCAGAATTTAATTATTAAGCTAAACAATAAACTCTTTCAATTACCTTAATTTCCAATGGCTGCAACAGTTCTATTAGTTGAACTATAAATAGTAAACAAAACCTTGAAACAATTGGAAAATCCTGATAGAAAAGGCAAACGATCAGAAAAGACTTAGTACCCTGGGGCCTAAGCAATATAATTAAAAGCAGCATTTTAAAAAAATAAGCTGTCTTACAAAGCAGAAGAACAGCAAGGTGATTTCCTTGTTCCCAGAAGTTTTCAGATCCTGACTGCATTAGTAGGATTTGCATAATTATTGTATTTTCTTATATTTTGTAAAACAAAGAAAACATATCCAATCATTTATCTCTCTAACATATAAAAATCATTTTGAAATGGTCAATGCTCTTGTTTAAATAATATTTATATGTCATGCCCTATAGTAAAAAGGGAACACATGCTCCCAGTGTTGTGGGAGACAATGGAATATGATAGTTAATGGCTATCATTAAAAAATTTTTTTTTAAAATTTATTTTTAGAGGCAAGATCTGACTCTGTTGCCCAGGCTGGCCTCAAACTCCTTGCCTCAAACTCCTGGCCTCAAGTGATCCTCCCTCCTTGGCCTCCCAAAGTGCTGGCATTATAATGGCTATCATTTTTTAGGGTTTATGAATGCTTGACACTTGCTAAATAAGTAAACACATTATCTCCTTAAAGTCTCAGTGCAACCTTGAAAGGTGGATACTTGTTACGAATTGAATTGTGTCCCTCAAAAATCATATGTTGATGTCCTAACCCCCAATCTCTCAGAATGTGACCTAGTTTGGAAATAGGATGGTTGACAGATGCAATTAGTCAAGATGAGGCCATACTAAAGTAGTGTGGGCCTCTAATCCAGTATGACTGTTGTCGTTATAAAAGGGGAAATTTGGACACACACAGTCTCAGAGAGAGAACTCCACGTGCAGATGAAGGCAGAGACCTATAGGCCAAGGAATGTCAACATTTGCTAGCAAACTACCCAAAATCAGGAGAAAGGCATGGAACAGATTCTCCCTCCCAGCAACAGAGGGAACCGACCCTGCCAACACCTTGGTCTCAGACTTATAGCCTCTAGAATTGTGAGATAGTAAATTTCTGTTGTTTAAGACACTCAGTTTGTGGTACTTTGTCGTGGCAGCCCTAGCACACTATTTGTGATCTCCATTTAGTAGAGGAAGATTCTGAGGCTTTGAGAGAGAAACTTGTCCAGAGTCAAACAGCTAGTAAGAGGTGGAGCTGGAGCTGGAGTCCAGTCACTCCAAACACTGTGTTTTTAACTCCCTCCATCATTTCCCAAAAACTGGTCCACGGACTACTTGCATAAGGGTCACCTGGGATGCTTATTAAAGGTGCAGATTCAGGAACTCACCCCAGACCCACTGAATATGAAATTGGGGAAAATGTGGCAACAAACCGAACTCTAAGTGAATACCTTTAATACTTATTTTGTTACTGAATTACATCCCCTAAACCTCTTCACTATGATCTACTGGGGTGATTCAAGAACTAAATGAGGGCCCGGCGTGGTGGCTCACGCCTGTAATCCTAGCACTCTGGGAGGCCGAGG
>VBSM01001562.1:60782640-60833522 GCA_008086735.1 Cheirogaleus medius
AAAAAAAAAAAAAAGAACTAAATGAGGAATATTGATTTGTTCATAAATTAGATGTTGGGCAAGTTTTTATCTGAACTTCAAATTCTGCTCTTTTTTGTCGTAAAGTGAGGATAATAAAATGTGTGCTATATTATTTCCTAGAATCAAATCAAATCCCTTGAAAGTGAAAGTTAAAAATTATAAAGGATTTTAGAAAGGCAGAGTAATATTATAAGTTATCTTTATTCATCAGGTCATTTGATTGAAAGATTATAGAGGCAGTTATTATTCATTGCAGATGCTACCATTTCTTTGGAAAGAGGAAATGCTAAATAATCAGTAGTTTTATTCTGGAAAGATTTGCTTTTTTTTTCTTAATTTGTTTTTTCAGTTTTTGTAGACATGGGGTCTCACTATGTTGCTCAGGCTGGTTTTGGACTCCTGGCCTCAAGTGATTCTCCTGCCTCAGCCTCCCAAAGTGCTGGGATTATAGGCATGAGACACTGCTCCCGGCCAGATTTACTTTGTTTTGACCACAACCAATGCTCTGCCTAACCGTGTGATGGGGAATTCCTAGCATCCACTTCTCTATTGAATCTCTATTTAGAATCTCCTGGGTGGGGCCCAGGACTCTGTATTAACAAGCTTCCCAGGTGATTCTCATGCATACTAAAATTTGGTAAATACTGACTCAGGGTCAGATCCTTTTCTCCACTGGATAAAAGCATGAGATTAGAGATATTTTTCTCAAGGCTTCTCCTTTCTTCGTATATTTAGGGTTAATTCAATGATCAATAAGGTTGAATCCATTTAACAGAATCACGTAGTCAGTTTCTGAAAAGGTTTGAATTCAAATAACTTATTGGCAATTATTATTAATACTTTTCTATTTCTACTATATATTTAAGAAATCAATAATCGGGAATGATATATTGTTTGTCCTGATTTGGAATGAGGAACATCCCACAAGATTAGTCCAAGACGATAGCTTAGAAACAGCCAGGTGTATTGAGCTTTGTGGATATACGTGTAGCTCCTCTTGCTCAAAGGCAAAATAAATATAACCTGACAAAGCCCAACCAAATAGCATTATGCTTTTGAAAGGAACTTCACGGCAGACAGCATTTTGTATTCATTCTCTAAAGGAAGGGATTTAGGCTCACTTGCAAAAATAAATGTGGCATTATTATCCAGTGTGTGTGTGTGTGTGTGTGTGTAAGTAATGGAGAGTTCACTTATTAAAGTAGGAGAGATTCATCACACATTGGCAATGATGTTCCTAGAAAAATCATTTTGCAAAGGGATGTAATTATAAATAGCGTTAATGGTAATGGTAAGTTTTATCAGAAAAGTTTTCAAAGGACTTTTGTTAATCAAGAGATGAATATCCCTGTTTTAAAGGAGGCAGTATTCTCAGATTTACAGTTAGTTTCCCAGAAATCATTGCAAACTCCTGTGATGTTCATTATAAGTTGCAGCCCCGAAACCTAGTGGGATCTTGCGATTTCTCACTGACTGTCCAACAATTTATAGGCTGCCTCTACTCAAACTTGGAATTGTTGAGAATTCTACTAGGTAGCATAGATTTAACTTCCTTTCAGCAAACTAATAGAGTTTGAAAATAATTTTTGATTGTGACAAAGTAGAAGGCTGAAATGTTAGACTGTAGTAAATTAAGAACCTTGCCTCAAGATGTTGCAGTTCCTTCTATCCAAAGATAGAGTTTATGTCCCCTTCCCTTGATTCTGGGCAGGCCTTGCAACTTGCTTTGACTGTACATTGTGGCAGAAGTGACATTGTGTGATTTCTGATATTTAAACCTTGTAGCTTCCTTACTCTCCTGGAAACTGTTCTGAGACCACTAAGCAGGAAAACAGTTCTACTCTCCTGGAGAGTAAGAGGCAACAGAGAGGAGAAGTAAGGTGGTGCTCTAGAAAATACTCATACTAATCACCAGGTATTTGTGTGAGGTCATCTTGGATCTTCCAGTTCTGCCAGCTTTTCAGCTGAGCATAGAGCATGAATGAACCCATTGCAAAATCTCAGGAGAGCCCCTCAGCCATCTCACACCATCTTGAGAAATTACTGCTATCTTAAGCCACATGGTTTTAGGATGGCTTGTTAGATAACTGATATATAATCATTTTTTTAAAATATGGTAAAAAACACATATCATAAAATTTACCATCTTAACCATTTTAAGGGGTTTTACTCCCTATATCTATGAATTTGACTACTTTAGATAGCTCACATAAGTGGAATCATACAGCATTTGTACTGTCCTGAGTAGCTTTTTTCACTTAGCATAATGTCTTCAAGGTTCATCTGTGTTGTAACATGTGACAACATGCTTCCTTCCTTTTAAAGACTAAATAATATTCCAATAAAGAAGATTAAAGAATAGGTAAAAAAGAAACATATTTTATTTATTGCATCTCAAAAGCTCATCTTTTCTTTCAAAAGAAAACCAGAATTACCTTCTATGTCACAATATCTTGTTAGAGGTAAATTGGATTATTTTCTTTCCTTGTCATTATACTTCTCTATTATGAAACCAGTATATTCTATTTCACTTAATTTTTTGAACATCTAAAATGTTAGAAAGTTGGAATTGGGAGAGAGGCTAGAGATGACCTATCTCAGAAGCCTGGTTTTGTAGATGAGAAAGCAGAGCCCCCAGAGGTTAGCTGATTTGCTGGGGAAGTAGAATTGCTGGCACCAGAGTTCAGGTCTCCAGCCCAGCTTTGCGGTCTGATTGCAGCTGCATGTGGCTGGGAGCTCAGCTGGGACTTCAGTGTCTAACATGGCATCTCCTCCTCTAGGGTCCCTTCCCAGGTGGTGTCTCACGATTTAGCAGTCCAGCCCAAGCTCTTTTGTGGCATGGTGGCTGGCTTCCAAGGAGGAGACCATCTACCGAGAGGTCAACTAGGGGTGGGGAACCTGTGGCCTTGGGGCCATGTGTGGCTTTCTGAATCCTTGAGTGCAGCCTTTTGACTGAATCCAAATTTTACAGAATAAATCCTTTTAATCAGATCATGTTTGATAATTTCCCACTGGCCAAAGCAAGTCATATAAGCAAGGTTTGAGGTGACATGGAAAGACTAACTACAAAAGGGCATGAACACCAGGAGATAAGTCTCCTTGGGGGCCACCAGTGCAGCAGTGTACTGCACCTACTCTGTTTCTTCTTTTTCCATAGCACTTCTGACTTTTTAATGTCCTCTGTACTCTACTCCTTTATTCTGTCTGATGTCAATTGCCTGACTGTTTGTTAGAATACAAGAGGACATGGAACTTTGCTTTGTTTAATATGTTGAATGAATACATGCTTGAATAGATTATAAAATTGACATAAAACAAGAATGGGCAAATTTACTCACAGCTTAATAGAACTTTTTCTGTTAATACCTCAAAGTATATAAGAAAAGAGTGGGACAAATACTGGATTAATCTTCACTCCTTGTGGATAATGTTAATAACAACAGTCCAGTGTGGAAATCACGCATCCCTCATCCACTTAGTATTTGTTGAGAGCTACTGTGTCCCAGGAAGCGGAGACATAATGGGGAATGAGATGGACATCGTGCCTGCCCTCGTGGGGCTTAGGTATTCCTGGTGAAGGCAGAGAAAACAAATGAACAGATCAGATGATTGTGAATTAGGATAAGTGTTACAAGGTAAATCAGAAAGGGCTGAGAACAATGGCAGGAGGTGCCCACTTTGTAGAGGCTGGCTAGGGCCAACCTGTCTGACAGTTGAGATCTAAGGGTGAGAATGAATTAGCTATGTGAAAAGTGGAAGAGGGTTTCCAGAAGAGGGAAAAGCATGTGTGAAGACTGAAGGGCAGGAGCAAACTTGGAGCTGGAAGTGGGGGAGGAAGCGCGCTGGTTCAGGAGTCAGAGTTCAAACCCCGCTTCTGCACTGACTAGCGGTGTCACCCTGGTGGCGAGTTTCATGATCTCTTTGTGCCTCTGTTTCATTGTCTGTAAAGTAGGGTGCTACCTGAAGGTGAGGGCAGGCAGAGGTTATATCACACATAGAGCTTTACAGGCCATAGCAAGGGATTTAAGGATTCCTCCTCCACCCCCAAGTGTAAAGGGAAGCCACTCAAGAGTTTTGTTTTGAAAAAGTAATAGTACTTGTTTTCTATTTTAAAAGATTATTTTTTTGTTGCTGTATAGAAAGGGCTGGGAAGAGACAAGTATGAAGGCAGCCGGACCAGGGAGGAAAGAGTCCAGGTAAGAGGTGAGGGAGATTTGGACCTAGAATTGACAATGCTTGAGATGGGCATTTGCAGTGACTCTTGGGTTTCTGGCTTCAGCGAGCGGATGAATGAT
Organism: Cheirogaleus medius; assembly: GCA_008086735.1. Taxonomy (NCBI): domain Eukaryota; kingdom Metazoa; phylum Chordata; class Mammalia; order Primates; family Cheirogaleidae; genus Cheirogaleus; species Cheirogaleus medius. Next base: position 60,786,957 of record VBSM01001562.1, read on the forward strand.
GGTGACATTCACTTGGTTTGGGGATCGTGGGGCAGGTAGGCTGAGTCTGTGTCCTTCAGGCCATCTCAGGCCTAGACCCCACGCCAAAGGTTGTATGTCTGGTAATGATTCCAGTCCTCTTTCGTATACACGTGAAATAATATTTAAATACTGCCCTCAGTGGGCCTAGCAAGGGCTTTATAAATAGTGACTCTTTGAATCCTCAGAAAAACCGCCTGAGGTGGGTACTACCATGTTTCACAGACAAGACAAGCCTGGTAGCAATCAAGAGGGAAGCTGAATTAGACTCCAGGAAGTCTTGCTCCGGATGCTGCACTCTCAACCCCTAAATTACCTATGCTGGTTGTGATACTAAATAAAGTCGTGCGAGTTAGTCTTGACTTTTTTTAATTGATAAACTTTAAAAGACAACACGCGCACAAGAAGGTATAAAAATCCTAAGTGTGTAGATCAATGAGTTATCGAAGTGGACAAGTCCATGAGCACCACCGTGGTCAAGCTGTGGAACATTGTAGAACCCAGCAGCCCACCTCATTCCCACTCCCCATCCCTGCCCCTTCTTCCTGCTCAGAGAGAATCATTCTCCTGACTTGTAACACTATAGCAGAGTTTTGCCTGTTTTTGACTTACTATAAATGGAAAGATAAAATTTGCCTTTTTTAGGACAGAAGCGTGTCCTGTTTTGGAACGCTTGGTGCATTCAGTGGGAATAAGAACAAGTTAGTGGAAATTGCCTCTAAAATCTAAAGAGAAACCACCGTGCCTCTGCAGAGGACTGTAGGGCCAGGCTTGGAACAAGCCTTCCTAGAGTTTGCCAGGGACAGGTGGTACATTCTGCTTGGAGAGAAATGAAAATTAGGTGAAAAGGAAATTTTAAAGGAGACATCTTCAGAATGCGTGAACAGAACTGGAAAAAATGCCAGATAGAATTAATAACATGGGAAAATGAGAGGTTAACTTACTATTAAGGGCAAATTATAATGGTCAAGTGCAAGGTAGGACATTTGTGGAAAAATCATTTGTTTGGTCGGGATGTTTGGACTGAAGGACCATTTGGAGTGGTTCCCTCTTCTATCCATTTTGGAAAAACCACAAGGGTAAGCTCTTAAAAGCCAATAAAATGGAAGAGAAACTATGTAATGTAGTATGATTTATGTGATGCAATAAAAAAGATTAAGGACTGTACAAGCTTGCAATTGTCAGTTAGTCACAAGCTGCGTGAGTGATGAAAGGGACTTCATAATCCAGCACCTGCAGTTTACAGACGGCCCCACCTGGCCAGGTGAACGGAGGCCGGTTAACCAGGGCGTGCCCTGGCAAGGGGCAGAGGTGGGGCTAGAACCCGCGTTTTGTGAAGGTTCAGTTCTTCGCCCTGTTCTGAACTGTCTTTCTCATGTGTTTATGAAGGTCAACACGTGTTTATGAAGGTTGTGGTCTGGGGCCTAGCGTCTTACTCAAGGGGCCTTTTGCAAACCATTTATTCTCCCTTTGTGAAAGACCAAGAGGCACTGGTAGTGCGGCTCCTGTGGGTTTGCAGGTGGCAGAGCTCCCTGCACCAGGAATGGAAATTGTTTCTCCCTCTTCCTGTATGCTCTTCTCTCAGTTTTTTTTTTTTTTTTGAAAAGCTGGCTCCGTCTCATCCTTCAACCTCATTTCCTAAAACTGTTTACCTAATTTTTCTTTCTCCTTTTTTTTTCTTTTTGAGACAGAGTCTCACACTCTCTTACCCTGAGTAGAGTACAGTGGTGTCATCATAGCTCACAGTAACCTCAAACTCCTGGGCCCAAACAATCCTCCTGCCTCAGCCTCCAGAGTAGCTGGGACTACAGGTGCGTGCCATTTTAGTAGAGAGGGGGTTGCACTCCTGCTCAGGCTGTTCTCGAACTCCTGAGCTCAAGCAATCCTCCAGCTTCGGCCTCCCAGAGTGCTAGGATTACAGGCGTGAGCTACCGCGCCCAGCTCCTAATTTTTCTCTATTTAGCACTCCGAGGTTCAGGTTTAGCATTGTTTATAGTCATTGAAAAAGCAATACTGCTTCTAGTGAAAGATATTTGGCACAATGTCTAGCCCCAGAGGCATGCTAGAACCAAGATGGCTCAGATCTCTAGCAGGACAGCAGGTGCACATGCAGGTAAACAGAATTAGTCTGGAATAGGGCCAGAGGTATCGCTTTTCATTTTATGTTATTTTCTTAGCTTAATCCACAGAGCTATTTCTCCTCAAGGGAATGTGATAATACGTGTTGACAAAATAGTGCAAATGTAACTGAGACCATATGGTGCAGTATTTATTTTCTTATTAGGCAAATATTATTAATCTACATAGCAAGTGAGTGTTGGTTGTGAATATATTTTAATGTGAACAAAGCAATAGCTAAACTACCTTTAAGAAATAAGTCTGATACCATTCTTTTGCATCTATTTTTTTCTATTTTCATTTTTTTTACCACCATCTAATATTTTTGCATTTTAAAAACATTTAAGTCTAACAAACTTTTCATTCAATTGCAAATTTCAGAAGGAAACTCAAAATAAAGCCCTTCAAGATTGACATAATGATTTATGTTTTGGCCTGTTTATCTAGTCAAAGGTGAAAATGAGCTACAAATTAAATGATCCATATGATCAAATAAGAGTTGTTAATAATAGTCTCTTGGATGAGGTAGCATAAGAGGCGTAAGACAGTCACAAATGAAATGGTTCTTAAGAATCGTAACCGTTTTACATATCGTATTGTACTTTACGTAGATTTTGCATACATCCTTCAGCTAAACCAAAACGTGAATTTGGGTACTTGATTTACTCCTAAATTGGGCTGATTATTCATGTTAAACTAATGAGTGAGATGTGAATTAACTCTTAGTAGTTTGGATTCTGTTTGGCTTCTGTACTAAATCTTGATGAATTGCTTCATAACGCTTGCCGTTCTCAGGGACTGTGGCAGTTGTGGATGCGTGCAGCTTGTTTCCCCCTCTCCTGTGACCCTGAATAAACAAGTTCAGTAATCCTGGACTGAGCCAGGTATGATTGCCAGGGCCGCAGACCCTTCAGGAATGAGGGGCTGGTCATACCCCTAGGTGAGCCATCACACCCAGCAGAGAGCGAGTGAATTTAGACTGGGTGGTGGAGGAGGGAGAGGATGAGTAATTGTAGCCCGAGACCAACTGCGGTGAAGGACTGTGGTTCATCCCACTGACCTGCCTCTTCTGTTCCCTTCTGGGAGAGAAGCTCAACTGAGCCCTGAAGGAGCTTCTCCCTGAACATGGGTCTCCCGAGAACTGTCTCCCTGGGGTGCAAGGAGTGGACAGTGGCAGCCAGGAAGATGCACGACTGGGGTCCTTCCCATCCCTGCACCGCTGGGCTCTGCAGAGACCCTGATCCCCGGAGTGGGCACTCTCTTCCCAGGGGACACAGTGAGGCTGTTGCAGCTTCCCAGGCACTTTGAGCTCCTTGTGTCTAGGGATCAGCAGCCAAGAAGAGAAGTCACCACCACACTGGGAAACTGACCCTGATCTGCGGGAGAAGACGGCGCTGCTGTTACACAGAGGGTGGGGAGAACACGTGTGCACTCAGCCCATGCACCTGGTGCCTCTAGGTGATCCCTGGTTTTCTGGATCATCTCAGCTTGAAGGTGGTTCCCAGGAATGTATTTTCTTTTTTTTTTTTTTAGAGACGGGGTCTCGCTCTTGGTCAGGCTGGTTTCGAACTCCTGACCTTGAGCTATTCACCCGCCTCGGCCTCCCAGAGTGCTAGGATTACAGGCGTGAGCCACCGCGCCCGGCCCCCAGGAATGTATTTTCTAAAAGCTCCTCACTGGATTCTAATGGGCAGATAGGGTTGAAAATTTCTGAGTTTATCTCTTTTTTCATTTTATTTCCTTTCTAAGATAGCTGTCATTTTATACAGAGGACACAAATAATGGGGTGCGACCATTCAAAAACAGGAGAGATTTGAGATAATTCCTAGACCTTAGACAATAAAAAACCCAAGTTCTTTATGTAATCTGCATAATAATAGAGAACACTTACAAAGTATGGCAAATAAAAGTGCAGGGAAAAGTCAGGCAATTTGCATCTTCCTTCACTCCTAGACTTGTAGGGTTTTTCCTTTTTTCATCTTATGCTTGCATTTGGTAAAATAGGTATGCCATTTTAGTTATGATAAACTTTAAATTTACCCTAGTGAAGTAGCTATGGCTTTCTTTGTTATGGAAAACTTTTGAACTTATTTTTTTCTTCTGAAATTTATTTGTTCTATTTTTTTTAGACATGAACTGTCACTTCTAGTATTAAAAAATAGCTCTTTTGAGATTCTTTCCACATGCAAGATTTCTGTCTTTTAAATAAATAGTCATTTCTCACAAAGTTTCTGCATTTTATTTTCCTCTTTTCAGGGAGAAGGCTAATATCACCCACGTATTCCTTTCTTTTTCCCTTCAACTGAACCCTCACCTGAGTAAGATCTATCCAGGGCAAGGAAATTCAAGTAGAAGCCTCTGAAACTCTCTTATCTCAATTCTTGGACAAGATAGTAAATTAAAACAATATTGCCTGGTGAGAGGCATGGAGCAACACAGCGCTGATGACAGCTTGATGTTAGGACATCTGTCCTCCAGAGTTGTAAGATAATAAATTTGTATAGTTTTAGGCCACTAAGTTTATGGTGATTTATTGCAGCAATAATAGGAAACTAATCAAGATTTCTCAGAGAATATCAGAAATGATGATAGGAGGCAGGATGTTTTCATAGGTTAGTGAATTCAGCTGCTTGATATAATAACATATTCAAGGTTCCAGATTCTTTAAAAATTTTCTCTTTGACATCCTCAATGTGGTTTTTGCTTTTGGTTTTCAGACTAATTTCCTCAAGGTGACAAGATTGCTGCTTGGTTCCAAGCATCACATCTCACACATCACTATTCAGTCAGGAAGAGGGAATGATCATTGGGTTTATTTTTAGGAATAAATCACACTTTATCATAACAATAGAATATGTTTTGTCCTGCATGTCCATCATTCTTTGTATGGACCTTCAATTCAGGATAACTAAAGGAGACATTGCAAAGAGCTGTGTAGATGTTGAGATGAGATGTGATGTTGAACAGGCAAGTGCGTCTCTGAATGTTCTTGTCATATTTGATAAAGATGAGAATTGACATACAAGATAGCCCACCATAACTGTAGTGCTTATTGAGAAGATGTGTATTTATTTTATATTTGAAGACACAGTTAATGAGGAATCTTGCATAGAGAATTGTAGGATTACAAACAAATTTAATTCAGTTCAAGTACTTATCAGTGAGTAGCTATAGACATGCCCATTACCTTAAAGGCCTTTAATCTTCTTTTGAAAGCTCTGAATGCAGACTTTTTTCTAAAATGACCAAAATGTACTTATTTGCTTATAACTAATGAGTGATTTTTTTTCTCCAAAATAGCTTTAATTGACTATTCCATGTATTAGTTTATTCAATTAATTACAACCTGTTTTGCTCAGAGGTCTGGCAGAGCAAGAAAATTATGATGTGGTTCACTGGCATATGGTGTGTAGACATTGGGTTGGAAAACTTTGCAAAGGTGATAGCAACTTCATCAAGGTTTCCACTGCAGTTCAGTGGCTCTGAAATGGACATTGCTGTGGGGAGGAGGTATTTTGTGGCAGGAACGTCACTGATGAGAAATGGCTGGGAGTTAATAGAAAACTTTTGAAATTGCTCCAGTCTTTGAACAAAAAAATGAATTTTTTAAGTGTTATATTAAATAAATAGATTTATAACAATATTTCTCATGGGAAAGAACTTTGGGGCTATGTTCAGTTTCATTTATAGCATAAATTGTTTGCAGCCACTGAACAGTAATGGGAGGGCTGAATTCAACTAGGGCAGAAGTGTCATGCCCTGGAAAGGGTGTTGGGCTGTGAGTCAGGAGATGGGGTTTCTGAGGCATGCTTTGCCACTAACTCCCTGTGCAGGACTTGGAGTCAGAATGAACCTCCACTTTAATTTTCCTTGAAGGCAAAATTATGTCTTATACATAATGTTACTGCTACTACTGCTAGTACTACTGTTTCTTGAGCACTTACTGGGAACTAGGTATCACAGTAAGTGCTTTACATCATTTAGCTCAAGTCTCTGTAAGTCAGAGAATGTCAGTATATCTCCACTTTGCAGATGAGAGAACTGAGACCTAAAGAGGCCCATTCCTGTTGCCTAAGATCATAATGGGTGTGCAGGAGTTAGGGCCCAGGACTGTCTTGTCTGATTTCAAGGCCTGTGCACTTTCTGCTTAAAGACTGGGGACAAGCACGGCTGGTCTTAGAACCCCTCACCTTTACAAGAGTGATTCACAGCCTGCTTGTATGTTGGCATCACCAGTGGGTGGAGGGAAACTTTAAAGAATACTGACGCCAAGGTCCACCCCCAGAGATGCTGACATAACTTGTCCTGGGTGCAGCCTGGGCGATGGGAGTTTTAAATTCTGCCCAGTTCTTTTTATTTTGCAGCCAAGATTGAGAACCACTGCTTTACATGAAGCTTCAGGGATTGAGAAGAGAAGGCTGAGAGGGCGGAGGTACTTTCTGGTCTTGGAGCTGCAGTGTTCAGAGAACTGCCTTTTCTTGGAATAGTCTTTTGAATAAGTTCCTTAAATGCTAAATTCCTGGGACTGGAACTAATCTTCAGTGCACCCCTAGAAATGTAAAGCACTAGGGGAAGGAAAGGAACAAGTATTTGAGAGGAACACTTGAGCGAGTTGGGTCAGGACAGGGCAGATGGGATACGGGGGCAGTTCCTGTTTTGAGAGAGGAAGAAGCCTCTGTGTTTGATGTCATGGCAGGTTCCCACACAATGATCCAGACAGGACCCTAACCGAAGGTCATGGCAGTTTTAGTGGACAATATAAAATCATCTACATAATACATAAGATAATATAATTAGGAAGGAAATAATTGGCTAACTTCTTGGATGCCCATTTAACTGTTACATGTGATTATGAGCCATTTAGCAAATTGTTTTTTCTAGTGCATTAAATAGTATAGCAAGTGGGCCAAAGAGTTATTTGTTTCTGGGCTATTCATTCACTCTTTTGCTCTTCAGTGCCAAATGGTTTTCTTATATAAAAGACAGGGTTTGTTGGACAAATGGAATTTCAAAAATCAAGCATCTTCTGGGTGTTTTAGAGAGTGAAATTTTCTCCTACTTAGCAAGTCTTGCTTGCTTTTCTGTATTTCCATTAGAAGTGAGTTCCTGATCTGAAGTAACTCTGTATAAATAAAAAACTTCAAGCCTAGGGAAGAAAAGGAAGGAGAAAGCGTGTGGGCTTGGGAATTAATTCAGAGTAAAGTTGGGGACAATTTTCAGGAATGAATAAAATCATGATGGATAATTGTGCTCCTTAAAGAAGAGGGTTGCTGTATTTCTTAGAATGCTCTTAACAAAGATGAGTGTGTATATGGTTTTCACAAAATGGTACTGAGTATATGACAGAATAAATTTGTCATTGTAATGTATAGACTTTTCATTGATTCTTAGACATAGACATCTCAAGTATAAGAATTTTGAAGTGACTAAAAGGGGGAGAAATTCTAGTGAAAGGAAAAAGAAAAATGAGAAGATATTTCCGACTGGAAATCTGACTTCCAGAGAGAATTATCTTTTAGAATAACCTGTATAGGAACAAATTTGATCTTTCTCTGAGTTTAGGATGAATCACTATTCAATTTCAAGTTCAATTTGTCAAGGTAGTTTTAACAATGCCAAGCGATTAAATATATATGTATGAAGCTGGATTAATTCACTCTTTCTTCTCTCACCTTTTAGAAAACTAATTGTGAGCAGATTATTGTAGTCATGAAATATTTTGACTGTCTTGGGGCACTAATGATAAAGATAGAAACCACAGAAAAATTAAAGGTGAAACAGGTCTCTACTCATCCCTGTACAAGAAAGAGTACTCTCTGACTCTATCCTTTTTCAAACATAGCTTTAATGAGTGGATATTCCTGCATTGATATTTAAAAATGAAGTATTGCAGCAGGTGGCAGAACTCAGTCTCTGGAGGAAGAAATATGACTGAACATTGTTGGCCACAGTAACATACTTTTTCTTTCCCAGACTGTTTTATCATGCTTTTAGTTCTTTGGATGGTATTTTCCATAATCAGAAGGCACTACTACTGTATTTTGTGTTTTATTTTGGTTGCAAAAAGTATCAAGCTCAATGCTTGTGCCTTCAGGATTCTTAAGGTTTCTAAGATCTGTTTTCTAGGGTATAAACTAGAAATAAAATGAACTCCATAATGTTTCACCTTGTTCCTATATACAGCTATCTCTCTGGTTAAGTTTATTCTAGATTCACAGTTTAGGGAGTAGAAGTAGCTCAAAGCAATGGGAGCAGACAGAACTTGGGGGGCTAGGAAAATTACCAGAGCTTACCATTTGGTCCTGAACACATTTGTTTAGTCTTCTTTTGTTTCAATATGCTTATTTGTTAAAGGAAATTTGTAGGAGGCCCTATTTATGAAAGCAAATAGCTGTGAAAAATTGTCAACCTGAAACAGCCAATCCTTCAAGACAGATTCCAAGTGGCTAACTGGGCCTAAACTTAAAACAGAGCCAAGCAGCCATTTGCTGACTAAAGGTCCCACACATAGTTTTAATTCTCTAAAAATCCACACATCTGTTCAACTTTCAAACTCCAGAGCTCACGTGAACCAACCAATCAGAGCTCACCTGCCTTGGCCAATGAGAGCTCAGCTGTATCAACAAATCAGAACTCAGTTGTGCTGACCAATCAGAACTAAGCAAGTTTCAATTTTTCATTTGCATAAATGGACCTTATTGGGAACCTGGGATGGAAATTTTGCTATAAAACCTGAACCTTCTCTTTGTTCTCTGGCACTTCACTTTACACTGAAGGCTGTGTTTCCCTGATTTGGGTTTGCAAACTGTTCACTGGAGTGAACAAATTCCTTTTCAGAGAACTTTTCTTCCCATTGTTCTGGCAGACGTTGATATACTTTGCTAATAATTGAACATAGTTGTTAACCTTCAGCTTTCATCACCCACAGGCTTATTAATTTGTGCCATTATTGGTAGTGTTGTTGACCACTGAGAATTCATCGTGGGTGGCTTCCTCCTCCTCCTCTCTCTCTTTCTTTTCCATCTTACTATTCTTTACGGGCAGAGTGTGACTCAGCACTAGGGAAGTGTCCTGCTGTACATCTATTAGCTGATGACTCTTCAGTTTAACTAAGAGCTAGAAAAAAAACTAGAAAAAGCTAGAAAAAACCAACAGCTAAAAGTTTGCATCTAAATTTTATCAACTTAACACGTTGACTTACATTAAGCATATGTTGGGATTCTGTGTTTTGAATGGAACAAAATAACAGTATCTTTCATTTGTTTAGTGCTTTATGCAATGTGTTCACATGAGTGATGTCAGTTGATCCTTAAATACCCCAGACATTAAGAGAGTTGAGATCATCTTCACTTGTTGAGAATGCCTCAAATTACATGTATTTCAACTTGATGACTGGCTTAGTGTCACCTCTTTAGAGGGCAGCTCAAAACTCTTATAGGAGAAGTCAGGAGATAGACGTTCTGGTGTTGGCTTTGCAAACTTAACCATGTCACTTCAGCCTAGTGGGGTAACCTCTGTGATCTATGCTTAATCTATGAAATTATGACCTGGGACTGGAATTTTGCTTGAATGTTCTATGATCCTATGATTTTAGAATCTTCTCTCCCCACTAAAAGGAAGAAACATCAGCCAGAGTGATTGTTTTGTTTATATATTATTGTCCTTCCAAGAGTTCTGTAGTGGAAAAACTAAACTGGATAAAAATGTGTAATGGAAAAAGTTTTAAAAGAAAATCTGCTCATGCTTTCTCACATTATGTGTCAGTTATATGAGCAAGTATGTCTTGACTCTGGGTTAGGCCACATTTTTGTGAAGATACAGAATTTCTGTCTTTTTATTCAAATGGACTTCACTTTTTGTGCCACCCTCTTATGCTCTGTTCCTATCCTCAGACTTCCTTCTCCCCTTTCCATTATCCAAAGTGTAGCTCTCAAGATCCACTTTCTTGTTCTATGTTGAGGAATTTCATTTAAGTCAAAAATTGAAAGCTGGTATCCCAGGGGCTAGATCTGACCTCTACATATATTGTGTTTGGTTTTCAAAACATTAAACACTTCGCCAATATTTATGAATCAGGAGATTTTGCATAAAAACCCATATTTTAACATCTCTTAAAAAATAGGCCATATGGCAATACTTTGTCTACTTTCAATGTAGCATCACAAAGGCAAGTAACTCACTTTAGATGGGGCATACACATGTCTGTTCTCCAGAGTTGCCCACTCATTTCTGTTACTTGCCTGTCCCTGATAGGCATATAAGCTCCTAACTTCCAGTTGCATCTATATCACCAGGAGTTTTGGGAGTAGATTGATCTGTGCATGACAGATATATTTCATGTTCTTTGCAAATAATTGTATTTCAAAATATGCTCAGAGGGCTTATTATCAAACACTGTAGCCAGCCAGGGAACAGAAATGGAGCTTTGTTTCTTTAATCATAATATTAAAGGATTTAATTTCAAAGTTTAAGATTTGATGGTGCAGTAGTTTTTACTGGACACTGTTAGATTCATGTAACCGTTCAGTTCATTGAACACAGATGAAATGTCAGTTACTTACTAGTCATTGAGCTTGGCACTGCTGATGATTTGTCATTATAACTTTGACAGTTATGACATTATAACTTGGATGGTTGTCATGTATTACTTTGTTAAAAAATGTATTGTTTGAGCAATGTTTCTTTTTAACTGATGTGAAGGTGAAATCCCCCATTTTGTACATATGCAGAGAATATAATTGTGCATAAACTTAAAATGCCAGCCTTCTCATGGGTTAACAGTGTAATTACCTACTCAGTGTGCATCTTTATTCCCCCAGATGAATGTGTTTTCATATCTCATTTGTATCTTTCCCTTCCAGTTGTAACCTTGCCCTATTGTGCATCTGTTATAATGTTGAGAATATTATTAATCTTAAACGAATATCATAAATAAAAGAAGCATTTGATCCTATTATGTGACTTTTACCTCAGGGCATTGGTTACTTCGTCTGTTTCCTTTCTAGGAGTCTGCCTGTGATTATTAAAGTTCATTCTTTTATTTTTTATTTTTTAACTCCAACGTTAAGAGCTCACGTAAAATCCCTTCTTAGAAATGGTTTGGAACTTTGGACCATTCCTATCCTTTCCTTGCATCACTGCTTCCATTTCAACTTGGTGTCAGGTTTGGAGAGCCCTGGGCCATGTTTCTTAGTATGCACAATAGTGTGTCACAGGCACAGGTGCAGAAATCATCTCAGAAAGCTTGCTTCAAATGTGAATTTCTGGTCTTCTTTGTGCCTCCTTCCAATCTCCCTAGTCAATCCAGTAGGTCTGGGGTGGGCCCCAGGAATCTGTATTTTAACACACTGGAGCTTTTAATGCAAGATCTTTGTTTTAAAGGGATATTGGTATCAGAAATGAGATTGTTATAACCAGGAAGGGGAAATATTTTGTTGACTAGAAGTTCAGGAATTGGGGGAGTTCTGAGAATTTCCAACCTCTGAGTAATGATGATCTGAACCTTTTTTTCTCTCTTTCTGTTCAGATTTAGTGTGTTTGCTCTTAGCCAGCCCACAGTTTCTCAAGTCCATAATGTAGGCTTTGGGGATTTTCTATGTTTGTGCTCATGCCTGTGACACAGCCTGTTAAAGACCAAATGAGCTAGTGTCAGTGAGATGCCAACACACAATGAACTATAAGGATAGTCACTATTGCTTTTATACCATTAATCAAAAACACAATTTCTTTTTTCTAGGCTTGTTATCACTTCGTCTGGAGGTGACACTTATGATGTGAACAGCAACATTTCCTGACGGATGGCAGAGCACAGAGACTGACCCAGGGGTTGGGAACCTGCAGCCTTAAGGCTACACGTGGCCTTCTAGGTCCTTAAGTGAGGCCTTTTGACTGAATCCAAATTTTATAGACAAATCCTTTTATTTTTATTAATACATTTTTGTTCATCTTTTGTATTTTAATTTTATTTTTAAAATGAATGTATTTTAAATAACAAAGAATAAAATAAGTTTCAACGAAATAATCCTCCCAGATTGACCGGCACAATTAGAACATTAGTAAGCCATAAGGGCTAAATTGATGGCTTCTGTGCTCATGATTTAGTTCTAACTTCCCCTGCCTGATTGGTACCACTACAACACGAGGCTGGTTGACGACGGTTTATGGGGGTTGAGCATACCAGTCTGTTATCCGCCTTTGACAGTGATGCACTGTGTTTCTGTTTGAAGTGGAATTTGGGGATAGTTGCACAGCTCAACTGTATTTTTTAATTCTGTCTGCTTAAGAGTTCATCATGTCAAAGATGACCAAGAGAACACTGAAGGGAGAAAACCGATTTTTTAAATGAGGATTGGAAATTGCAATATTATCTTGTTTCTGCTGAAGATAAGATGATTTGCTTGCTTTGTGATACTGCAATATCAACATTAAAGAAATTCAATGCTCATCAGCATTATAACACTCATAAGGACCACAAATACTTTAAATTAAAGGGAGAAGCATGAAAGATTGTATTGCAGAAAGTAAAAGATGAAAAGCAAAAGCAAAGACAGTTCTTTCAAGTAGCAATATAACCTGGAAATAATGTCACTGAAGCAACTTATAAAGTAGCTTATATACTCCAGAAAAAAACAGAAGCCATTTAGTGATGTAGAAATTGTGAAAAAATGCACTGTCAAAGTTGTAGATGCTTAGACCCTGATAATGTTTCAATGTACAAACAACTGCTTCTTTAAAGAACCATAACTGATCAGCAGCATGAATTAGCTTTCAACAGAACAACTTTATGTAATACTTCAAAAGGAAAATATAAATTATTCAATCACTTTGGATCAATCAGCTGATACTACTGACTTGGCATAGGTTTTATACTCCATTTGGGTCATAACAGGAAATTTTCTTTGCTATGGAGAAAATGCTCGCTTTGAGCACTCCTGTGAACAGAACATGGGGCATAGATATTTTCAATAACTTTCAAGATAAATGACATGAAGCTGGACTGAATTTGGTAAATTTAGTGGGTGTACATACAGGTGGTGCACCTTCCATGACAGAAAAACATGAAGGGTTTATTGCACAGATAAAAAACAGATCCAGATGCTTTCATTTCTTTCACTGTATCTTGCATCAGCAAAATCTCTGTGCTAAAGCTACTATTTTAAGTGACATTTTACAATGATTTATAAGTATTGTTAACTATATTCTTGCAAATGCAATGTGGCATCATCACTTTCTTGCATGCTAAAGTTGAATGATGAAGTATTCAGTGTGGATTTGTGGTATCATTCTAAAGTGTGTTGGCTATTCCAAGGGCAGGTGTTAGCCAAAATTTTATCTCTGCAAGAACAGATAGTTAAATTTTATGAAGGACAGAATCAGCAATTTGAATTATTGAGAGGAGATTTCTATAGAAATGCAGCATTTCTGTGTGATAGCATGTCAAATCAAAATGACTTGAATATTTCTTTGCAAGGTAAAACTAAGTCTATATTTGATATATGGCAAAAAAAAATCCATGCATTTTGAGAAAAGCTATCTTTTTTTCAAAACACCTTTCTTGAAAAGGAAATTTCAGATGAACATTTTCCCCGGTTAGCACAGGTTATTGATGAGCAGGATGATATATGTAAATCATTTGAAGAATACGCAGCTGTTATAGACCTATTATTTGGAGAATACAATGAAAGGTTCACTGACTTTGAGAATCCTGACATCACATTCAAATTAGCATTTCAGCCTCACCTAGTTGTATCACCAAGACACCTAAAGAAATACAGATAGAATTGATTGAGCTCTCAGTAGATGACATTTTAAAGTGATTAGTTGATGCTAAGAAGAATCCACTTAAAATATGGAAAAATACAATAGAATACCCATGCCTTAAGCAATGTGCCTGAAGAATGCTTTCTTGCTTTGTAGCCACTTATTGCTGTGAATCTCCAATTCTCCTACTTAACCAAATAAAGATGGCCTTAAGATCACAAATGATTGATACCCATCTAGAGGATCAACTGAAACTGCTCACCTCCATGCTGCAACCAAATATTTAAATGCTTTCCAACGAAAAGCAGACACAACAAAGTCATTAAAAGGTTAGTTAACTTTAAAATTAACAAATTTCATTTTTTGAAATTATTAAGTACATAGTAGTTAGACATTTACAAAATAATATACATTTTTAAGTATATCTAATTGAAGTTTCTTGAATGGGGCCTTATTTGATTATAGCTCAATTAATGTAGCCTTCCAACATGAAAAGTTTCCCCACCCTTGGACTGGACGCTCAGCACACAATCACATTTAATGTTCACATGTTGCATAGACAACAGCCACTGCACACACATCAGTCCTTAATATTCAGCAACAACAAAAAGTAATCGCTTCTGTTCCTTGGCCGAACAAATCCACTGACCTGACATTGAGTGTTTGTGTGTCTTTTTGGACTTCTTGCTAGAGTCCTTTGCAGGGGAGGACCTAGCTAGACCTTGATGCTCCCATCTCTTGGGAATCAACTGTTTCTTATATTTCACCAACTCACCCATCCTATTCTGCAATGATACTTAGCTGGTTTGTGGTCTGATTTGGTGAGTATTTCAAAGAACTGGAATTTTTGGAATATGAAGACATGTCCTTGGGTAACAGGAAACTGACTGTCTTTATCTTGTCCCTACAGGAAGCAAAATAAGACTTTTTAGTCAGATTTTATACAGAATATTTACTGTTTTATTTTTCCCCAATCACCACATGCTGCCTACAGTGTTAAAAGTTCATTTAAAATGTATCATAATCCTTTTCCTTGTTAAGTTGTTCAACAATAATGTAAGAATATATGTTGGAATTGACCTTTTAATTAAGCCCAAGGAATAGTGCTGATAAAAGAAAAATGTAAAACTGTTGAGGGAGGATCTGTATGTCTGAGGATTGATTATGAGCTTGAAGTTTAGAGTTGAAGACTATCTCTTAGGTAAAGAGTCTCTCACATCAAATCTCTTCAGCTGAAATAAAGTAGAAATTTGAGGCAATTATTTTATAATCCAGATAATTCTGTCTCTTTTGACTGTGAATTAACTGAATATCCATCGTGCCTGAACAATAAAGGGAACAAAGGAGCAAGAGCAATGGCCCAGTGTTATCTGAAGGATTATATCTTTCATTTTGCTCACTTCTTTTACTTCCAAAGTTGTTATATAGAATTTTGACATAAACCAAGAGAGACTGCTCTTAGGAATCAGTCTAAAGAAAAGTGTTTAAAATGATTGCCTTTTCTTCAATTTTGTTCTCCTTTTTTTTTTTTTTTGGTAGATAAGGTCATAATTTCACTGAATCGCATTTGGTGGCTTGTATCTCAGAAAACACATCTGCACCCTCTTCTGGGAGGAAGGGAGGCCAGTACCTCCATATGCTGGGATCCATAAAACAATGATAATAACCACTGCCACTTGGTAAGCATTCACTCGACTATCTCATTTATTCTTCACAATTATGGGGTAACTGCTATTATGATTCCTCTTTTACAGAATAGTGAACTACTGCAACCTAGTAACATTTCCCAAGGCCACATTATTTGTAAATGATGGAGATAGGGTTTTAGCCATCTGATTCCAGAGGCTAGCTTCTTAACCATGTTGAGTTTGAAAAGGAGATCATATATTTATTGTAATGTATTTGGTTCTATCAGTAAACTGAATAAAACAGCATTTCTAATTTTAACTGTTTATAGGAATCCTTGTTCCTAATCTTGTCAACAGCCTGAGAATTTTTTTAAACACAGGAGGAAAATATTGAATTTCTATGTCCAAGTTAAGGAAAAATTAAAATCATATCTCTAGTTTCTGGAGAGCTTTGATTCTTAAGGATATCAACATTGACATTATTCTGTAAAATGCTTTCTTGGCATAATAATGGAAAAGTTCACAAACAAATTAGGTACGATGTCTGATATGATTTAAAAGCCAGTTCAACAAATCGGTTCTCGATAAATTTCTGTAAAATTCTTTGGAAGCTATTAATAAGTAAATAATTTCCCAAACAATCAGAAAATAACGTCATGGCATGTTACCTTATTAGTTAATTCTTGAGAACATAAAAGACAAAATAAAAATTAAAAAATACACCCTTAATTCTTACTCAGTTATCTGTATCTAGTGGATTTTATGCCAATATAGCCATTGATTTTAAGCGAATAATGACTTTCTTTTTTTAAATATAATCCTGCAATTGGCTCAATTTTCTAATTAAACTAACCTCCACATTAGAAATGGATTGTGTTCTAAATAGTTTATTAGTTGGCAGCTTGGAAGTTGGAAAACATTTTGCTTCAGAAAAATAATACATTATAAATGCTGGCTAGGTTCCTTAACTGTCATAGAAAATAACATAAACTGATATGGAAAAACTAATAGCACTCTAATTCTTAGTTAGCATTGTAGGTCTGTGAGCATGTAATGGTTTAAGTGCAAAAAATAAGATATTATAATATATATACTCTATAATTTCAAAATATGTAGAGACAAAATACCCATCAAAATATTTTCTAAATAGTAGTTATTCAGATAGTTGGATTATGGACGATTTTCCTTTTTGTACTTGCTACCTTGTATATTGCATTTATATTTTGTAATTTGCAAGAGTTTTTTTTTACAATGAACATTTAGTGCTTTTATAAAACTGAAGATATATATATATATCTTCAGATATATATCTTCATATATATGTATATAATTTTAAAGGTAAAGGACATATGTCTGCCTTTCTTATGTCTTCCTTCTTTGAAGACACATGGCCACTGGAACCCAATAGTTGGGTGTTCATTTCTTGTTTGCATATCCCACATTTGCTCTGTAAACAAATCTTGTTGGCTCCACCTTCAAAACATATTAAGAAACCACATTCACTATTAGCACCTTTGGCCAAGAAATGATCACATCTCGCCTAGATTATTTTATAGCTTTCAATCTGGTCTCCTTGTTTTTGGTATTATTCTCTTACAGTCTTTTCACAACAGGGCTCCCAACATGATATATATATATATATCTTTTGCAATGAAAAGAGGATGTGACACGTCCCAATTCACTTAGAATAAAATCTCGAGTTGCTGGAAGAGAGTGGAAAGCCACCCTTGGCTCTCTGGCTTGCTCACTCATCACGCCGGCCTCCCCGGCTTTCCTTGAACACACTAGTCCTGCTCCCACCTGGGTCCTTCACATCTGCTGTTCTTAATGCCTGGAGGGTTGTTCCCTCAGCAGTTGTGGGGACTCCTCTCTCTCTCTCCCTTCTTTACCCACGTGGAGAGGCAGTTTCTGGCCATGGTATCAGACATTTCATCAGTGCTTGCTCCCCTAACCCTTCTTTCCCTTTGTATTGCTTTATTGTTCTCTTTAGTACTTCACAGCATCTAAGATAATATAAACTTTATGGGTTTTCATATTTATTGATTATTATGTTACAAAGAAATAAGCTCCACCTGAGCAGGGGTTGTGACAATTTTGTTTCCTGCTGTATCCGCAGGGCCTAGATTCCTGTTCAGCATGTGGTACCCTCTCAATAATGTATTTACTGAATGAATGAATGTATGTCATAAAAGCATACAAACCCTAGACTGAAAAGATAGAAACCAAATTCATGAAGGCACTTGCTTCTGGAGAGGATGGGATGAAAGAAATATAAGACCTCCCTCTTTATTAGAAACATTGTATTAATAGTTCTTTGATATATAAAAACATCTGAAGCAAATATGACAAAGCTTTTGCAGATGAATACATTAGTGTTTGTGACAGTAGTTTCTGAATATTTCTGCATTTTGAAAGTTGTAAAAGACTTTTTTTGACTAGCTTTCCAATAATTACAAGATAACACACATACTCCTTAGCATTCCACGAAAGGCCTTGTATGACGGATGCTGCTCACTTCTCCACCCTCATTCCCTTCTCCCCAAGTCATGGCTTCTTCTAGTCTCATGTCTGTTTCATTTTACTTGGGATGACCTTTCCATTTTTCTTTGCCTGACTCAGTCCAGCTGTCTTTTGTGACTCAGGTTTCCCCCTCTGTTCTTATAATAGAACTTTGCACAAGTGAAACACAGTTTTCATCCTGTGTCTTGAGATTCAAATAAAACTGGCTCAACCTCTGTATCCCACATCCTGTGGGAAGTCCAGTGCTCGTTCCAATATTTATGAGCATTCCTGCAGGCCTGTTACTTATGGTTATCCCTGATTTGATTTCCTGCCACTGCTGATTTAGATGACTTACCTACTCTCTCAACAACTCTATTTTTCCACTTTCTCTTCCCTGTCATAAGCTAATCATGAAACCCAGGCCTCCTTTCCTTGATTTTCCTCCTCCTTCTCACGTAAGACAAATGTGCAGACGCTGTGCTAGAGTCGGGGCCTGAGTGGGAGTTGGAAAGTAGTTATGCAGAATGTGGGGGAGGGGAGGCCACCCTCCAGCAGGGCTGTGCAGGTGAGTTACGCATGATGTTAGGTGGTCTTGCCCTGACACAGGCCCTGACTCTACCCTCTACAGGGGCCACTGGCCACGTTGCCTCTTAAAGATCCCCCAGTCTGTCTCTCAGCTGTTGTCTCACATCCCTCTGGTCCTCAGGCTGCTCCTAAGTCCCTTCATACCAATGCATGTGTTTTAGAGAACAGGTTCGTTTTCTCTTTGTCTCTTGGCCCTTTTAGGTTATGCCTAAAGGGTCCTTTTTTTTTTTTTTTAAATCTCCTGCAAAGCCCATGAAAGCACCTGCCTGCACAGGAACAATTCTCTCTCTGAGAGGAATTCTGCATTCAGCTCTTAGAGTAACTGTGCCTTCTCCCTGAGACACACTTCTTGTAGTGGCCGGTTTACATGTGTATCCTCGTCACTAAATATAATGGCTTCTTTCTGCTGAATCTGGTATCGCCAGCGCCTAGCTCCGAGTATGATCATGAATGCTTGATGAATATATATAAATGAATTAATGATGTTTTCCACTCGTTAGAGGCATCTACTAGAGGGTGCCATTTGACCTCAAATACATTTGTTTCTTTGATTCCCGAAATGGACTTAAGTGAGATGGAAATTATTTTGATCTCATATGCTGTTTGGTTTTGTTTCCTCCACTAGATAAGACTTTGCTTATCCAGGGGAACCTCTCAGTCACCATCTCAGCACGTGCCTATAAAACTAACCCGAGGCATATTGTACATTACCTGCAACCAAAAACATGTTCAGGAGAAGCTCTTTGGCTGGGATTGCTGCTGGCAACAGAATCTGCTGCAAACATCTCTTTTTCATCGTCTTGCTTCTTAACTGAAGAACATGCCAGTGATTTAAGTGTTCCCTGAGCTTCTAGAATTCTGCTATTTGGATGTCTTTTCCCAGCTTTCCAGGGATCATTTACAGCAGGTGAATGAACTGATGAGGAAATGGAATAGCGTCTAACAATCATGATATTGCCTGTACAAAAGACACAAAATTCAACTTAAAAAAAATTCTACCCTTAATGACACCCCTAAATGGAAAATTATGATGATAGTACTTTACTGAAACTAACTAAACAAGACTATTGTTTTTCATTACTTTTTTACATAAAAGCTATCTATTCATTGATTTTTTTTTATAAATATTAATTGAGTGTCGGCCACATGCCAGACCTTTTCTAAGAGATGGGGATATAGAGGTGAACAACATACAATTCTTGCCTGTGCAGAGCTTACCTTTTCATGTGGAAGACAGGCAATAAACAAACAAATAATATATGATATAATTCAGGTAGTAATAGATTCTAGGAAGGCAAATTAGGCTGATGAGGACAAGAGCATACAGACAGGCACAGGAAGGGCTTTGGAGGTTATTTCAGTTGTGTGGTCAGGGAAGACCTTTCCAAGAACACAGCATCAGAACAGGGGCCTAGACATATATAGATGATAAAACAAGATCTTAAAGTTGGAAGAATGTGAATCTTCTAGAGATATCAGTTCTTGATGGCCTCCTCACTCGTGATTCTAGAAGAACAGGCTTGTCCACAGTGTCTGATCAGCTGAATGGCCACGGTAATTTAACTGGTCACTGCTAACGGGCCTGTGATTGCGTGTCTTGGCTTTAGTGAAGACAGTCATTATGAGGAAGTCTGCAGAATGGGAGATGAAAGCAAACAGGACTCCGGGCAAGAAGCAAAGATGCCGTGTGGGGGACATTCAAGTGCCCCTGCGACAGATGGACAGATTTATGGCTTTAATTTCTGACGGCTTCCCATTCTGTTTCTGTTCATAAGTGTCTTCCAATAAACTCTTTCCTTGAGGTCAATCAAATCTCTGTTGTTTGTAACTAAAGCACCTTGTTTAAAAGAGCTTTATTGTAGGGTGGTGGAGTGTCTGAACCCCAGCTCTAACACTGCTAACTCTGCGACCTGGGACCTGTCAGACTCTACGTGGAAATCCAGTTGTTACCCATGAGGCTAACACTGACGTCATGGGTTAGTTTTCATTTTCTGGAGCACTGTATGAACGTTTGTTGAGTCTTTACTGTTTCGCACCACAGCTTTGCTATTCACCAGCATGGAGGTGTATAAAATCCCTGCATTGCGGTTAGCTTTTGAGAGTGACCAAACACAATTACTTCTTGTTTGCGTTGACTGCCCACGTCTGCTGAAAGCAGACAAAATTATTGTGGCCATTGCTAAAAGTGGAGGCTGCCTTGGCTTTGTATAGTTTGGAAGAACAGAAGACTGAACTGTAGGCAGGAATCTGGGGGAAGTTTAATTTCAAATCTATCTGAAATGCTTAACTGCAAATTATTATTCACAAATTATCTTTAAATGCTCCCTTTGGCTATAGTATATAACTTTTATAATTATCTAAAAACAGATTTGTAAGTTTCTGTTTAAAAGGATTACAAAACAATCTCTTGATACTGAATTGTAGGAAAACACAACAGAGGAAATTACGCTGATGATCAAAAATCGTTAAGTTTGTTTTTATTTGGGACCAACACTTAATTTGGGACTGATTAGCAAAAAGTCTCTTTGTTCATCTCCCTGGGTAACAAATAGTCTGTATCATTTAGTTTCTTATTAACAAGGGAAACAATATTCAACACAGCATCACAGGGTCCTTAGAACAATTTCAAAGATCACTGCCAAATGCAGTTTATTTGCCAGCAAAGAATATGAGCAGATTGAAGAGAATCAGAGGTCTGGCAATGCTGGGGGTTACCTGTGAAGACTTGTTTCTTTTATCTTCCCTGCAGCAAATTGCCTCTTCCCTAATAGTCCCAAGGCGAGGTTGCACAGGTCAGGAGAGGTGGGGGAACATCCCTGAAAGCACTGGCTAGATTTCATATCTACCAAATACTTCTGCACCATTGCAGATGTTTCCATGAGCATTTATCCAACAAGGATTCATTCTGAGCAGGCGCTCTGCATGCTCATTATATTTTATCACCAAGCAGCTGTAGCACAGCTCTGTGTCCTCAGGTGACTGGAGGGAAGCAGGCTGCTCCACTCTCAGAAAGCCTCATTTTGTGTCACTACACGTACAACAAATGGAAGAACTTGTCGTGGCGAGTGATTTGCTTCCAGGTCCTCTCCAACTGTTCCCTTTCTTAAAGTGAGACTCATACTCCTGATTTCACATCATTCTTTCTCACAAAACATATTTTAGTTTGTTTTTTTTTCCAAAAAGGATTGGATAAGTTGCTTCATCTCTCTAGAGTTTGTTTTCTCAGCTGTAAAGTAAGGGGGTTTCTATTGGATAATCTCTGAAGTTCCTTTCTGGTAGCAGATTTCTATGATTGAATTGCTGTTGGTGATATATTATTAAACATACTAATAAACAGTTATGGTCAAGCCAAATAATATTTTTCTGAGCTAGCCAATGATATCATGACAACTGCTACTGAATAACTTATGTTGCGTCTCACTTGCACTATCTCATTTAATCCTCTCAACAGCCCTATGAGATATTAATAGATTCTATCACTATCCCTATCTTATAGTTGAAGAGAGTGATCATAAAAGCATGTTACATTCATAGAATCATAGAATTTTGCAGTTGGAATAGGCCTTGGAAGACATTTAGTCCAATCCATTCATTTTTACATGAGGATATCAAGATCAGAAATTTTATGTGATCAGCCCAGTGTTGAACAACTCTTATAAAAATGGCAATAGAACCCTGGTGCTTC
The DNA here is from genome assembly GCA_008086735.1 of Cheirogaleus medius. Taxonomy (NCBI): domain Eukaryota; kingdom Metazoa; phylum Chordata; class Mammalia; order Primates; family Cheirogaleidae; genus Cheirogaleus; species Cheirogaleus medius. Next base: position 60,809,253 of record VBSM01001562.1, read on the forward strand.
ACGCTCAGGCCAACGTTCTTCCTACTTCTGTCATTTGACCTTGTAATAGCACATCACATTTAGGAAACAGAGAGATATCACTTAAAGTGACTCACCTGGGCTCCCAAGCACAAATTTGAATCACATTTCTTTTTGTGTTTTATTGGTGCAACCAGCAAGTGTTCCCCAAATTTCATCAAATGTTTTTCACCAGTCCTTTTCACACTTAATGCTAACATTCGTGTTGGAAGTTACCACCCGTATGCTGGAGAAGTATGATATCAATTGTGTATGTAGCTCTTGTTAATATTCTAACCTCCTCTAAGCTTGAGAATGTTTAGACGCTGAGAGTTGAAAGAGCAATACTTTTTGTTCTTTGAACAAGTGTAATACTTGTTTTAAAATAGGGCAGAGATCTACTAAGACCCAATTTACTTTCTTATTATTATCATAGAAAATAGATTTGAAGGAGTGTTGTTTACCTCTGGAGGATGGCAGTGGTTTTCAATGGGGTAGGGAGGGTTGCTATGTGTGTATGATTTTGTCCCTGGGCAACATTTGGCAATGTCTGGAGGCATTTTTGATGGTCATAACTGGACATAACTGGAGAGGGAGGGGTGGGTACCACAGTATCTAGTGGTTAGAGGCCAGAGAAGCTGCTAAACATCCTACAATGCCCAAAACTGACCTCCACAATAAAGAATTATTCAGTCTCAAATGTCAATAGTGCAGAGGTTGAGAAACCCTGGAGTAAAGCTATATTACAAATGTCCGTGTCTCTTTTTTTTTCCAATCAGGAAAATGTCTAACCTCCTTATAGGTTACTCTTTTACAGTTTTATTCAATAACCAGTAGACGGAGCTACTTAGATTTAGAGTTATATTTACAAAAAGAGAAAAGACTTTGTTCTCAGCTTTGAGGGTTCCACACTGGAGCGAGACATCTCTAACAGAGAGAACCAACTGGTAAATACCACCTGTTCCATCGTCAAGCTGTTCAGAACCTCTCAATGGTATTGCCCGAAGCCTTTGACAGATGATGAGTTTTGAGTATTTAATTATGTATATCCATTTTTTTGAATATGTTGTGTGTAGGCAAGTGCTGACAATTAAAATGTAGAATGTGTTTCTCACTCTGCTGATTTCTGACCTTGTGCATAACCTTCATTGTGAAAAGTCTTTCCCAGGTCAGCATGGTGGCTCACGCCTGTAATCCTAGTACTCTGGGAGGCCGAGGCTGGAGGATCTCTTGAACTCAGGATTTTGAGACTAGCCTGAACAAGAGGGAGACTCCATCTCTACTAAAAATAAGAAAAATTAGCAAGGCATGGTGGCATGTGCCTGTAGTCCCAGCTACTTGGGAGGCTGGGGCAGAAGGATCACTTGAGCCCAGGAGTCTGAGCTTGCAGTGAGTTATGACTCCATTGCATTCTAGCCGGGGTGACAGAGTGAGATTCTGTCTTAAAAAAAAATTCATTGCCATAAAAACGGGGAGATTTGATTTTTAGAATATATCAAACATTGATGCTGTATCTTGAAGTCTTCAATCTGTATAGTGGCTTGAATTATGTGCAACATACATTCATACAGGACAGTAAGGTTCTTTATAAAACATGGATAAGAAACAATATCTGCCATTTGTTGTGCATTTGCCAGGTGCAATACTAAGCACTTAGTTCATATTACTGCAGTTAATCCTCATAACCAGGTGAGATAGGTACGGAAACACTTCCAGATGAAGAAAACAAAGATTAAAGAGATTTAATAACTACCTCAGAGTCAGGTGGCTGGGTGACAAATCACTGGCAAGCATATGTGTCTGACGCTGGTACCCAGACCCTCGCCTCTTGGGCAGTACTGTTCCAGCTTAGTAAGTGAGCATTCCATCTGACACATACATAGCCAGTGTTCTGTTATGCAGCATGCCAATGGTTAGAGTCAAAGAGAAAAAAACACATTTTCTTTTCTTTCTTCTTTTTTTTTTTTGTTTAGAGACATGGTCTTGCTCTGTCACCCAGGCTGCAGTACGGTGGCCCAATCGTAGCTCACTATAGCCTTGAACTCTTGGGCTCAAGTGATCCTCTCACCATAGCCTCACTAGTATCTGGGACTACAGGTGTGCGCTATCCCCCCAGCAATTTAATTTTTTTGTAGAGACGAGATCTTACTATGTTGCTCAGGCTGATCTCGAACTCCCGTCCTCAAGCAATCCTCCTGCCTCGGCTTACCAAAGTGCTAGGATTACAGGTGTGAACCACCACATCCGGCCCACATTGTTACCCATGTGACTGACTTCCCCACACCTGCCATTCTTATCCTTCTGGCATAAATGGAAGTAGTTTAGCATTGCTAAAATATGTTGCTTGAAGATGCTAAAGAAATTTTTGTCTAGGGATTCAAAGCTAATCTCCCAGGAGGACAGGATGAAACCCACCACTGTTATTACCAAACTCTGCAGTTACGTGCTGGGCACAATGAACCTACTATAAGGGGCTATTTGCAAACACGGGCACAGCCCAGAAGAGTGATGGGCGTGGGTACCTTGTTGTTCCTGCATAGCTGGTGCTGCTGAGTCAGTGGAAACGGCCCCAGGAAGTGTTGCTGGGGAATGTCCAGGTGCTTCTTCTTCCATTTCATCGCCCGATTCTCCCCCTGAGCCCGAGGCTCTCTGATTACTTGAAATCAGTTTCAGCCAGAGGGCTTGATTCTCTTTCTCCAGTGTGTTGATCTCTGCCCGCATTTCCTGGATAACTCTCAGGAGCTGGGTGTTAGGAGCCTCCATCGCTTCTTCTCAGCGGCTCTGCTGCGCTCCTCCGGGGAAGACAGGTCACTCTTTGCTCATGGGCCAAATGCACAATCTGCTCAGCCGGTCTGGTTGATCCTGCCCATAAACCTTTCTGAACAATAGATGTCACTCTTTGTCCCATCACTCAGCACCTGGGTGTTAGGCTGTCAGGGGAAGTAAAGGATCTCCATGACTTATTCATTCTGGGTTTTGTTTTTCAGAACAGAGCTTTTCTTTCTATCCTTCATTTCATATCAATCCACAGTTTTAGAATATTGCTTTGTGTTGGAGGAGAAGAGAACACTCCAAGAATTTCCACTGGGGGACAACGGAGTTTCTTGTTTCCATCATGAACTCACCGTCATAGCGGCCACTCAGTCTGTTTTCCGTTGCCACTCCTGGGATCAGATGTTTCACAGGATCACCAATTGCCACAGGTACATCAAAACTGACACATAAGAACTATGCTATGTCTTCTTTGTAAAATATGTCATACTTCTGTCCTTTTTTGGTAAATTATTAATTTTGACACCAATCAATTAGGGAATGGTAATATTAATTACAAAGGGTCATAAGAACTGCAGGGATAATATTTAAATATGATGTTAAAAATTATACCTAAATCCCTTAAGCGAGGTCAAGGAAGGACCATATATCATCAATAACTTCTCAGCAGGTTGCTGTCTTATAAGCATTTTGCTCTTATTTGGTTCTAGGATGTTTGCCTGGGCAGAGGCTGCTTAGGGATATTTTGGGAATGTAAGAAGATACAGTCCTAACATTAATCTTGAATGAGAAAGACATTCAACAGAGCTTTCCTTACCTATTTCCTGAAGAGGTTTCTTTGTGAGGAAATGAAAAGTACGAATCTTAAATAGCATACACCCTGATAGCAGTATCTGTTTGGAAATTCAATTAATGTTTAAACATAAATGGTCTTTTGCAATAGGGTGAAAAGGATGAGAAAACATTTCATGATGATAGTTTTCCCTGCATATTCATTTGTTTCTGTTTTCTATGTAGTATATATTGATGTTTTTCTGCCCATTCTAATAAATATTTGTTGATTGGCCCAAGGTTGCAGTAATTGGAGAAAGTATTATTCCTTTTTTATTCATACAAATGTATTTTATATGTTCAAATCTTAGGCTACACTTACTAAAAGGTCAATATACAAATATAATGAGGCTATTTTGATATATAATTTCTATTTGCATTTAAATGAATTTTAGTAAACATTCATGTGCCAGGCAGTCTAGAGGCTCCTGAAGTGGATTATAGAAATATGGAATATGGAAACAGATAAGATGTTACAGGTCTTCCAGTCTAACCCCCTATCAGACTTTAACAGATCATTGACCCTATGTTTTGAGTACTTCTCTTGTAGGAGAGTCTTCTTCCTACCAAAGCATGCCACTTGCTTTTTTTTTTAATACTCATAAATGAGATGGGTGGTATTATTATCCCCATTGTATAGCAGAAGAAATAGGCACAAAAGTTAAGAGACTTACCCAAGGTCAGGGATAATGAACACAGGTAGTCTGACTCAAGAGTTTTTATATCCTCAACATTTATCTATGCTGTGTCCTCCAGAATTGTACTCACCTCATCAGATATTTAAAAATGTTTTAATTGTTATGGATACATAATAGTAGTACATATTTATGGGATACTTGTGATATTCTGATACAAGCATACAATGCATAGTGATCAAATCAGAGTAACTGGGATATGCATTCCCTCAAGCATTTATCATTTTTTTGTGTTGCTTTTTAACTAAAATTATTTACATTGATCAAAAATTGGTCTCCATGCAGCTTGTTCTTAGGTCTTCTCTTTGGAAACACTATGCAACATGTCGAATACTTGTTTTAATAAAAATTCTTGTTCCATCATATTCCAGTGAGTCTCTACTCTCCAAAATAAGCAGCTGTAATTTCTTCAGCTATTTGTCATCTAATGTTGGTTCAAGTGCCTTGAGTCCATCTTGGACTGTTCTAAGCCTGTTTCCATTTGTTGATAGGCCTCTTGAACTAGGATATCCAGATCTAAAGGCATCTGACTAGTGTAGAATAAACTGCTGCAGATTCTGTAAAGCAATTTGCAGAAAATAGTCCACAAAAGTGGGCAGTAAAAATCATTCTTGAAATTGTATTCAGTATTGAAATTGTATTTCATTCTTGAAATTATATTCAGCAACAAAGCAGAACCTAAAAATAACTTGTATAGTTATTGGAAATGACAAGATAGTTATTATTTATGGACAATTTGATTGTATATCTAGAAAGCCCAAGAAATGGATCCATAGTCTACTCCTATGTTACAAAATAGATGCTTAAAAATCAATAGTTTTCCAAAATACTATCAATGACTATAAAGAAAAAAATAATTGAAAAGTATTCCACTGACAAAAGGCCTCAACATATAAAATGCCCAGTAATTGTTTTTTAAAAAGTTTGTAAAGTTTGTAATAAAAAATCTAGCATTTTACTGAGATATAAATGAAAACTTAAGGAAATAGAAACTATGTTCTTGACAAGAAGGCTGGATGTTTTAAAGAAGTCTTAATTGAACTTCTAATTTAGGTTTATTGAAAGCCCAATCAAAATCTTAATAGGATTTAACAACAACAAGAACAATTGATGAAATCATAGTAAAGGTCATCTGGAAATAATTGTTATGAAGTATTGGAAAGTGAAGAGTGATTACTGGAGACTTTCCTTATTAGAGTTTTCTAATAATACAATATGAAGTTATGATGAAAACAACAAATATTGATGAATTTGCAGGTAGGACAAAGTTAGATAATTCCTAGAAGAATAAAAATGGCAAAAAATATGCAAAAATCCTAACCTCATAATAATTTTTCAGATTAAAGCAATGAAATTTTTTTTGGAGGGGTCTAAGAAGTTAGCAAAGATTTTGAAAATAAAGTTAATGCAGAACAATTAATTGACAAGTCTTTTTTTAGATAAACAATTTAGTAATAAGTATTGAAGATATTTGAAAAGTTCTTTACATTGAACAAATTTAAAAAGAAACAAAATTCTTAACTGTAAACCTTTAAATTCTACCTTCTAGACTTTACCTAAAAATGGAATTGCATATGAAGATTTTTATAAAAGGATGTATACTACACATTACTTCAATAGCAAAACATTGGAAATAACCTAAATGCTCAAGAGAGGAGGATGAATAAGTAAAATATAATAAAGCCATAAACAGAATAATATTCTGAATCTAAAAATGTTGAATGAAAAAATTAATATATACAACTGTAGATAGAACCATATCTAAACTATGTAAAAAAAATTGAAAAGAAATACCCCCAAAGACAAACAATTCCTATCTCTGTGTGTGGTAAGATTTTTGGATGTTTTTATTGACCCATGTATGTTATATGAGTTTAAAATTCTATGGTTATATGCAAGGCTTCTGTAATGAAAAAATTAAGTGATGAAAATCTAATAGATAAGAGGAAAGAAATTTAATAAAACAAACCGACATTACATTTGTCTTGGACTTTTTGGTTGACTTTTGATGAAGTCAAATGATGAGTAAGTCCAATGACTAGTAAAAACTGGCATTTCCTTATTTCTTTACCAAAGTAGTTTTTGTCTGTAATAGTTGTCATGATAATTTAAAAATTTGATATACAATCGAAAGCTATTTAGAATTAGTAAAGTTCTGTGTAAATGCTAGCACTGATGGTTCTATCATTATGTGTGATTTGTTTTTAAGTGTGTGATGTCCTATGGAGTGAAATGGGCAGAGGTTCCCCTGCATAGCTAATTTCCTCTTCTTCTGCATCAGCTGGGAAGCATCATGCCTCCAGCCTCCAGCGTGAGTCAGCGCTGTGGGAATGGAGTGGGTCTCTAATCTAAAGGCAAAGTTTTAGAAAAGAAAATTAGCCCCTCTAGGATGTCTGCTTTTCAGACAATGGAGAGTTGGCCCCAAGTGTCTTCCATCTTCCTCAAATAAATAACCTCATTTTTTTTTTCTGGACATAAAATCATACCTTGCTCAAATATGGTGTGTAGCATTAACTTACGGCTTCCTAACCTGTCAGATACTTCCATTGTAGTCAATGACAGAGGATGAGCAAGGTCAGAATAAAAGGCAGGGATTTTGACTGGATCATCGCCACTCGATTGTATTTCTTTCTGTTCAGAAATATCCAATGGCCTTACCCTCCATGACATAACAGGGAAATGTCACTTACATGAAATCTTATGTCTTACTTTCAAGCAGACATACACCCTGCTGTTATAAATTATTTAAACGGCTGCCGAGAATTTTTACTTTTGCAGCATTTGCGAAGAATTTACTCTGACCTTGAACTTGATATGCAGCTATTGTTGCAGTGATTTCCCAGGTGACCAGAGGCATCTGGTGTTGCAGTGAGCCCAGACTCAGGACCAGATTTGACAGTCTGCCATTTTGCTGTTGTTTTGATATTTGAGTGCCACAAAGTGGCAGAGCAGTCATGTGGAAAGGAAGGAAGAAATGAGAAGTTTTTGATGGGCGCAGGACCCGTGAAATGCTGATGAGTCTGTGAGGATGCCCTGGGTCAACTCATATGAAAGAGAGTAGCTGCCTCCCCGTGCAGCCAGATGTGAGATGATCCTGGCTTGGCTAGCTTTGTGTGCATGAAGGGACTTCCTTGGAGACAAGGTGTAGAAGGAACATCTACCATTTGATAGGTTGCCACTGGCCTTTGGGAGTTTCCATTAAGAATAAGAATTTCAAGGACCCCCTGAAACTGGCATGTGTCAAACAAATTTGAAGAGATATTATGGACAGGGTGAAGATCCAGGGTCTTAACTTTTGCTCCGTCACTAACTCATTATTAAGTCTTATTCCTAACACATCATAAAAATTATAACTCAAATGTCTTGCAGACACAGTCAGGTAAAATAAATGACTGGAGAGGCTGAGTTTGGAAACGACTCAGCGTTAGCTGTTTGTTGCCATGAAGGAGTGCAGTTCTGGTGTTTCCAATTCTTTAGACTGTCAACCTACAATGACCACAGAGAGAGTGGCTCTAAAAATAAATGCATTTATTTGGGAATGAGCAGGGCCTAATAATCCAAGACACGCACGCTATGACAGATCAGAACCAAGTCTGAAGAGGTTGACAAAGGGAAGATTTTAAAGGCAAAAAGGAGAAGTTCCCACAGGCTGTCTTGAAACAGAGTTCCTCAGTCACGGGGGCTTATTACAGGAGCTGGCGACTATTCACTGGTCACACTGATTGTTGCTAGGGAGATGTCTTCATAGAGGCAACTTATTTAGAATTTTTTGTTGTGTAGTCAGAGAAGTCTTTTTTTTTTTTTTTTTTTTGAGACAGAGTCTTGCTCTGTCACCCCAGCTAGAGTCATCACAGCTCACTACAACCTCAAACTCCTGGGCTCAAATGATTCTCCTGCCTCGGCCTCCCGAGTAGCTGGGACTACAGGTGCATACAACTACACCCAGCCAATTTTTTCTATTTTTTGTAGAGACGAGGTCTTGCTCTTGCTCAGGCTGGTCTCAAACTCCTGGCCTCAAGTGATCCTCCCGCCTTGGCCTCTCAGAGTGCTAGTATCACAGGTGTGAGCCACGGTGCCCAGCCTGTGAGAGAATTCTTGAAATAGTTCTTATTATAGCTATCCATGCATAAGGGCCTTCCAAGAGTCTTCACAGTAGCTCTTATCTCAGACACTCAAGCACGAGATGCCCGCCCTCATGACCTCCTGGCTCGGCTTTGGTTTGGATCTGATATAAATGACTTCATTTCGGCATCAGCAGCTTTCACAAAGTTTTCCAAAAGAATCTGAGAATCCAGATTTTGTATTAGAGCCTCACATTTGAAAAGAGGGGCAACAAAAATGCAGTGAGATAGAAGGATTAAGTTCTAATATTCAGTAGTACAGAAGGAAAATTATAGTTAACAATAACTTATGGTATATTTCAAAATAGCTAGAAGAATTATAATGTTTCCAACACAAAGAAAAGATAAATTACCCTGATTTGATTATTACACATTATATATAGATATCAAAATATCACATGTATCCCTAAAATATGTACAACTATTATATATCAAAATTTTTTTTTTAAAAAAAGATGGCCAATTAATTGAACCTTTTATCATATACTGTGCAAATCCAACAAACAAGTTCGAGGGGTTGGATTAAGTCTCTTGGTTTTCCATGTGTGTGGCTTCCAGGAGGCAGGTTGCTGCTTTTTTCCTTTAAGAAAAGTTATAGACTGAATGTTTATATTGCCCCCCCACCTTCAAATTCATATATCAAAACCCTAGCCCCCAAAATGATGGTATTAGGGAGTGGGACCTTTGGGGAGTTAAGTTTAGATGAGGTCATGAGGGTGGAGCCCCCTATGTTGGGATTAATGTCCTTACAAGGAAAGAGACACCACAGTGTCTTTATTTGTCTTTCGAAAAGATATTGCTTAACTAGATGTGGTGGATGTGCCTGTGGTCCCAGCTACTTGGGAGGCTGAAGTGGGAGGATTACTTAAGCCCAGGAGTTTGAGGCTGCAGTGAGCTACGATAGAGCCACTGTGTTTTAGTCTGGATGACAGAATGAGACCCCTGTCACTAAAAAACAAAAAAATACAAAAAAACCTCCAAAACCAAAAAACACCCAAGAAAAGATATTGCTTCTTCCCTCAAGGGAGTCACACTCTCTTGGCTCATGATGCGTGATATTACAGTTTTCCTCTAGGACTAACTTATTTCATTAGAACTCAAAGGAGGGGAAGGGCACCTGAGCAGCACATGTCTGTTACCAGTCCCTGCAGGCCATTGATTCAACCTGTTGCTTATTAGCACTTTCTTTAATGAAAGACAGATGCTTCTCTGTTAATCTGTGTCCTCCTTAATTGCCATCATTATGCTCCATTGTGCTGCTCAATTGACCAGCACCTTGGGCAGGAACACAGAGAATTATGTCTGAAATGGAGGAGGAAAAAAAAAATGGAGAAGGAATAAACCAACATTATGAACCCTTGCATTCCAGTCAACATTCTAAAATTTTAAAAATCTGATTAATTATATCAGAATTGCTTTGTAGAGCCACTTCATGTTTCATATGCTGCATCCAATTATTGTTGTCTTGATTCTTTAGATCTCATTTCTTGACACTTATTTACCACAGCAGTAGGTGTGTAAACTGTACCAAGACTTAAAAAGATTTTTAAGTTGGAAGAAATAGCAACATTCTTGGGGATAATAATACTATTTTACATTCATGTAGTACAATAACCATTATAAAGCATTTTTGTATTTATTGCTCTACTTTGTCCCCAGAGCATCTTGCTCTATTTGTTGCTATTTTGTGCCATGTTGGGCAAAGTGTGAGCTTAGCAGTTAAATGGCCCTGGGTTAAACTTCCATCTGTGCCACTTTCTAGAGGTAAGACTCTTATGAACTGAATGTCTTCAATATTTATCTGTTGAAGCCCTAACCTACAGTGTGGCTATATTTGGAGATGGGGCCTCTAAGGAAGTAATTAGGTTTAAATGAGGTCACAGTGATCGAGCCCTGATCTGACAGGATTGGTGTCCTCCTAATAAGAGATACCAGAGAGCTTGTGCTCTCTCTCTGTGCAGACACAGAGGGAAATCCATGTGAGGATACATCAAGAAGGCAGCCGTCTACAAGCCAGGAAGAGAGCCCTCACCAGAAACCGAACTTGCTGGCACCTTAATCATGGACTTGTAGCCTCCAGAACCACTCAAGATGATCAATATCAGGACATATCATTGAATATCTGAGCCACATCTGCACCAGGGGGATCAGAACATCCAGGTCATTGCTGCCTCACTCACTCAGTGTTCTGCTCACGTGCCAACTCTGCAGAGAGACCTTCACTATCTAATATAGCTGCCCCGTTACACCCTATCTCCTCACCTTGTTGTACTGTTCTTCCTGGCACATGTCCACTTAACACGATACAATTTTGTCTATTTTCTTACTCATTGTGTGTCTCTCCCACTAGACTCTAAGTATCACTCAGTCTGTTTTGGCCTTTGCTGTATCTCAGTAACTTAGAAGAGTGCCTGGCACATAGCATTTGTTAAATAACTAGGTTAATGTGGGGTTAATGGAATATATAATGTATAGAATCTTGGAGAATGTCACGATAGGTCCTCAAATGATGGTAGCCATGATGAAAGGTATGGCATATTAACACAAATTTTGTTCATGCTTTTACTTCTTTGAGATAGGATCTTGCTATGTTGCCCAGGCTGGAGTGTAGTATCTATTCATAGGTGCAAACATAGAGCACTATAGCCTTGAACTCCTGGGTTCCAGTGATCCTCCTGACTTAGCCTCCTGACTAGCTAAGACTACAGTTGCATATGCCATCGTGCATACCATTACACCCAGCTGTTCATTAACACCCAGCATTTTTATTAACAAGCATTTATTTAATTCCTTCCTATATGCTGATAACTAAGCTGGGCACATAAAAACAAGTCCAAGGTCATAGAATTAATTAGAGGCTTGATAAAATCTAGATCATTTGAGAGAACTCAGATCTTTTGGAAGTCTGATCTGATCTTTCCATTAATGATTTGTCTGCATACTTCTGCCATTCAACTTGAAAATACAGGTATATTATTTTGTTTTACTACTAGTAAAATAGTTCTCACCTTTGGAATTAAAGGGAATAGACAGAGAAAAACTCAAGTCGATCAGAAAAATATCTTATATGTGTTTGGAAAGTTTGTGGTTGTTACAACAGTGGTGTGATTAATGAAAGACACCAAATGACACAGTAGGAAGATGTAATTTTAAAATTTTCAATAAACAAGCATGTGGGAATTTATTGAGGAGCTACACAAAGAAGAGTGTTGATGCTTCCAAAAGGAGGTAAGGAATTCTCAGTTCCCCAAGTTCCACAAGGACGTAGATCCTGTGGTAGCACTGCCCAGAATCACAGTTTTATTGGGCATGAGAGGCTGAGAAGCTGTCCTTCATTATTGCCTTAGGGATTTGGGAGTGTTTAGTAACTTAAGATCCACCACTATCCTTCTCTCCCCCACTCCCTGCTGACTCTTCCAGAAGCTCTGGTGACAAGTCATCCTGCTCATCAGAAGTGAATAATGAATATAAACCACTTCAGTACATTCTTGAATGTTTACTGAATGATTAGGTGGATCAAAGAAAGATCCATTTTCTAGGCAATGGAAGAACAGTTTAGAGACACTAGGAATTAATCCAGGAGTTCTAACATCTGTTCCATAACAGTTCCCAAAGGAGTAAAGGGCAACTGTGATAGATTAAATATGTCCATAAATTCTTTGCAACTCACCAGGACATGATTTCTTTTTCCCATTGTGGAATCTGGGCTGTCCCTGTGACTTGATTTGACCAATAGAAGATGGTGAGGGTGACGTGTGACTTCCAAAGCTAGACCTTAAGAACCCTTAAAGTTTCTATTTTTGTCCTCTTAGAATGCTGCCTTGGACTTCTATGTCATGAGGAAGCCCATATGGAGGGAGTGTTCCAGCCTTACCAGCTGTTCCAGCCAAGCCCAGCCCCAGCTGACTCCCCAGCTGAAGGCAGCTGCATGAGCGACTCCAGGCAAGGCCAGCAGAAGAACCACCCAGGTAACTCACAGAAGTAAGGTATTGTTTTAAGAAATGAAGTTTTGGGGTGTTTTTTTATGGAGCAAGAATAGAGGTTATAAAATAAGAGCAAATAATATATCTGGGCTGAAAAATGGCATGCCTTCTTGAGTATTGACCAGGATGAATTTTTCAAAAGCGTCTCTATCTGGATATATTTTAATGTGTCTACTATCAGAACCTGTAAGATGAAAAGAAAACCCTAAAAGCTTCTAGAGCTAAAAACAAAATGAAACAAAACAAAACAAAAAAATTTGCTTTCCTAAAAGATTTGTCTTCAGCAACACTGATACTTAGAAGAAAAGGAGACATTATCATCCAAATCCTGATATAAAATAATTTTGATTCTAGAATTATATACCCAGGCAAATGAATATTTAAGTGTGAAAACAACATAAAGAGAATTTAGGACCTGCTAGAACTCTCAAAGCTCCACTAAAGAGAAGAGAAAACAAGGCACAGGTCCAGAAACACAAAGAAGAGATAATGGCAACAACATTTTTGAAGCTGGAAATCAGATAGGTAAGTGGTAACTGACCTGGCAGGTCACATAAAGCAGGTATGGAAGATGAAGTTGAAAGCCTGATAGGATTCTTAACATGGCGAATTCAGCATGCAGATGCTGAGAGTTTGGAAATATCAGGTACCCATGAATGTACAGATATGGGAAGGTCCAAAACAAGGAGAATTGGTTGAAGCAGTTAGATCCCTAGGTGCCCTTTTCACCTCATATATCCAATAAACTACCCAAGTATTAATATGAAACTAGGGATTTATTCTCTGGAGGGGATGAACCAAAGGGACTCTGAACCAGGCACACCAAGTTTAAGATGTGAATGCCACACTGAAGACAGGGGATTAAGTGAGTATCGATCTGCTGAGTGGTGGAAATGCAAGAACCAATTTTGGCAAAACAGGTTTATAATTCTTAGTTAATTTTCTTTGACTTCTGGGACGCTGAGCAGCCCCATAAGAAAGATCTATAGATACTGTCAGTGGATAGTTCCCTAAGTTAATGCCTAGCTTGGTCTGGTCACCCAGTACTGAGAGGGGTTTTCTCTCTCCACCTCTCTCTGTTATATGCACACACACACATATGCATGTGCACACATACATTCACATGTACTGAGTTTAGTGTCATCTTGTCGTGCTTCACTTTGAATATGGTTAGGTAGTAAACCATGAACAAATTGAGAAAAGCATCTAACACAAAAGACAAAGGCTATAAGAAAAAGAGACAATGTAGGGGGAAGAAAATTTAAAAAGTAAAACTATAATTCATATTCCTGGAAAAGTATGTGAAGAATAGTATTACAACAAAAACAGAATGTATATAAAAGTAGAACTTTTAGAGAAATAAAGAACCTCTGGAAATTAAAAATCAGATGGCAGAAATGTATGGTTCACACTCTCTGAGGATAGTTAATATTAACAAGAGGAGAGATCTCTACTCCTACCCTCAAGAAATAGACCAAATAGAAATTTTAAAACAGCTACGTTTTAAAAAAGAAATTAAAACTATTAAAAATGAATGCAAATCTCTGGATTAACTATAACAATCTTCAGAGGAAAATTTATATCTGAAGTGAATTTATTTAAATGCATTTACCAAATCTGTTTTATTTTTCCTTTTTGGCTCAGGGACAAACTACATTTTCCAGCTTTCCCTGTGGTTAGGTGAGACTATGTGAACTGAATTCTGGCCAATAGAACGTGGGCAGAAGTAATTATGCTCCTTCCAGTCCTGTCCTCTGAAATGCCTCTTCTCTGAAACTTCCATGTTCATTCTCGCTGTTTTCCCCATTGGCTGGCCAAAGAGAGGGATTCAATCAAAACAAGTCACAGGTGCCCAGTAAACATTAACCATGCTTTCCTGCTTTTTATCTCTGGTTACTGAGTGCTTTTAAATCCAGGCTGATGGGATACCTACTAGCTTAACATGAAGTGAATAACATATTTGAAGTTCTTAACCCAGTGATGCAATAGTTTAGAAAGATTTCTTTACCCCAAGAATTGAGAGGTTGAAATGATTCGTTCTTTTATTCATTTGTTCATTCACTTATATATTCAGCAAATATCTTTTAAGCATCGATCTGTCTATTGTAATATACTGGGCACGGGAAACAGGTTTCATGCCTTACTAAGGGAGACAACCAGATAAATACATAAAATAATCAAAATAAGATTGTAAAGAAGCCACCAAGGAGGATCTTCTTTAAGGAGAATGATCAGGGAGCTTTCTCTATGTCATAAGGACGAGCACTTGGTATCTCTGCAAAAAGCTCAGCCAGCTTATGTTAATAAAAGGCCTTGCAGACCACATGGTGAAGTTTGGCTTTTAGCTTAAGTTTTTAAGATCCTGCAGGCTGTTGAGTGAAGAATGTATTAGAACGGATAATAAGTAACTGGTAATAAATCCTGGTGAGGAGACAGGATGATTTGTGAAAAAATACTTTTATAATTCACTAATATGTAATGTCAGATAAGGAATTTCTCCTACCCATGGTATTTTAGTAAACTAGTTTTCAATCCTAAACTTGACAACAATGGTCTTGTTGTGATCTTTCTGCAAGTGTCCTGCTTTCTGCATGACTTCATTGCTCATGGTAGAGAAAAACATTTTATTTTCAGAAAATATTGTTTAACCATGTCTGATTACTTTAAATGGCAAGCCACCCTTGGATTTGTCTGAGAATGAATTGTCTAACTGAAGTCTGTGATTGAACTTCTGTGATGTTGGAAAATTCTTATTCTAAAGAGAGGAGATGAACTATTACCTTTTGTTCTCTTATTAGTTTATACTAGAGACTATTCAAAATGAACCATGCTATTTTGACTACTGCCATTGTATTAGAACAAAGAGCATCCTTTGTTTCTTATGCCATTAGGGTGTGTTTGATAAAGGAAGAAATGAATAGTCGTTTTCTTTGAATATTTTAAAAAAATAAATAGAAGGTACTCTGCCATTAGAAGGAACGCTAAGAATGTCTATTTATTTAGTTCTTCAAAAAAAATTGTTAATGTCCTTACAAATTGAGCCTTGTGTCTGGATCTTCTCTAAGCATGAATAATGCAAATGATGAGACTATGTGACTCCGAATGAATCTCCGTGAAGTCATTGGCACGTGGTATCATGTAGTCTGGCTGGGTGGGCAGTCCTGAAAAAGAGTTCCCATGCCCCCTTCCCCTCCATAACTCCACTGCCAGGGTGGGGGACTGAGACAGAACTCTTACTCATTAGCAATAACCCACATTGTGTCACAAACAAGCCAGCCCATGGCAATGGTTTCGCAGGGCAGAGGAGTCATCTGAACATGGGACTGTTACACACATAGACAAGAAGGGGCTGAGTTCTCTTTCTGAACTGGCCAGGATTACAACTTAATGACAGGGGTTGGATTTTGGTTCACTTCTTTTATATATGAGATTTATACTAAATTTGGTTCAATGGATTTTATGTTAAACCTGGTTAATGAATATATTAATAGAAACATGTAGGTTGAATTTAACAAACACAATACACAGGTTTCGGTTGCATTTGTGATTTTGCTAAAAACCATTTTCCATCAAATATTTAATAGTTTACTCTTGGTTTGGTTTGATTCAAATTCTTGGTCTCTGCAAATGCTTATAAATTAAGCAAATGACCATCTTTTTTTGTTTGTTTGTTTTTGTGATAGCTATTCAACTGTTGAAGCAATGTTGAGGTCATCTCCAGCTCTAGGCTTTTGTGATTTAAACAGGAAAACACGTTATTCTTGTTTAGAAACCTGGCCATCATCTGCAATTTTTGGTATGGTGCTATATAAAGAATAGCAATATATCATAAGGTGGGCTCAAAAAAGCATCAGAACTAAAAGATATCAACAAATGGGTTTTTTTAAACTAAAGTGTCTCTGTTTATATTGCCATTACCAATTTTTTTCTGACAATTAATTTATTTTGAACTAGTCAATCAAATTACATTTTTGGAATTGAGCTTTTGGATCTTCTATTTTTACTTTTTAAATTTTCTTGGTCGTAAAGCATTTTCCTTTGTTTTAAATCTTGCCTCTTTTACATAACTCAGGTAAAATGGTTAATCAAAAGGCAATGGTTTAGAGATATTGGATGGCAACGATGTTACACCAAAATAGGGAGTCTTGCTAGGCTATTATTTATCTCTTCTGATTTGTTTTCTTTAAAATGTAAAGAACAATTAAGTACTGAAGCACATATAGCTATGATTGTAACTGCAAATAGATCACAGATATCACCCTTTAAAAAAATGTGTTATTTTCAAACTATCGGTGCTATGCTTCATTATTGGAAAGGGGCTTTCATCACACAACAATCAACACAGAAGACTTCTGTGACCAAATTGCGTGGGTTTTCCCCACACACCAAGCAATCAGGCAATTCTGTAGCAGACACCAGTTGGGTGTCCTTCGATTCAATTCTCACAGAGTGGGCGCTCTGTCCTCAAGGCTGACCCCCCATGCCAATCACAAGCCCAGGTTCTTCTTCCTGTGCTTCTGACTGATCAGAAATAACTTGGGGTACCCATGAGCCCCTCTTTGGGTTTGATTAATTTGCTAGAGTGGCTAGAACAGACATCATATCATTCCATTTATAGGATGTTCTAAAATAGGCAAAACTAATATATGTATAAAAAAATTGGAATAGTAGTTATCTCAAGGGGGTTACAGGTTTCAGGAGTGATTATAATGATATATATCTTGAAAGGGGGAATATAGCATGCAGGAGCAAGCATTTATCAAGACACATCAAAGAGTACCCTTAATATTTGTATATTTTACTTCATGTAAATTTTATTCCTCCAAAACTGTGCACAAATTTTAAACTCTGAATAATGATATTCATGCTGAAGTTTTTAGGGATGAGATGTACTGATGTCAATCATTTACCTTAAATATACTGAAAAATAAGATGCACTGATGGCCTATTACAGGAATGAATAGATGGATAGATGTGTGATAATGCAAATATAGAAAATGTTTATTCTAGATTGTAGGCAAGAGCGTAAAGAAGTGGGTGGTTCCCTTGTAATTACTTTTGCATGTCAAATTCCACCTTTCGGACCATATCAAGTTCATGAAACCCTTCTTAACACCCTATATCACCTTGGTCTTTTCTTCCTCTGAATTGTTTTAATAAATGTAGCAGACTCCACAGATTTTGACAGTTGATTATGCACTGGCATGCATTTATGGAATCATGTAAACAGCATTTATCTCCTTGACTAGGATATAAACTTCTTGCGAGCCAAGACTAGTCTCACTGCTTTTAATTTCTCTCCTTTAATAGTCCCTCCCCACCAATGGCAGCATTTGCAGGAGTGTTGTCACAGCATGATAATGTTTGTTCATGCAATTAATCTTCAAGACACGTATGATAACTGTGGCTCCTTCATAATTCTTCAGACTAGTTTGTAGTTGGTGTTTCAAGGATGGCCTAGCCCTGGAGTACTAGACTAATCTGTTTCCTGGATAGATTCCATTTTCCATTTCGTGGCCTGGACATTTACTGTTTGTAGCTCAATAGCATCCACAGAGAAGAGCAGCTCTAGAAGACATTGATAGAGAAGAGCTGAATGAATTGTCTCCCCTGAACCAAACCCAGCCTATCGAGTTCATGTGCAGCACTTGGCAGAGTGATTCTTTCCTTGGCAGTCTTTAGAGACACTAAGACAGTGTGAAAAGCTGTTGAGTCAAAATGACATGCACACCAGCTGTTTACAGATACCCTTATTCAACAGACAAAAATAGATCAACAATTACAAGATCATCAGAGGGTGGCTTGCAGCAGGACCGCCTCTGGGACGTAGACGCTGATCTCGCATTTCCTCAGTGATTGATGACCCCGTGGAGACAGAACTACTGCAATGTGAGCTGCTAATATAGTCCTTGCTGCTAATTTCAGGAACAGCAATCTCCAGGATTAGTGAATAGGAGCAATTCATCTATACCAAGAAGATTATTAAAATCCAAAACTAGGTTATTAATCCCAAAGATAATGATGGGTTAAATATCATAAGATATAATTTCTACATCCTTCATATTTGACATTTAGTAATTATAATAATTGAATCTCTTGAGTTTTTTATACATTGTGTTTTAGAGTCAATTCGAAATAGATTAAACACATCGTTATTGTAGCTTTTGGAGTGTGGTAAAATTCCAACCTAAACATTCATGAGTTCCAGCTAGAGAGCATTCTGTTATTCGTCATTTCAAGAGGACCTTTTTGGAATCTGACTGTGTCTTTGAACTTGCTTAGCTATGCTCCTATGATGGTAAGGTCTCCTCTCCAAGAAGTGTCCAGAGCACTGTTGGCCTCAGCAGGATGTGAAACATCTGCTTTCTATTTCGTCTTTGGATTCCACCATTCTTACTTTGAAATAATTATACCAGATCCTCCAAATTCCACAGACTTGACTAAGAAATTTATTTTTTAAAAATTATTATATTATGGTAAAAACACATATAAAATATACCATCTTAACCACTTTTAAGTATACAATTCAGTAGTGTTAAATATCTTCACATTGTTGTGCAAATGATCTCTAGAACTGCTTCATCTTGTAAAACTAAAACTCTGTACCCATTAAACAATAACTCACCGTTTCCCCCTGTGCCACCCCTGGCAACCACCACTCTATTTTCTGTTTCTATGAAGTTGACTATTTTAAATACCTCATAAAATGGAATCATACAGTATTTGTCTTTTTTGTGACTGGCTTACTTCACTTAGCACAGTGTACTCAAGGTTCATTTACGTTGTAGCACTTGTCAAAATTTCCTTCCTTTTTAAGGCTAATACTCCATTATGTGTATATGTCATACTTTAAAAATCCATTCATCTATTAAGGAACATTTAGGTTGTTTGTATATCTTGGTTATTGTGAATAGTGTTGCTATGTACATGAGTCTGCAAATATCTTTCTGAGTTCCTGCCTTCAATTCTTTTGGATATATCCCCAGAAGTAGAATTGCTAGATCATATGGTAATTCTATTTTTTTTCTTGGAGAAACTTCCATACTCTTTTCTAGAGTGGCTGCGCCATTTTACATTCCCACTGGTAGTGCACAAAGATTCTAATTTCTCTACATCCTTTCCAACTCTTACTTCCTGTGTTTTTGATACTAGACATCCTAATGCGTGTAAAGTATAATAACTACTTTTTAACAGAAAAAATCATTACTTTCTAGCCAGAGGAGTTGTAAATATCTAAGATGCATAATCCAAATAAGAGTCACTTCCCATTAGACTTGTGGTCTGTCATTTCTCATGTCGCTCGTGGGTTTGCTCTTTAGATTTCTGACATTAGCTCTACCGTGATGTTATCATCTACCTCAGTGTGACTGAGCAGAATTCTAACAGCGAACTTTAACGATCCTCTTTTCCATGGTGAATAAATATCTCTAAGAGAAACTACATTCTGGAATTGGGAAACACTGACACTGCAAACTTAGTCTGCCCCTACAGGGATGATGTGAATTAAAGTAGATCATCACCAAGGACCTCAGTGTTCTCATTGGTAAAACAAGGGAGTTGGTCTAGATGGGAGGCAGCAAATTTACATGCCAACAGGCCCAGGTGGGCCCTGGAAATGTGTGAGGAGGGCTGGCCGTAAAACGTCAGAGCAGCAGTGCCCTCGTCAAACCGCGGAGTGGAAGTACTCACTCCTTCAAAAGGAGGAAGCCAGCACTCCCCTCTGACGTACTGTGCCATGAGGAAACATGGACTTTTGTCCACAGTGTGTGTTGCAACATCTTAAAGCTTGTCAAGAAATGTTGAAAAATTTAAAATATGGCAACAATTTTAATTAAAAGAAAAACACTGGTGTGTAGGATAAATGAAACACATTTTCGGGTGGAATGTGGCTGTTGTCTGGTGGTTTGCAGTATTTGGACTAGATGATCTCTAAGGTCCTTTGAGTTCTAAAATTCTTTGATTTCTAGATTTCAAGAACAGATTAAAGCTAATGGCAATAGTCAGGGTCTGTGATTCTATTTTTTATCTTGGATCACTCAAAACTATAGCCTGCTGTTTTGGTTTCACTAGAATGGATCAAAATGACTCAATTGTTTGATAGATAGACACTGTCTCCTTAAGCACTGTATTTATCTTCAGTGAATTGCACTAAGAAAGATTTGTGTGACAAGTCGTATCACATTTGAAAATGATACATGGCTCTCTGTAGCAAAAACTGCTGTCTTTTATTTGATTCCCCAGATCTGTTTTGAATTTCAGCAAAGTCGGAGAGACAAAAAAATTCAGTTTGTGTCTCAATTAATCTCATGAACTGAAGGACAGATGAGATTTCTCTTTTCGCTCCAGATTTCCCTGTCCCTGAAGAATTGTTGCAGAATATTGGTGGTTGTCAGAATGTTTTTCCTTTGATAAGAATGCAGCCACGATTGACATTTATTCCCTGCCCAATGGCCTCCTTCCTTTGTTTCCTTCTTTTGTTAAGAGAATGTGGATTTCCCAGTGGAGAACCACTCCTGCCACGCTGGCAGCCTGGAACAGTGGTTCTCAAAGCTTGGTTCTCCAGACCAGCAGTATCGGCATCACCCGGGAACTTGCTAGAGACGTACACTCTCAGGCTCTGCCGCTAGTTCAGATAATTCTGGTGTGGCTGAGCCTGGCCTCTTAGGCACTGTGCTAGTTTGTGGGTGAACATAAGACCTATGTCAGTGAGTTTTGAACTTTATAGTGAATGAGAATCACCTGGGTTTGTTGAATTCCACATGTAATAGTTAGCTGTTGCCTCATATATGCTATAGGAAAAACCACCCAAATCTAAGTTGCATATAACAGTAAGTATTTATTTCTCTTTTACACATGCTGAAGTTGGCTGGGCTTGGCGGGGCTTGGCTCCAGGTTTGCTCCATGTGTCTTTCATCCTTCCTGGGCCAATAGCAGCTCAACTCAAAGCATAGTCCTCCAATGATGAAAGCAAAGTACAAGACCAAGTTCCACTGTACAAGCCTATTTCACCCTAACCCAAGTCACATCTAATATTCCAATGGCCAATACTGACATCAAAAGCTCTCATGAAAGTTCAGGGTGAGATGATGATATTTACTGAATGATAATCTAATGTATCATATTTGGGAGAAAGTATTTTCTTTCTACTGTTTTTTTAAGCTGGTAAACTATAGTGTTGGACCTGTTAGTGGCTGACTTTGCAGCCATATAGGAAGAGCCTGCCTCAGAATAGAACCAATAAAAAGAAAATCAAAGATGAAAGCTAAAGAGAGGGATACCTGAAGATACAGCCATGTTAGAAACCATATCTATCATTTAACATTTTTGTTAGGTAAACCAATACTTCTGTTTTTCCTAAACTAGTTCTTGTAGCCCAAAGTCCTTAAGTCCACAGCCATGACCAAACATTGAATAGGTAGTTTTCATTTTTACATCTTCATCAATCCTTGAGACAATGGACATTTCAATAAATACTGTATTTAAGTTGCTGTATTGAAATGTTTACTGCTTTTGTAGTATAGTGGTATTCTAGAAGTTTGATTCAAAGTTAAAGCGACTGCAATAGAGTTAGTCTTTAACCAAACACTTTAATACCCCTATAATATTTCACTTGATCATATCCCAAAGGATTAAATAAAAGTTAAGGATCTAAGTTCCTAAGAAAGGAACTTCATATCCTTGGGGGAATCCAGGAAGATTACATTTATTAGAAATTACATAATGATGTAACAAGACTAGAAACAATATTAGCTTAAATGAGTTGAATTCTTAACTTTTCTTTTTTCTCTCCAGAAATAGGCAGTCTAAGATTGGCACGGCACTCCCTCATCATGTTGGACCTGGCATCATTCTTTCTGTTTCGCCATCCTTAATGCATGGCTGCCAATCTTCCCCCTGCTCCAAGATGGCTGCCAGGACTCAGGCTCATAAACCAGGCAGGAGGGAGGAAGTGAAAAAGAGCAAAAAAGGCCCAGACCAGCTGTCTGCTGTTCTTTTAAGGAACTTTGTAGAAGTGTCATCTGACCCTTCCACTTATATGTCATTGGTCAGACCTTAATCACAAAGACACAGCAAGGTTGCCTGAGAAATATAATCTTTGTCTTGGTACCTTTATCCCTTGCATGAAATCATGGTTGTATTACTGAGAAAGAAGGGCAGAGCGGATACTGTGGAGGCACCCAGCCATCTCTGCCACAAATGCAGATTTCAGAAGTAACAATGGAACCTCTCTGATAGAAATAAACATAAAATCAAAGGTCAACAGGAGACAAACTAAAATGGCTACAGAAATGAGTGTGACCACATCCCAAAAGAGAATTGGAAAATAAAATGCAAGTAGCTATGGGTCACGAATGAAACTCAGAATGGTCAATAGAACCCTAAGAAAAAGGAGGTTGGAAGAAATATTTTTTCTAAGAGTTGAATGTATATAGTTCTTGAAAGAGAGGTAAATGTTGTGAATAATTCAGTTTATAGGGAGGTACATGATGGAGAGGGAAAATATTTTTTCAAGGAAAACAAGTCAAAATGCTTTTCAACAGATGGACTCAGCTTGAATGAAATATCTTTTAAAACATCTATTCTTGGTAAACTGGACTCTACATTCATTATGCAGCCTTCTGGCGACCAGTGTGCCCTCCAGAGTGGTGATGCTATATAATAAAGGCAATGCAAACATTTGAATTTACTGAGAAGATACTTCTCATGGTAAAGAACTGTGGCATTTTGGTTGAAAAACATCACTATGTGAATTTCCCTAGAGTGAGGGGGTGGCCAATAGCATCTCTTTAACCTCTTGGGGTATCAGAGCTGTCCCAGGGAATTGGGAATACCCTCAGAGAGGACATCCGATGACATGGTGGGCGACGCCCAAGTATGACCAGTGCAGGTGGGTTCCTGCTGACCTGTTGAGGATTCTGGTTTACGTTCCACTGAGTTCAAGCACCTGGTAAGTGGCAGAACAGCAGTGGGCAGGCAGTCAGATCTGAGAACACTCTAGTTCTGCCACTTATTATACTGTGATATTGAACCAGTTTCTTCACTTCCCTTTACTTCCATTTCCACATCCGTGAAATGAGGTTAGTGGTGTTAAGAGGATTAATAAGACCGTGTAGGTGAAATTGCTTCTTTGCATGGTCTGAATAGTGGACACTCAATGAATCCACTGCCCACTTCTTCCCTCTGCTCTACCCTTCTCCCGTTTTCCTTTTCCTTTCACTCTCCATTCTTCCCCCAGTCCATCAAAATCTCCTAATGCTCCACAAGAAGGCACAACCTAGACATCGGCCTTGTGTGAGAGCAGATTCCATGTAGCTCCCTGAGTCCATAGCGGTGGTTCCCAAGATTTCCTGGGAAGGAAAAGTCTCCTGCCTGGAAGTCCTGCCATTATTCTGAAAAGATTGGGTATGTGCAAGACTACATGGCATTAATTAATCTGTTGAATCTAAAATCCAAAGTGTATAATGTAACTAGGTTTGAGTGATCTGTCATTTTTCTATTCATTTCTTCTATTTTCCACTTACGTGATGTGCACAAAGTCTTACTTGCTAGTCACAATTACCATCCTGTTCCTGTGTGTGTGTGTGTGTGTGCATGTGTGCATGTGTTGGTTTTTGGAATATACTAGTAAATGAATAACTCACTTTAGGTTTCCCTTATATTCACTCTTCCACATCCTCACCTTCTTCATTTGAATTTTGTTTACATTTATTTTACAATAATATGTGCATAGAGCCGATAATGGCGGTGCACACCTGTAATCTCAGCTACTTGGGAGGCTGTGGCAGGAGGATCCCTTGAGCCCAGAGTTCAAGGCTGCAGTGAGCTATGATTGCACCATTGCACTCTAGCCTGGGCAATAGAGCAAGACTC
>VBSM01001562.1:60833532-60846117 GCA_008086735.1 Cheirogaleus medius
AAAAAGAAAGCATAAATACATATATAGATATACATATATATCTACTTAGTTATTTTGCAGCTTGGTCTGAAAAGGTAAAATTCTATTTTTGAGCCAGTTTTTGATGTCATTTATAGTAAATGATTGCTGAAAATATTTATCAATTCAATGCATCTCCAATCTCAACTTTCAAGGCGCATAGCAGGTCAGGATTATGCATTAGTCTTCTTGTTTTTACATAGCTTCTGGCACTTTTTAATACCATCAGATCTTACATATTTCTAATCTTTTTTTTTTCTTTAAGGAAGATTAAGTTGACTTTCTAATATATAAGGCAAATCCTAAGGCAAATTATGTTTGACATAATTGACTAAAAAAAGGAAACATTGTTATGCAGATAACTGTCTCATCCAGCCGGACCTTAGAAAGCATGGCTTTTCTGTATTTGTTTTCTTTGTTAGCAGTTACACTAATTTCACTTTCATCTTTATGGGCAATTTCAGAGGGTTTATCCAAAGCTAAGACAATAGGTAGCAGCTTTCTTTAGGGATACTTGAAGGTAATAAATAATATTTGTGAATTTTGAACAACATTTTTAGAGTATCTACAACGCAGCATGCATTTTGCCAGCAGTCTCTGAGAAGATGTGTTCCTGCCCTTAGAGATACTACAGAAAGTGGAACCATCCCAGGCCTTCCAAATGGCACTACATTGTTTATTAGAGACCAGATAAGAAGACAACATGAGTCACCCATTTCCTAGTTTATGCGTTCAGTAATTATCCGTTTATTTTTAACCATTCTTTTAACAAAGAGTATTAGAAAAACAATTTAAAGTCATAACCCCAAACTTCTTACTTGGGTTCTAGTTGATACCATCTTAATAATTATAGCTCACAGATATTGAGTGCTTACCATTGCCAGATCTTGAGCTAAGAACTTTATGTTTCATATTTCATTTAATCCTCCTAACAACTTTGTGAACTCTATATATTTATTATTATCACTTTACCGAGAGAAACCGAGGCTCATTGAGGATACACAAGGTCACACAGGCAGTTAGCGGTGGAGCTGGAGTTCTATGTCCCCAACCCTGCTCCAGAGCGCAGCCAGAGTGGTACTCCGTGCCCCTGTGCCACTCTGAGTTAGGACTTTGCTTCTTCAATGGTATCAGTAGGGCAACCAAAAAAAGTCATGAGTCAGTGTGAAATTGCTCAAGGAAGTCTAACTATGATTCCTTTTTGATTCATTTTATTCATTCATTAGCCCATGTACGTATTTGATAAGTGTCGATTGAAACCCTTCTCTGGGCTAGGAACTTCGCTACGCCTCTGGAATACAAAGGCAGATAAGATGCAACCTTTACCTCCACGGAGTTACATGCTTGGATTCAGGTATTTGTTTTCTGTCTACCTTTGAGAATTTCTCTTTTCCTTGCTCTTGTGCCATGCAACATCTTAGCAGTGGGAGACCAGGATAGGTGTTTGTTGCCCATCCTTGGTAACAGAAAGTCTTTCAGGTCTGGTTTTAATTGTGTATTCAAATGTCAAGGTACCAATATAGAAAATATAAATAGGTTATTCCAACAAGGAAAATATTACTTGCTAAATAATTCTTTTAAAAAGAGAATATGCTAACATTTAGACTTCAGAGGGCATAGCATCTGATAAACAGGAAACCCAAGAAGTTGCTAATTCCATTAAAGAGCTGAAGCTGCTTGGAAGGTCAACATGGTTTTCACCCAAGAGGAGCACTGCACTCAAGGCCATTTCTATGGTGAGAGGGTGGGATAATTTGTCCATAACTCCAGCCTTTAGTTACTTCTATAGCCTCTAGAAGCAGGAACTGAATTTCAGTCCCCCATCAGCCCTGCCTTTTTGCCAAAGTCACTCTTTCTCCGTTTTTGTTGAAAGGAGTAGAAAAGCTGCACATTTGATGAGAGTAGAAAAATCAATAGTAACTGAAAGCCATATTGAAACCTATTATTCAAATTTAAGGCATCCTGTTATTTATTGACAACTTGATTTGAAAATCCAAGTTTTAATGCCATACATGTGAATAAAGCCAAATGAAGGCTGTATTGAGAGGTGTAAAGTAATGTTGCCATGATATCCTCCAACAAACAGTTGTCCCATCATGTGGGTGCTTTTGCAAATGAGAAACCTCAGCCTCCCCAGGGCCGGTGATCTGCCCTGAAGTCAGGGAGGTAAGCGTTGGCACTTTGCTGGGCTAGATTCATTTGTGTTTAATGCGTTTTTTTAAACATCGCTTTCATCGTTGCCAAATGCATGATGTTAGGAATTCCCCATTTCTGGGGTGTGGTACTTACCCATCCCCTCTTGGGGCTCTGACTCATTCCAAGCAGGAGTAATAGTGAGATAGGAAAGGAAAATGTGGAAAATAAGTAGAGGCTCTGTTAGCACAGTTACATGATAGAAGGGAGTGAGTTTTGGTTTAGAATAGCTATTATTGTTCATTCTCAACTTTTTCCAGTAGTAGCTATAAATAGTCATAACATGCGAAGTCGGGGTCTCTTGAGGGGAAAAGTAATGATTGTTTTGCATTATCATCTGCAACTCTTGGGCTTAAAATACTAATGGAAACAGTTTCTTTATGGAGAGGATTTCTATTTTCAGCTCTTCAAAATGGTAAATGCAGAGTAAGGGATCACCTACTTACTTCCCAAATTCTTTAGCTTAAGAATAGTTGGTTTAATAAACCCAAGGGAGTCAATGTATTTTTGCTTAGCTGTTCAGAAAAAGGAAGAGGCTGCAAATTTGAAACCACTCAGTAGAACGTGATGGGCCTTTTTGACTTCAAGAGTCTAAAGCTGAGGCAGTGAAAGCCTGCTCCCCTGAGCTTGGCTTGCTACTTGGAAAGGTTTTTGTAGAACCATCCACAGCCTCTTAGGCTAGATTTCCAGTTTACATTACCCTTGTTAAAAAGTAAAAAAAAAATTTTTTTTGGATTTAAATTGATTTCTAGAACTTTATTATTATTCCTTATTTCTTTAAAAATAAATTGCTTGTCTAAAGAGAAAAGTCACATTGCAGAAGATGGGTCCCATAGAAATGCACAAGAACTCACTAAGCTTCATGCAAATATGATGAAACAAACTTTCTCAGTCCACAGGCCACTCTGTTCAGTAAAATATCCTGCATATACCACTGTTTTATTTATAGCAACAATGACATCAAGAACAAAAAACCCTACCTACTAGAGGTTTAGTAGTTACAGTTGTACAATTTTGATAAAATACAGGAAAATTCATCAGCTTTAAAAATAAATATCCTTTATACATTAGAAATATATCCAAGAAATAAGATATTAATGTTAATGGTGTAAGAAAATCACAAGCAGATTTCCTGGGAGAATATGCCATGCTAGGGTTATGCACAGCTCAGCTATTCTTTGTAAACCTTGCTCAGTTACTCAAGCTTAATCACCATTATCTTCTCCAAATAACTTTCATGAACTCCATGTGGGAAGGTTCTGATCTCTCTTAACGTTGTAGGATCAACCTATGAGCTCATTGTAGTGTCTCTCTTGAGTTTTGTGATTTACAATCTCTTCATCAAACTATTCTTCTCATAAGCCCCCGCCCACACTAAATGCATCCCATTACAGGAATATCAAGAGGCCAGGGGAAGACAAGGGAGTTTGGAGCTTATATGGGAATATTCTTCTTCGCTGACATTTCCCCATCTCCATAATTTACCTGGAACACTTTAATCACCCAAGTTCTGGACCCAAGTGTGCTTATCTGCCCTCTATTCATAGTAGGTGCTCTTGTGTGCCTATAGGTTAAGCAACCCTTTTTTTAAACTTAAATTTTTTATTGATACATAATATTTGTACATATTTATGGGGTACATGTGATATTTTGTTCCATGCATACAATGTGTAATGATCAAGTCAGGATATTTAGAATATCCATCACCTTGAGTATTTATCATTTCTATGTGTTGGGAACATTTCAAGTCCTTTTTTGGTACTAGCTATTTTGAAATATATACTATACTGTTGTTAACTATATCACCCTACTCTGCTATCAAACATTAGAACTTATATATTCTATCTAACTGTATGCTTGTACCATTAACCAACCTCTCTTCATCTTCCTTCCCCAGTCTCTACCCCACCAACACAACACCCTTCCCAGCCTATCGTTTCTCTCTACCGCCACGAGATCTACTTTTTTAGCTCCCACATATGAGTGAGAACATGTGATATTTGTCTTTCTGTGCCTGGCTTATTTCACTTAACATAATGACCTCCACTTCCACCCATGTTGCTGAAAATGACATGATTTCATTTCTTTTTTGGCTGAATAGTATTCCATTGTGTATATATACCATATTTTCCTTATCCATTCATCTGGTGATGCACCCTTGGATTGATTCCATATCTTTGCTGTTGTGAATAGTGCTGCAATAAACATGGGAGTGCAGGTCTATCCCTTTCCTTTGGATAAATACCCAGTAGAGAAATTGCTGGATTGTATGGTAGTTTTATTTTTAGTTTTTTAAAAAATCTCCACACTGTTTTCCACAGTGGTTGTGTTACAGGAAAGTAATTCCCAATGCTGGGAATCACTTGAAGTCCAAGTGGATCTTTGGCTTTGCATGAGAAAGAATTGAAAAGTGAGCCGACAAGGTAAAGCAAAAGCAGGTTTTATAATATTTAGGAAATATAGGTCTACTCCACAGACACAGCAAAGACTAGTTCTCCCTGACGAGGAGAACAGCCCCTACGGTTTTCTTGATTTCCTTATTTAAGCAAGGTCTTGATCATAAGCTAATCATGGGAGGAATATTCATGTTAATTTTTAGAAAGGGGCAATGCTTTCCTAGAAATGGGAACCCTTCCTTTTCTTTACTTTATAAGGCCCCTCCTTATACTGTCATGGTGTTGTGGGAGTTTCTTTTAGCATGCTAATATACAATATCTGGTGTATGATGAGCTGCAAGGTCAAGAAAAGGCCATCTTGGTTCCAACCAGACTTGTTCAGTCACCATAGCCTGTCTTTGATCAGGGTGGTTAGAGGCTTTTTGATTCTATGTTAAGAAGTGCCTGCCAGTTCTCTGTCTCAGTTGCACCAATTTACATTCCCACCAACAGTGTATGAGTTCCTTTTTCTACACATCCTCACCAGCATCTGTTATTTTTTGTCTTTTTAATAATAGCCACTCTAACTGAGGTAAGATGATCTCTCATTACGGTTTTGATTTGCGTTTTCCTGATGATTAGAGATGTCGAGCATTTTTTCATACACCTATTGGCCATTTGTATGTCTTCTTTTGAGAAATGTCTATGCATGCCCTTTGCCCACTTTTTAATGGAATTATTAGTATTTTTACTGTTGAATTATTTGAGTTCATTATATATTCTAGATATTAGTCTCTTGTCAGACAAATACTTTGCAAATATTTTCTCCCCTTCAATAGGTCGTCTCTTCACTCTGTTGATTGTTTCCTTTGCTGTCCAGCAGCTTTTTACTTTATGTGGTCTTATTTGTCTATTTTTGTTTTCGTGTGCTTTTGAGATCTTAGTCATAAAATCCTTGTCTAGCCCAATGTCAGAGTGTTCCCTCTATGTTTTATTCTTGTAGTTTTATAGTTTTGGAGCTTATGTTTGAGTCTTTAATCCACCTTGAGTTGGTTTTTGTATATGGTGAGCATGGCTGGTCACATGAGATGATAACTGACGACGTAATTGAGGAAAAGAGGAAAATGGGAGTTACACAAGCAGTACACGGCAATCATGTGAAGAGGATGAGAAATCCAGACACACTAGGAACATAAGCAAAGCTCTGGAAGAGCTGTTGATTTAGTCCACTCCCCAAGAAACAGACTCTGAGGTGGAGATTTACATGCAGGACAGGGACTGGGGACCCCTTGCTCTGGGACTCCTCTTGGAGGGAGGACTTGAGCTTTGAAGTAGTTGTAAGAGACCTCTCAGTAGGAGCTGGGGAGCCAGGAAGGCCTTTTAGAATTGTCCTGAACTGGGGCAATGACAGGCTTTTGTACTTCCCACCATCAACCAGTCGTTCCAATGAGCTTCCTCTGGGCTGGTGATGTGACCTTGGACAAGTGGGACTCAGCTGAGAGCCATCAGCTGCTACGAGTCCCTGCAGCTGGGGAAACACAAGCCCCGGTCCTGAAGGGTGGGCCTAGGTATGATCTTACGGCATCCATCACATGTATGAATTATGCCGGCTCCTGATGTCTAGGAGTTAGATTTATGCCGTTGGAGAAAAGGGAAAGGGACATTTCTGCCAGGAGGAGGAGCAAGATAGGGTTTTTTAGGTGAGCAGAACACTGTGGCTGTAGTGAAGTTTACGTGTAGACAAGCAGACAGGGTCTGAAATTAGGAGGAAGAAAAGGGGCTTCCTGTGGAGAATCCTAAATGCTAATCATGCCCAGACTCCACCAGTTTCTGAACAAAATATCATATCATCAGCATATGTTATGATAAACACCTTATGTTATATATAATTTTTTACCGACACAAGTGTGGGTGGAGGATATGAGGGCCGCTTGTAATATGAGCAAATATTAAATTTGATTTAGGATCATTTTGTCACATTGGCTCGCAAATGTTTTTTATTTCCTAACAGCTCACAGGAGCACTGACATTCTGTAATACATACATTTTTGCCTTTCTGGAGTTTGACTAATATTATAAGATGATAAATCATTTGTCTGCAAATATGGCGAAATCCTTCTGCAGAGCAACATTCAGGGTTCTGAAAGCCAAGCCTTCATAGTAACACGCTCTCCTTTCCCCCAACTGCATCCCACAGAAAGCTGCCTGCCACTGGGAAGGAAGTGCTCGGATTTGCCCATTTATACCTCGTCCTAAATGAGAACACAGAAGAGGGATGTACCATGTGAGGTTTGGATAATGGACACTTATTGGTAAGGTAACTGTTACCAAAAAATGAGGGGACACATTAATTATTTGTTTTACAGTCTGGGCATTTTGCACTTTGAAATGAGACTGGAACATGATGTAGCTACTGAGTGGGCTGATGCGTGGATGAGGGGACAGAGCCAGGTCTGACATCCCAGGTGTCAGATCCACATATTCTGTGTTGGCTGTCTTCCAGGGTAAATAATAGGGAAATAATGCCATTTCTCTTATTTTCAGCCTTTTCATCCGTAGAACTTGGATATTTACTACTATTTTTTACTGAGCTTATTTTGCAGAGTATTAATTCAGATAAAATTTATATAAAGATGAAAAGGAATATAAAAGTAAGAATTCAGTGTCTTGGCAATTCAAAATCAGGTCACTGTTTACAAGGCATTGTCTTGTGCAAAATATTTTTAGGGGTAGCTAATTAGCAGAGGACCCAGTGGAGTTTTTATACCCTAGTATGTCTAAGAATCACATGTGCCTGGGTACTGGGCTCTTCCCCTAGGGGTTTCTACTTCAGAAAGTCTGACAGAGCTCAGAAATATGCATTTTAACATGTTAAAATATGCATTTACATGAAGTAGGTGGTCTGTTGTCCACACCAAGTGATCATTACAATTAGTGAATATTTGTCTGAACTGGGATCTACACATGCCTATCAGATCTAAGCAGAGAATATAAGTAACAGAGGCCTAGGCTGGGCGTGGTGCTCATGACTATAATCCCAACACTTTGGGAGGCTGAGGAGGGAGGATTGCTTGAGGCCAGGAGTTTGAGACCATCCTGGGCAACATAGTGAGACCCCATCTCTACAAAAAATAAGAAAAATTAGCTAGGTGTAGAGGTGCATGCCTGTAGGCCCAGCCAGGGAGGCTCAGGCAAGAGGATTGCTGGGCCTAGGAGTTGGGCCTAGGAGCTGCAGTGACCTATGATTGCACCACTGCACTCCAGCTTGAGTGACAGAGTGAGACTCTAGCTCTAAAAACAAAACAAAACAAACAAAACCCCTTATACCTGATATAAGTTGATTAGGGCCTGATGCAGACTTCCGTAAGCCAGAAATCACATGAAAAGGGGTCAATAGCGCCTCAATTTTAACTCCATGTTGTCATGTGGGAATGTGAGTCTAGCATTGCCAGATGGCCAATTTTTCAACAGATACCAGGAAGATGAACTTCAACAAAAAGTCTCTTAATAGTTAAATGTTGACACCTAATTGGGGAAAATTAAAGCCACGATATGTATGGCAGATGAAATGTGTGCTGGATTCAGTCTCTGAGCAGCCAGTTTGCTGCATCAGCTCCAAAGCAGGAAGGAATCAGAGGTGCTGGGATTGCGCAGGGTGAGTGTCAGTGCTGTTGAGGCAGAGTGGTTTTAGGTAACTCTCTAGAGCAGTTGTGTTTAAACTTCTTGTCCTGTGAACGACGTTAGGGGCAAAATATAATGAACCCATCTAACATATTGCTGTTTGGGATGCAAAACATAGAATATTTGGCAGTTACAAGGGTAAAAAGCTCTATTATTTTCAATTGCTTCCTTAGATATTTCCTTGGAGGATTTATTTTCAGATTTGGATGGCAACCCATTGGCAATAGTGTCCGTGGGACATGGGAGATGGGTGGATTGGGATGGGCATGAAGAATTAAGCCTAATGGTGACAATTAGGTGGGAGATGATATCAAAGAAGAGCCTTTCTGGGTTCCTGGAGCAGTAATAATGTCTAAGGCAGATTAAAAATCCAAATGGGAAGTTATAAGAGAGCAGCTCAGATCCTGACCCACACAGTTGGGAACCAAGAGAACTGGCCCCAGAATGAAGTTGGGGGTGATGCTTTGAGCCAGAGTTCAGCTCATCACAGGCAGATCTTTTTAAAATAAAGCAGTGGGCTTTGTTTGAGAAAAGAGCAGTTAAATGTGTCTTGAGGGATGAGTTCTCACCCAAAATATCCTTTTATCACTTCTGAGTACACAGTACGCAGATATTAAGTATGTGTTGCAACCCCTCTCCTGTGTCCTGACCCTTGTGTGCAGATACTGGCCAGTGGACTTGCACAGCAGAACGATGAACTCAGCTAAAGTCTCCTTCTTTGAGTCTGGGACTTTTCAATGGCTGCTGAAGGTGAATGTAAAATGACATTGTCTAGCCTGCCTTCTGCATCCCGAGGCAGGTCAGTTAGTTCAGTTCCACTAGAGGTGATGTTGGCAGACCAGAGGGTGGAATGTGTCAGTGGTCCCCAAACCTGGCCCAGCATCAGTCTCGGCTTTGATCAAAAATAGAAGTCAGCCAGGATAAGCCATCATGCTGTAGTAACAAACAATTCTGGATCTTTGGGACCTTAACATAACAGGGTGGCTTTTCTCACTCAGGCTATGGAACCAAGAGGGTTAGCTGGGGAAGGGTGTGTGTGCGTCTTGCTCACTGTGGTCCTTTGGGGACTCAGGCTGATAGAGGCTTCAAAGGTCACCACATCAGGGCAGGGGACTGGGCAGAACCACTTAGCAACATTGAAGCCTCTGCCTGAAAGTGAACACATGTCACTTTTGCTCACATTTCAATGACAAAGGCAAGTCACCTTGTCACGCCTAGCTTCAAAAGAGGCAGGAAAGTGCAATCCTATCACACATTTATGGATGGTAGAAGGGGAATGTTTGTGTACAGTCTGG
The DNA here is from genome assembly GCA_008086735.1 of Cheirogaleus medius. NCBI lineage: Eukaryota > Metazoa > Chordata > Mammalia > Primates > Cheirogaleidae > Cheirogaleus > Cheirogaleus medius. Next base: position 60,843,095 of record VBSM01001562.1, read on the forward strand.
TAACTCTCACAACCCTCAAGGTTGTGATTCATTATGTTCTACTCAAATAATTTGAATACTATCTTAGGTTTGGAACTCCCTGATCTGCCTAGTTCATCTTTGGAGGAACTTCCTGACTTCTTTATAAGGCGTCATAAGTATTGAGCATAGAATTGCATTCGACAGATGTCCAATGAACCACTTTTAGTCGTAACCTACCCACTCTTCAAGAGGAAACCAAATGCAAAGTAACTGTATTTTTTATTTCTATTAACAACAACAAAATACTGTCATAATTTCACATCCCATTGCTTTTAAGAGCACATATATTACAAATAAAGAAACTCCACAAACTTTAAAGATTAGTATTTATCAACACTTTTGTACACATACACAAATATTTTAATATAATGGTATCTGAAATGTTATTCATATAATTTTAGTACTGTCATAAGTATTAACCAAAAAAGGATCTTTTAAATTTGGTAAAAACCATATATTTTACAATCTTTTATTTACATCTGAAATATGCTTACATGTTACAAAAACATTCACTTTAACTTTTAAAATATGTGTACTAGGACTGGGGCATCGAACATAGTATATCTGACAGCAAACTTAGGGTTTGCTTTTTGAGTTACACATTCACTGGAATTTCATGGCAGATATTCAGCTTGGCTCGATCAACACCGCTGAAAGGAGAAAAAAAAATCATAAAAAATGTGCAAATCCAGAGGCTGGCAAAATTCTCAAGCTAGCGAGGTAAACAAAAACATTAACACCATAAAAAGTTCAAATAAATTAAATCTATCTCTTCCCCGAGATTAGCTGCAAATTCAGAAAGTTCTCTTCAAGGTGTGTCTGTTGCTGTAGACATTCTCTCAGACTTCAGTGCACGAAGACACCAGGACCGCAGGCAGGGAGGGGGTCGCCTTGCTAATTACTCGAGTGCAGGTTCGGTCCACTGCGTGCTTTGATGGGTCGTCCCTGCCCGTAATCTTAAGACAGGACAAAATACAACACAACAAAACAAAGTGATAATGGAGAGGTTAACGTTAATATCTCTGAACCCAAAATTAAAACCCAGGACAGTGATTTTTATTCCCTGCAGGGTTTCAAAGTAGAGCTAAAGGATTTTTTCCCAAGCCCACGTGCTAGTCATTTTGGCAAAATTTAAAGTAGCTTCACAATCTTCTTTAACTATTAATATCAGATATGAATTTATAAATGTTTCAATGAAACTTACAAATGTATCTGAGTAATTCCAGGATTTTATTCTGTTCTAAAAGTTTATAGTGTATATTGTTCAAATCTATCAAAAAGAGGGAAATATTGGAAATATCATTTAAGTGTCTGCATAAATGGAAAGATAGGAAAGAATATATTTTGACCTGAATTTGCTTTTGAAAATAATATTAATATGCCTATAAAATGCTCTTTTATCAGATATATTCAAATAATCATATGTAAACACAATAACAACAGAAACCCCAGGCAGCTCTCAAACATATCCCTGCACAGAGTGAAATTAACTAAATTTCTAGTTGTGAAGATTTTCCCACAAATTTCACACATTACCACCCTGTACCATGACCTTTAGCTCTGCCCCTCTTCCAAGATAGAATTTACTTCTGTCCTCTGCAAAGCACTCAGCATGTGAGTGTCCTATACTCCCAATAAAATCTCCTTATGGTGGATGTCACAAAGCTCTGCATAAATAATTTGGCTGATGTGTTCAAAGAGTATCTGAGACTCTAAGAGCAATATACTTTTGCATCTCACCTGCTTGGCACCATAACAGAATGGGTCTGTTCTGTGTTTTATATTTGATACTCATTGCCAAAGTTGGCTTCACTATGCTGTCATTCTCAGTGAATGTTGGAACAGACTCCACATCATGAACAACTCATACTTATGTGTCATGTAAATACTTAAATGCCTTACTTTGGCCTCAGTCAAGGGAGGCTTTTATGTGTTTTTGGCTATTTATAAAACTGTGGAATTCTGGCTATAAACATAATTATTTCCTTCCTGTCACTGACAACTCAATATCTCCCTTTCACACACTAACATTCCCTTTATCTTGTTTCATCTCTTTCCTTATACTGAAGGTTCTTCATTAACTAGATGGCTACAGAATACTCTTCTAGCTAAGCCTTTTCTAGACACCTTTGGAATGAATTGGATAATTAATTATTTTCTATTTCTATTTTCGTTTTTTTAGGTCTATGTAGTCATTCTAATTGTTTCTGTTTTTAAAAGTTCAATGGTAGAGTCCAGGTACGGTGGCTCACGCCAGTAATCCCAGCGCACTGGGAGGCGAGGTGGGAGGATCACTTGTGCCCAGGAGTTGGAGGCTGTAGTGAGCTATGATTGTGCTACTGCACTAAAGCCTGGGCAACAGAGTGAGACCCATCTCTTAGAAAGTTCAATGGCAGAATTTTTCTCTTCATTATAATAATATATGTACCTTTTTCCAGATTCTGTGCTTGAGTAGATAGGTATGTGAAGGTAATCCCATATATGAAGACCTACGTGACAAATCCCCATCAAAGTTCAGGACCAGGACAAAACTTATCTTTCCTGAAAACAGATCTATTTCTTTTACTGAATAATAAGACCTGTGCAATCCATCAGTTTCTTTTCTTTGTGCCAGTTTCCAGGAAGCATAGAGTCAAATTTTGCTTCTTTGCAAAGGTTTCCTGGAAAAGAAACTATTTTTCTCTCCCCTTAATCACCTGGTCTTTGTCTTTGTATTAGCACTTCAGGAGATAGTGTATCTTTATTTTGGAAACAAATGAGCTGAAATACATTTTGGAAGTTGATGGAGTATGAATTTTCATTCTTTTTTTTAGAGATGGGGACATGTCTCACTATATCACCCAGGCTGGTCTCGAACTCTTGGGCTTAAGTGATCCTCCTATCTCAGCCTCCCAAATAGCTGGGACTACAGGAGGGAGCCACCACACCCTGCTTGAATCCATTTTAAAAGCTAAGTTGTTAACTTTGGTTTTAATCACCAGGCTTCCCTGACCCCCCCCCCC